>OY288254.1:58256477-58833977 GCA_958450325.1 Agrostemma githago
ATGGGGCTGAAATTTGATTCCTGATACTCGGTGTTTGGTTCATTTTTAGATGATTGAGAATCAAATTCGAAATTCTAGTTTTTTTAAAAAAAATTATATTTAGTAATTATATAAAAATTATATAACACTAACTATATAAAATCTAAAAAATTTAACATGAAAGAAAAATTAAATAAATTTCATTAAAAACAACCTTTTTGGTGATATAAAACGCTGAGTTACATTAATAAAAATTTAAAAACATTTTTTTAGTATTTTAAATTAGTTTTTTTTAATAAAATATTTCATTAATAATATTTTTTTTAAAAAAAATTGGAAGATTTTTTTTCAGAAAATCAAACAAAGCAAGTTTGATTCCAAGGGTATGTATGAGTTTGGTTTATTCTAAACCCATACCTCATACCTAAATTGAGCGAACCAAACGACCCCTTACCTAAAGCAAGGTAATGAAAGTAGGTTTTACATTACACTCAAGTCACCAACTTGATACAATTCCATAATTATTTACATTTATTACTATAACAGTAAATGATACAGAATGAGAATAATTAATAACCTAAAACAACCTCATAATTTTATTGAATTTAAAAACTTTCCATTGAATTTAATATACTACGGAGTACTATTTTCGTATCGGTCATTTGTTTACCTTTTATATTATTTGTGAAGATTAATTTAATCAAAGATAAGTAAATGACCGCGATGGAGGGAGTAATATCTACGTATTACTCATAGGTTTAAAATACGGAGTACTTGATAAAAAAAATAATACAATACTTTTTTAATATATTAATATTAATAAACCTCATATTACGGAGTATTTAATTAATATAATGCCTATGGATACTTTTTTAAGATTGAATTTGAGATATTTATCACACGAGTACTGTGGACATGACGTAGGTCCACCCCGACGCGGCCACGCGCGGGTTTGGGTAGGCGAATGAATCTCGTGGTAAGATTGTTCTCGGGTTCGAAATTTAAGTCAAAATGGAGTCGCCACCGAATTTTGTGGTTATTCAGAACCATTCGAGCCCACTCTATGTCGTCATGGGCTACACACAAAGTAAGCCCACTTCGATTTCAGATTTTATGGGGCTCGTCCCTTTGCATTGTTATATCGATACCGTTTACACCGGCTTTCGTATATAAAATGACTCTCGTGCGCCAAGGGTTTCGGACATCCGAAAACCAAAGGTTCTGAGTAAGGGGTAAGGTTACGTGTTGGGAAGCCCACTAAGGACACCCAACCCCGCCCGCACATGGCGGCCTCTACTAAGACATCGTTCGTGTTCGTGTACGCGCGCTAGTAAAATAATTAAATGATATGAAAACAGCGTTTTCGGGCTAAGCATGTGAATAGTATGTGAACTACGTCATTTAATGCATCTTGATTATGGTCGAAATGATTTAGCATGCGAGATTCATTTATAAAGCGATAAGCAAGTAAATAAATAAAGCTCGAAAAGAAGTAAATAACGTACAAGTTACACGGGCGGAAATACAACCCGGAATTCACAATACAACAATACATAAAAATAATAAACGAAATAATAAAAGACAATATAATGATAGAAACGGACCCGTATGTAAACTAGACCGCGAAATGTGTAGATGGACTAACCCCGGTTAAATACACATCATGTTGTGTACTAAACGAAGGACGGAAACATGGGACTGTGGCGTATTGCTAGCCCGATCCCACATCCCGTAGTCTTGTCCCGACTTATCACTACGAAGAAGATCGGTCAAAGTCGTTCTACGTGTCGTGAGATGCGTGGTTTTGAAAATAGGAAGATCACGTGATGGTCTTTACACGTGATGATTAAAGTCAACAAAAGGACGGGGCTTGAAGTGCGTGTTAAAGCCCTCGGTTTTATAGGTTACAGGACCCACTCGATCGAGTCGTGATCTGACTCGGTCGAGTGCGTCCTTAGACGCAGCTACTGCCCATTTTTTTGGGTGCTACTCGATCGAGTAGCATATGCACTCAGTCGAGTAGCCCCTGTACGAGTGATAACTCGTTTCGTTTTTTTGATTGGAAATCGATGGTCGGCCAAATCACATACAAATATCGCACGATTTGTACTTAACTTGGCCTCCGGTACTATAATCGTGTATGAACGATTATAATACCGTTATCGGAGTTTTATGAAAACGTTATCGTTAGACTAGAAAATTTGAATTAGTGACGAAATGCTTCCCTCTACGTCACGACATCGGAACTAATCCTTTCGGATTATGTGATGTCGGTTTTCGTGTCAACGGGTTCCGCACTAATTGTATAAATGGGATCAAATGCGTTCAACTATGACCGATTGCGATCACGTCACGCCCTTGAGTACATTGGGGCGGGGCTCCTCGAATGGGCTCCACCTCCGTCGTTGCTCGTAAAGGGATTAGACGGACCTTAGGCAATTATCATAGTCAAACGTTTTTGAAACCAAATTTTGATACTAGAGTATATATACGCGGTATAATAACGTTAGTAATAAAAAAGACAAAACGAAAATGTGCAAATACGAAAGTGTTAGTGTTAGTGTCACTAGATCTATATAAATACAATACAAAATGCGATAAAGTAAATGACAATGAGACGAGATGGTAGAGATCAAGATGGGGTTTAGGACACCCTCAACATACATGCTAGGTAGGGACCTCGGAAATGGACTCGTAAATAGCGACGGGACGCCGGAGTATCGAGGATGTACGCGAGTTATGGTGTGTAGTGTGTGTGTGTGCGTGTGTCGTCGGTTTTCGAGGGACGATGGCTCGGTTTATTGGCTAGTATTGCTTAGGGTTGAAGTGTAGTATGATGTAGGGTGTTAAGGTGAAAAATGTAGGGTAAATGCCTTAGGAAAAATCTTCTGAAATGAATGGGAGTCGTGGGGTATTTATAGGCGTTACCCCACGACCTAGGGTTACTCGATCGAGTGGCCCTAGTGCACTCGATCGAGTGCCCTTCAAAATGGGCCAAACCCAGTTCAAGACGCTCCACTCGACCGAGTGGGTCAATCCACTCGATCGAGTAGGTCAAGCAAATCGAGACAAAATAGGAACGAATTGATTTTGTTGTTTTGATTGATTTTTTGAATTCTGATTTTGTGCGCCAGTTTTCGAGAATGATATGGCTGATTTGTGAGACGGTATCGTCTTTGACCGGGTTTTGACCCGGTCGCTAAAAGACAGGATTTATTTTTGGTGTCGGTTTTGGCCCAAATTAGTCTTATTCTGCTCGGAACGACCCACTGGGCCTGGATTTGAGGTTTGTTTTGTGAGATTCTTACTCCGCTAAAAGTCCATGTCGGATATTATTGATTCCGAGCCCAAATCCGAGTATACCAAGTCACGTTTGCGTCCGATCATCATCGGGTGTTTTTCGGAGACTACCATAGACACATGGCAGTCAAAACGCGGGTGTCTACAGAGCCCCCACTCTGACTGAGGCTTGGACAAGGCGAACGTCAGAGTAGCTACCAAGCCTGTTAAGACCTGGTAGACTTCCGGTCGGGTCGTTTATAGTCCAGTAGACTCGCGTGAAAGGCTCGCCAGCCATAAGCAGAGGGTCATACCTGTCCTGATGATGGTAGCTCTGTGGGGAATCAGACTTGTAGCATAAGTCCTGGGTGCGCCTATATGTGGGCCCATCCCGTACCAATCCGGGGAAAATGCCGCCTCGGGCTTTCCGGTGGGGAGATATGTGAGCTGTACATGCTTACTTTCAAAGCCTTGAGTCGTACCTGAGTCGGTGATGATGGCTCCGTGGGGAATAAAACCTGTCTCTTGGGGGTGTAGGTGTACCCGTATGCCGACACATCACATCTTGGATGTAGCATACCCGAAAAAATTGACTCCGTTAGGTAATTTGATAGTTTTGCGGAGACTTGCTTCTGAAGTCTGGAGTGTACCTGTATGCTGACACATAACAACTTGTATGTAACACATAGGCAAAACACTGACTCGTGCTGGGGAGACAAGATATTGAATTTTTGAAAATGCCACAATTTTTTTGAAAAGAATTTTATCACAATTTTTTTTTATCACAGAAATTTTTTTAGAAATTCTTAGGAAAGTTCGGGACGGCTTGATTCCTATTCTGGGTTCTTTTTGAAATCAGGCCTGCGCGCGCATAGGGCCCAGTTTTCTGAGGAGGCAAGGTAGTTAGGTTTACAGTTAGGTTTTTCCCATTATAAATATGAGAATCCTTGCTTCAGCTTTTGCATCTCAACTCAAATTCTCCTTTTCTTTCTCAAAATCTTTTAGACTTTCAAGAAAGTTAGAAATTCTTGTCATGGGTATCGATCATTTGACAGCCATGCTTCTCGCCTGGTCCCAGTACTTTCGGGACGAGGAAAAGGTTAGACTGACCCAGATGGGAATCGTCAGTCTATTCCCCCTCCAACGTTTGATTATTGACTCGCATTTCTTGGATGCCTGTCTGACGTTTTGGGATACTACCCATCACGTCTTCGCGTTCCCACGGGGAGAGATATGCCCTCTTCCTGAGGAAATCGCATCCATAGGCGGCTGGGGTACAGTTGTTCAGCCTGCTACTCCTCCGTTCTACCCGGATCCAAGGAGGAGGTTAAGGGAATTCCTGGGTTTGTCTCATGCTGAGACAAATCGGATGGTGCGGGGAGATACTGTTTCCCTGTTCGACCTGGCCGACAAGTTCATGAACCCCCGGGATGTGAGGGCCACCCCTGCTCACAGGCGTAGGGCATTCGCCTTTTGCATGCTGCATTGTTATGTTTTCGAATGGCTGATGGAACTTGACTCATGCATGGGTCAAATCAGGCTGATTGGAGTGGTTGACCAGATGGAGACTGGTCATAGCCCTGCCTGGCTAGCCACTAGGGAAATCATCATGGGTCTGGATGCTAGACGGCTCGACCCAACCCGACGGCTGACGGGAAGCACCCGTCTCTTGCAGGTATACATCTCGCGTTTTTTTTTTCACACGAAATTCCTGAAGTCCGTAAGTCACTCGATCGAGTGGACCTGTCACTCGATCGAGTGACACTCACAACGAGCTGCTGCCTGTTTTTGAAGGGCTTACTCGATCGAGTCAGCTGCTGTACTCGATCGAGTGGGCTGTAGCGGACCACTCGGTTGCTTACGACGCTTGTGTATACTTTTCAAATATGGTTGTCGGAGCAGCTGTCAATCATAGAACCCCCTCCGAGCGTTCCCAATTATCGGAGCAGCCATATTAGCTCCCGAAGGCGGCGGATAAGCTCGAGCCATCAGATAAACCGAGCTTACTGGGATGAGGAGCTGGTGTTCCATGGGGGTCCTTTGATCAGGTGGACCGTCGCTTGGTGGTTCCTCTCGAAGTTGACTGGATTGGCCAAGAGAGACCAAGCTCGCTACTTGGTGATTCTGTCCCTAGACTGGACAGTTCATATTTACCCGGATCGTCTCTTGAGGCAGTTCGGTTTGTCTCAGCGCATCCCTGAGACTGAAGCCATTATCAGCGTCTCGCTCCAATTGACGGACGCTATGTGCGACGCCTGGTTGCAAAGATAGTTCACTCGTCCTACATGGACTATACCCAGCCCTTGCCAATCCGCTTGTGTGTCACGGGCTTACCAGAAATGGACTTCGGAGGAGTCCGAGGAAGCTCGCAAGGCCTTGAAGCTTGATGAGGCCTTTGAATTGGTTCATCGCGAGACGGCGAAGGACAACAGGGACTTCTTCACCGGGGAAGATATTCCTGAAGCTATAGTCCGGGAAGAATCGGGTCTTAAGTCACAAACTAAGACTCGATCTAAGGAGGTCGGTTCTAGCAGCACTCGGGGGCAGACTGACTTGGAGAGACGCCTTGGGCCAAGGCTGGCGGCCCGGGACCGACTAGGTCCGCGTGACCGGCTCCCTGAGCCCGTGAGGGCCTGACTTGGGCCCATTGAGGTGATAGTGGATTCGGGCTCAAACAAACGAGCCCGAGCCAGAGAGGTTCCTGTGGTGATTCGGGAACGCTCCCCTCCGCGTCGTCGCTAGTGGACGGCTAAGGAGACCAAGGACAAGGGTAAGGGCAAGATGCCCTAAATGCCGAGTCCTTTAGCTTTATTATTATTTAAGTATTATTATTATTTTTGTCGTGTAGTTTTTTTGTATTTTTTGAATCCTGCATTTTATAATTCCCGAGTTTATCGGGGGTTTTTTTTTTGAATTAATAAAAGAAGTTTATTATTAAACCGCTCCTGTCTTTTCTTGATTGCATTGGTTGTACCCTTTTGAGGGGTTGCCTACGTATCCGCGATTAGCAGAATCAAACCAAACGTAGTTCAGGCCTAGTAAATATGCAATCTCGAATTACACCAAGACTATTGGTTCAAGATGTTTGCGACAGTAGAATAAGTAATTCTAGCTCATTGACTTGCTTTTTGTAACAAAAATGATTTTGATAATTTTGCTAATGACATTGAGAAGTGGCTAAGGGTAGTAACGCTTCAGCTGGTCCAGGTTGGTTGGGTTGACAAATTCATTCCCGTCCAGGTCCGTCAGCATCACTGCTCCCCCTGATAGGATCTTCTTCACCAGGTACGGACCATCCCAATTGGGTTTGAACTTTCCCCTTGGGTCAACTGGTAGTAGAGCTCGAACTGACTTAAGGACTAGATCCCCTTCTTTAATGTTCCTGGGCCTTACTCTCTTGTTGAAGGCCCGTTGGATCCTCTTCTTGTAGATTTGGATATTATTGAGGGCACGAGATCGCCGTTCGTCAAGTAGAACCAACGAGTCATACCGTGCTCGAACCCAGTCAGCTTCGGGTACTTGGCTTTCTAGCATAATTCTGAGGGATGGTACTTCTAACTCAACTGGTTGGACTGCCTCCATCCCATAAGCTAGGTAATACGGCGTCGCCCCGGTTGCGGTGCGAATTGATGTTCGGTATCCCCATAGGGCGAAAGGTATTTTATCGGGCCAGTCCCGGTAATTATCAGCCATCTTTTTTAGTATGGTGACAATTGTTTTATTGGCCGCCTCTACTGCTCCATTTGTTTGGGGACGATAGGGCGAGGACGTATGCCTATGAATTTTATACTTGGTCAGCAGGGCCGCAGTCTCGGCTTGAAAATGAGTCCCGTGATCACTGATAAATTCGTGCGAAATCCCATACCGGCATATTATCTTGTTCTGGATAAACTTGGCGACATGCTTAGCATTGAGGATGCGATATGATTCAGCCTCGACCCATTTAGTGAAATAGTCGATAGCTACCAAAATAAAGCAGTGCCCACCAGTACTAGAGGGATTTATTTTCCCGATTATGTCGATACCCCATGTTGAGAATGGCCAGGGTGACGTCATGGTATACAGCAGTGATGACGGCATATGTTGCACATTGCCGAAGATTTGACAGTTATGACAATGTTTGACATATGACCGGCAGTCGGCTTCCATGGTATTCCAGTAATAACCGAGCCTCATGATTTTTCGGACCAGCATGTGGGCATTCATGTGTGGACCGTTTTCGCCATCATGTACTTCGGCCATAACCTTTTCAGCCTTGTACTTGTCAATACCAAGGAGAACAGCCCCCTGTGCCGTTTTTTTGTACAGTTGCCCGTCGTCGGTACGGATGAACTGGGTGGCTAGCCTTCGTAAGGCTTTCTTGGCTCGACCTTCCGTCCCGGGAGGATATTCTCCGTTTGTCAGGTACGTTAACACAGCCTGATACCATGGTTCGGGATCAGTTATCTCAATGTCTTCGATGTCGTGGATGTATGCCGGCTCGGACCGTCTTTCGACGCAAATTGGCATACTGGTCATGTGGTCGGGAATGTTCAGTAAAGATGCCAATTTTGAGAGTGCATCTGCAAACTGATTCTCTTCCCGGGGCAGGTATATGTACTCTACCTTTTGGAATTGTTTCTCGAGATCCCTTACTCGTGCCTGGTAGGCCACGAGATTAGCATTCCGAGTTTTCCATTTTTGGAGTGCTTGGTTAATGACCAAGGATGAGTCACCATGTACCCGGACATTTCTGATCCCCAAATTGGCGGCGGCTTGTAGCCCGTAAATGCATGCTTCGTATTCTGCTGCATTATTGGTAACATCAAAGTCCAGTTTAATGGAGATGGGAGTGTGCTCCCCTTTTGGTGAAATTAGGAGGATCCCAACTCCGAACCCTCAAAAATTGGATGCTCCATCGAAGTATATATCCCATGTTTCAGTATTGGTATGGAAAATATCTTCGTCTGGGAAGGACCAGGTGTCGGTGTGTCCTTCTTCGGTTACTGGGCTGTGTAGACACCCACATTTTGACTGTCAGGTGTCTATAGCAGTTTCCGACAAACACCCGATGATGATCGGACGCAAACGTGCTTTAAATACTCAGAAACGGGCTCAGAATCATTGGCATTTGGCTTGGGCTCATTATGGAGTACATATCTCACAAAACCAACCTCAAAATCAGGCCCAGTGGGTCGTTTTGAGTCAAATAAGACTAATTTGGGTCGATTACGACGCCAGGGGTAAAACCGTCTTTTAACGACCGAGTCAAAATCCGTCAAAAATATTCCCGAGGTGCGTGAGTCAGCCGTGACACCTCACACGGCTGATTCGAACTCTAATCCTACGAAAAATCAGCTACATAAAATATTAAACAAATCCGTTTAAGGATGGAATTCGATCTCAAGTAGGAATCCTATCCGAAAACCGATTCAGACACCCGACCGAGTGCAAATACTCGGCCGAGCAGGATACTCCAGCCGTGTTCCCTTTCTTCCTTGACAAGAAAGCGGAATTCTCATGCCTTACAGCTTCATATATTTCCTATCTCTAGCGGTAGTTCAAACTCTCCTAGCCAAGGTCGGGAATTCCGTATAAATAGCCCCTTGCATACAACACTTTCAAGAACGAATTACACAGACATCTATCAATCACACACACACTCATAAGCACAAAAATTAACATCGAGAAACCGATACTACAAACCCGAAGGAAATCCGGCCCTATACCCGACACCCTTCTCGACCGAACCGAACCACCGCCAACTCACCGACATCCACTCGACGCTCCTGTGCCCAAGCCACGTCCTGACGAGCCCCGATCCGAGTAAACTAAAACATGTAGGTTGAGGGTGTACAAAACCCGACTTTTCGATCTTCTCTTCTCTCTCCGCGTCCGTTTTATTATGGGTCCGGGTCCTTTTTTTACGGGTCGCGTCGGTCCTTTTTATTACGGGTCATTCGTCGCGTTTTTTTATTTTTCTAATATCGATAATATCAAAAAAATATTTTCATATAACAACATTCTTAAAAATATGATATTGATTTTCTATAATCGCATCCCGGGCGAGCCGCGCGGCCGGCTGCCACGGCGCATCTTTCTCGTTTTTTTATTATTTTTCGAGCTTCGTTTTTTATACAAAACAGCGTTTTTTTAACGATATTTTTCAGATTTCGATTAATATTTATTTTCTCGATCTCGTATGTTTATTTTATTTGCTATATTATTATTTACAAATCGATACTAACTCGTTTGTTTATCTTGTAGCAAATTCATCTTTCTTTATTTGTTTTATTATACTAAAACGAATCTCACATGCTAAATTCAACTTTGACGTTAAAATTTTCATGCATTAAATCGACTTAGCAACCCATTCAATTCCTCGCATGTTTAGGAAAACAATGTTTGCATATCATTCATCGTATTACTAACGCGCGTATTAAAAAATCATTCGATATCCTAGTAGAGGCCGCTAATGTGCGGGCGGGGTTGGGTGTTCTTAGTGAACTTCCCAACACGTACCCTCACCCCTTACTCAGAACTGTGGTTTCCGGATGTCCGAATCCATTGGCAACGAGAGTCATTCAATATACGATTAACCGATCAAGTCGGCATCGGTATCGAACTGCAAAGGGACGAGCCCAATAAACTCTGACATCGGAAATGGGCCGTATTTTGTATACGGCCCACTACGACATAGAGTGGGCTCGAACGGTTCCGAATAACCATAAAATTCGGTGGCGACTCCAACTTCGATTTAAATTTCAATTTGACCATCTCATATGGAGATTCATTCGCCTCCCCAAACCCGCGCGTGGCCGCGTCGGGGTGGACCTATGTCATGTCCACAGGCTGTCGGCGAGAAATTCAGCTACTACCCGCCCCTTAATGGCCTTTAATGGCACAAATTTTATGTCAAACTCTGCCAACATTAGAGTCCATCTAGAAATTCGACCATTGAGAATAGGTTTTTCGAAGAGGTATTTGATGGGGTCCATCTTGGATAGTACATGGACCTCGTAGCTGAGCATGTAGTGCCGGAGCTTCTTGGTGGCCCAGACTAGAGCCAAACACGTCTTTTCGAGCATGGTATATTTGCACTCATACTCTAAAAACTTCTTGCTGATGTAGTAAATGGCTCGTTCTTCGGAGTCAACTGTCTGAGCCAGCATAGCCCCCATGGCTGTCTCGGTCGTCGTTAGGTATAACGACAGAGGCAAACCGGGTTGAGGTGGCATTAAGACCGGCGGAGCAGACAATATTTCCTTGATCTTGTCGAAAGCAGCTTGGCACTTGTCATCCCATAGTACCCGTTCTCCTACTTTCAGTTTCTTGAAAATATGTTCACACACCATGGTTAGTTTTGAAATGAACCGACTGATGTACTGGACTTTCCCGAGAAATCCCCTTATTTCTTTTTCGGTTTTGGGAGGTTGCATTTCGGTAATGGCTTTGATTTTAGCTGGGTCGACTTCGATACCTCGTTGGCTAACGATATGACCCAGTAATTTGCCTGATGTTACCCCGAAACTGCACTTTTGAGGGTTTAGCCTCATGTTGTACTTGCGTAGTCGGGCGAAGAATTTTCTGAGGGCGGTGATGTGACCGTCCCGTTCTTTGGATTTGACGATCATGTCGTCTACATAAACTTCTACCTCTTTATGCATCATGTCGTGTAGCAAAGTGGTAGCGGTCCTCTGATATGTGGCCCCGGCGTTAATGAGACCGAATGGCATGACGGTATAGCAGTAAGTACCCCAAGGTGTTGTGAAAGTAGTCTTACTCATATCTTCTTCCGCCATCTTGATTTGATTATACCCGGCATACCCGTCGATGAATGATAGAAGGGCATGATCGGCCGTGTTATCCAGCAGTATGTCGATGTGTGGTAACGGAAAGTCATCTTTCGGGCTCGCCTTGTTAAGATCCCAAAAATCAACACATACCCGCACCTTACCGTCCTTTTTAGGAACCGGCACGATGTTTGCCACCCAGTCCGGATACTCGGACACTTGTATGAAGCCGGCTTTGAACTGTTTATCGACTTCCTCTTTTACTTTGAGAGACCATTCGGGCCTCATTCGGCGAAGTTTCTGCTTGACCGGTTTGCACCCGTCTTTGATTGGTATGTGGTGCTCGGCTATTTCCCGTTCTATCCCCGGCATGTCCTTGTAGGACCATGCGAAGACATCCTTGAACTCTTGGAGGAGGTTTATGAACTGTTGTTTCTCCTCGGGATCTAAGGATAACCCTATCTTAAGTGTCTGAGGCTCTAAGGTTGTTCCCACATTTATGGACTCGGTTTCTTTGATCACCGGGTTCCGGGATTCCCTTTGCTCTAGTTGCTCGATCAGATGCGGAGGTAAGGGTACCTGTTCGTCTGGTTTCCCAATGTCATAGCATAAAGTATTTTTAAAAGCAGAATTTAAAAGAGACAAGTCGTAAGCAGAACGGTTGTTATTATTGATTGAAAATTTGGAGAACAGCTCAAAGAGAGCAGCCATCTGATCATTGGTCAGTGGCGGAATTGGTAAGGCCTTCGGGACAGACCCCGAAGTGCCAGCAGCAGGAATGATAAAGGGAAGAGGGGTTACAGGAGTGACTCTAGCACCGACTTCCCTAGACTAGACCTCAGACTCTGACTCTGACTCCGACTCAGACTCGGACTCAGACTCAGACTCAGGCATGTCTCCCTCTCCGGTGACCAGCTTGTAGATTCTTCCCTGACTGTCAGTCCATTTGACAGTCTTCCTCCAGGCCTTGTTTCCCGTCTCGGTGCCAACATCCGAGATCAGCTTGGTCGGGTCAAACCTGTTGCTGCGTAGGATCAGGTTGACCAGGTCTTCCTTTGGAGTTGGGGCCATGGTGTCTTCCCCAAATAGTAGCCCTAGCACGGGCTCAGTATCATCAGCTCCGTTGGATTGGATGAGGGCGAACACATCCTCCGGAATGTAGTTGCAGTCCCGGGCCAAGTGGGTCCTGTGCTGCACAGCATTGGGTTGGTATAGACCAACCTGAACAGCCCCAAATACCGGTGTGACAAAGTAGTCAGCCAACCGTGGGCTATAAGGGCTCAACTGGATACCCTTAATAATGTTGCAGGCCTTTTCAATTCCTGCTCGGACAACATTGTCGGGAGTGATGGCATAACCGAGACCAAAGTGAGACTCTTCGTTTTTGAGAACCTCGATGATCTTCCCAGCTGGAAGATCGGGTCGAGAGGTAGCCCCCGGAAAGTATCCCAGGTTTTGGAGCATCGTGTCGGTACTCGTAGTGAAGTAAGGCCTAAAGAGGTATTCTTCCTCGATCATCCCCACAAAATTGAACCCCTAGAGGTCCGTGCGTCCCGTGGCGTTACAGCTAGCCACAGTCATCGGTGTTGCCTCTGAGGTGATAACATCGTTAAGCAGAGGCATCTTGATCTTTCGGTGGAGGGTGGAGGATACTGCCTTGACCGCGTGGATCCAAGGCCTACCTAGGAGCAAGTTGAATGATGAGGTGACGTCGATCACCTGAAACTCGAGCTCCTTTTCTATCGGGCCGGTTATGATGGTCAGTTTCACGGCCCCCGCTACCGACTTTGGGCTCCCATCGAAGGCTTGGATGGTCTGAGCAGTCGGGATGTAATCGGCCTCGGTAATGCCGAGGGCTTTGGCGGTCCTTAGAGGAAGGACATTCACAGCGGACCCATCATCAACCAGAGTCATAGGGAGGTATTTCCCTCGGCAAACCACCGTAATGTAGAGGGCCAAATTATGGGAGGCTCCGCATGGCGGTAGGTCGGCTTCGGAGAAAGTGATCATTGGGCCTCCTTCCTTAGCTTTGCCTTTTAGGTGGGGCAGGATTGTGGCTACCATCTCAACAGGGATAACCAAAGAGTCAACCTTAATTTGATCGAGAGCCTTTGTAAGTGCTTCTCGATGTTCCTGCGAGCTAACCAGGAGTTGCCATATAGTGAGGTCAACTCGGGTCTTCTTCAGTTGCTTCACGAGGGCCGTTTCAGCAGTTGGCTCCTCGGGGGCGACTTCCGTCCTGAGTGGCTCAATGACGGTTGCCGGGATGGGGATGTCCCTAGAGCTTGTGGCTTGATAGGGACGACCAAGGTGGTTACTGGTTAGGATTCGGGATTTAGTCCTTCGAATCTCCTCGGAGGTGATGGGGACAGCTTTCCCTTTGGCGAGGTAGACGTCATCCTCGTCGTCGAACCAGATCTCGTTCACTTGCGGGATAAATGGAGAGATAAGGTGAGAGCAATCGATCACCTCCCCGGTAAAGATGGCGTGGGAGCTGAAAGGGTTCTCCTTGTTGCTGGGCTTATCTCCGGGTAGCGGGATTTTACCGCTTTCGATCAAGTCCTGGATTAAGTGCTTCAGCTTCCAGCACTTCTCGGTATCATGCACATTGCCTCGGTGGTACTGGCAATAGGCTTGGGCATTGTAGTTCTTGGAGCGTCGCTCGACCGGAACTTCAGGAGTTGGGCCTATCGGTTGGATTAGGCCTTTTGAGGATTGCCTTTGTAAGGCATAAGTATAGGTGGTACCTATATCAGTGAAAACCCGAGGTGGGGTGTTCTTCTTGGACGGGGCATCTAGTAGATTAACCGCGTCAAAAATGCTGCGGGTTGCAGCTTGGGGCTTGGTAGTGGAGGAAGAAGCCCCTTGGTAACCCTTGGCAGCGGCCTTAGTAAGGCCTTCCAGTCTTAGGTCATCTTCGATCCTCATACCCATTTCAGTAAGGGTGGTGAAATTGGGTATGACAGCGTACCGGAGGTGAACCCGGTAGGAGGGGAGGAGGTTCTTGACAAAAGCCTCCACCAAAGTCTTCTCACTGGGCTTATCGACCAGTTTGACACTCTCGGCCCTCCAGCGTTGAAGGTATTTGGTAAAACCTTCTTTCGGCTCCTGGGCCATAACCTCCAGAGATCTCATTGTGGTTTGGATCTCAGTGTTGTCAGCGTAGTTCCGAGCAAACTCGGTGGCCACATCATCCCAAGTAGGGTATTTCTTCGGGTCTAGCCTGTAGTACCAGACCCGAGGGTGCTTTTCAAGAGATGCATCGAAAAGGCTCTTGAACATGGTAGAATCCACTCCCTTGATGGCCATGAACTCCTTGAAGGCCCGTACATGTAGTAACGGGTCTTCAGTCCCTTCAAACAAGGGCAAACCGGTGAGGTTCAGGTTTGCGGGCAGCTTGTCACTTAACAGGTTGTACTCCCGACTATTCTCTCGATGGATATTGTTACTCCCGGTCAAGTGAACTTGTTCTTCCAATCTGCGAACCGAGCTAACTAGTTCAGCCAGAGGTTCCGTAACCCCAGTATTTGGAGTCCTGTGCTCCACTGCAGCCAAACGAGTGACGATAGCAATTTGCCCGGCCCTCATTTCAGTTAGTTGGGCTTCGATGTCGTCCTGTTTGTCGATCATGGTGTCCACAGAGGTTTTCAGACTGCTTAAAGTAGCTTCCATCCTGCGGGTGTGCCTAGTCGCCGGCGGCCTGTCTGTAAGAACACCGCGTAATCAGAAACCGAACCCATATCTTGGAATCATGGAAAAAGTACATCCCGAGCGACCCAAAAGAAAAGGACTGAGTGGAAAAGACTCGAGAAAGACGCCTAGACGGATGACTCGTAGGTGGTATGACATCCTTAGGATTTTGGCCTAGTGGGCCTAGTCCCGTTCGAAGGAAGGTCCGCGTGAGATTATTCCCCAGACTTTTGACTCGAGTGTATAGACGGACTTCCCTTGTAGGGGTATGCCCTACGCGGGTTGGTCGTACCTTGACAAATAAGGCGGACTCGGGAAAGGGGGGAAACTCGTGGTGTAAGATCGACGGAGTTTCGACGCTATAAACCTTCTACATACTATGCGAAGACCCGACACACGGATAGACGGTAGGTCCTATAATAGGGAAGATTTATTTTAGGAAAGTTGGAGGTTTGAAGTTGAAAGTGTAATGGGTGAATTTCCGAGAGTTCGAAAATGGAAAGCGGAATTTCGAAAACCAAGATTAGAATTTTGAAAAATTCAGAAAATCAAGACGGTGTCGGAAATTCGAGAGTTAAAACGGACAGCATGCCGACTAAAGAAAAGGATATTTTGAGTCAAATCGTTGATCCTAAATTTCGGCGGCATTCCGAGTTTTTGAAAGTTGGATATTTTTGAAAAGGTGAGTCCCGAAATGGGCAGCATTTCGGGTTTTTAAAATTTGGTCGTTTTGAAAAGACGAGTCCCGAAATGGACAGTATTTCTGGTTTTTCGAAAATTGGGTATTTTTGGAAAGATGCAATTTTGAAATGACGGTTTTTGAAAAATGACACGGAAACCAAGTAGCACGTAGTCAAACAAGCATTATAACGACGCTTATGTATGCTTTACACTAAGTCTCGGTCGGTCAAAATAGGGTCTATACCAACAACGATGGCTTTCTCGTAAATCAGGACGGACTCCCTAAGCCGAGTTGGTCTTAGGACATGCCGCAAAACTCATACGAGTTCCACCATCGAAGTCTTTAGCGCACCCATGTAGGAATGCACCGCGGTATAGTGGGACGTCGGTCACAAGTAACCGGCCCGGGCAAAATTTGGGTTATGCATGAATCATTAAACTAATGCGCGCACACTAATATACGAACGATTTCTCTTCGAGTCTCACCCTAGGAACCCCGATGACATGTGGTACATCAGGTATCCCCAGTGGAGTCGCCAAATTGTGGACATGACGTAGGTCCACCCCGACGCGGCCACGCGCGGGTTTGGGTAGGCGAATGAATCTCGTGGTAAGATTGTTCTCGGGTTCGAAATTTAAGTCAAAATGGAGTCGCCACCGAATTTTGTGGTTATTCGGAACCATTCGAGCCCACTCTATGTCGTCATGGGCTACACACAAAGTAAGCCCACTTTGATTTCAGAGTTTATGGGGCTCGTCCCTTTGCATTGTTATATCGATACCGTTTACACTGGCTTTCGTATATAAAATGACTATCGTGCGCCAAGGGTTTCGGACATCCGGAAACCAAAGGTTCTGAGTAAAGGGTGAGGGTACGTGTTGGGAAGCCCACTAAGGACACCCAACCCCGCCCTCACATGGTGGCCTCTACTAAGACATCGTTTGTGTTCGTGTACGCGCGCTAGTAAAATAATTAAATGATATGCAAACAGAGTTTTCGGGCTAAGCATGTGAATCGTATGTGAACTACGTCATTTAATGCATCTTGATTATGGTCGAAATGATTTAGCATGCGAGATTCATTTATAAAGCGATAAGCAAGTAAATAAATAAAGCTCGAAAAGAAGTAAATAACGTACAAGTTACACGGGCGGAAATACAACCCGGAATTCACAATACAACAATACATAAAAATAATAAACGAAATAATAAAAGACAATATAATGATAGAAACGGACCCGTATGTAAACTAGACCGTGAAATGTGTAGATGGACTAACCCCGGTTAAATACACATCATGTTGTGTACTAAACGAAGGACGGAAACATGGGACTGTGGCGTATTGCTAGCCCGATCCCACGTCCCGTAGTCTTGTCCCGACTTATCACTACGAAGAAGATCGGTCAAAGTCGTTCTACGTGTCGTGAGATGCGTGGTTTTGAAAATAGGAAGATCATGTGATGGTCTTTACACGTGATGACTAAAGTCGACAAAAGGACGGGGCTTGAAGTGCGTGTTAAAGCCCTCGGTTTTATAGGTTACAGGACCCACTCGATCGAGTCGTGATCTGACTCGGTCGAGTGCGTCCTTAGACGCAGCTACTGCCCATTTTTTTGGGTGCTACTCGATCGAGTAGCATATGCACTCGGTCGAGTAGCCCCTGTACGAGTGATAACTCGTTTCTTTTTTTTTATTGGAAATCGATGGTCGGCCAAATCACATACAAATATCGCACGATTTGTACTTAACTTGGCCTCCGGTACTATAATCGTGTATGAACGATTATAATACCGTTATCGGAGTTTTATGAAAACGTTACCGTTAGACTAGAAAATTTGAATTAGTGACGAAATGCTTCCCTCTACGTCACGACATCGGAACTAATCCTTACATATTATGTGATGTCGATTTTCGTGTCAACGGGTTCCGCACTAATTGTATAAATGGGATCAAATGCGTTCAACTATGACCGATTGCGATCACGTCACGCCCTTGAGTACATTGGGGCGGGGCTCCTCGAAAGGGCTCCACCTCCGTCGTTGCTCGTAAAGGGATTAGACGGACCTTAGGTAATTATCATAGTCAAACGTTTTTGAAACCGAATTTTGATACTAGAGTATATATACGCGGTATAATAACGTTAGTAATAAAAAAGACAAAACGAAAATGTGCAAATACGAAAGTGTTAGTGTTAGTGTCACTAGATCGATATGATTACAATACAAAATGCGATAAAGTAAATGATAATGAGACGAGATGGTAGAGATTAAGATGGGGTTTAGGGCACCCTCAACATACATGCTAGGTAGGGACCTCGGAAATGGACTCGTAAATAGCGACGGGACGCCGGAGTATCGAGGATGTACGCGAGTTATGGTGTGTATGTGTGTGTGTGCGTGTGTCGTCGGTTTTCGAGGGACGATGGCTCGGTTTTTTGGCTAGTATTGCTTAGGGTTGAAGTGTAGTATGATGTAGGGTGTTAGGGTGAAAAATGTAGGGTAAATGCCTTAGGAAAAATCTTCTGAAATGAATGGGAGTCGTGGGGTATTTATAGGCGTTACCCCACGACCTAGGGTTACTCGATCGAGTGGCCCTAGTGCACTCGATCGAGTTCCCTTCAAAACGGGCCAAACTCTGTTCAAGACGCTCCACTCGACCGAGTGGGTCAATCCACTCGATCGAGTGGGTCAAGCAAATCGAGACAAAATAAGAAAGAATTGATTTTGTTGTTTTGATTGATTTTTTGAATTTTGATTTTGTGCGCCAGTTTTCGAGAATGAATATGGCTGATTTGTGAGACGGTTTCGTCTTGACCGGGTTTTGACCCGGTCGCTAAAAAACGGGATTTATTTTTGGTGTCGGTTTTGGCCCAAATTAGTCTTATTCTGCTCGGAACGACCCACTGGGCCTGGATTTGAGGTTTGTTTTGTGAGATTCTTACTCCGCTAAAAGTCCATGTCAGATATTATTGATTCCGAGCCCAAATCCGAGTATACCAAGTCACGTTTGCGTCCGATCATCATCGGGTGTTTTTCGGAGACTACCATAGACACATGGCAGTCAAAATGCGGGTGTCTACAAGTACCTTTTTTATTCATAAAATAACGCTTTAAATACGATTTGATAAAAAAGAACAACAAAAATTAATATTGGGAAAATGTGATAAGACACGAAATTTAATTCTACCATCAAATCAAGTCAATTAGATAATACGGAGTATTAATGAACAATTTAAAATCCCGAGCTGGGTTGTTGTAGATAATTTATTGCCATAACTATTATGATAAATAAAAATGAATTTACTTTTTTACCTAGTTAATTGTTTGGGTTTAGTGGTAAACTTGCATTAATTAAATTGTATTGCGACAATAGGTCAGGGTTCAAATCCTCAAGAATGCAATCGTTATCTGATTGCAAGTGCAATGGGAAGTTTTTGGCATTGAGATTGTAAAAAAACACTCAAAAAAAAAGTTTTTCCCATTGTATAATAAAGTTTGTTAATAAAGTTGCAACTTTAGTTTGAAAATAAGAACTGAGTTCTTCCAAAAATCAAGAAGAATTATACATTAAATGCACTACTGCGTGTACAACAAACTCACACTTGCATTGAAAATCAATTAAATATTTGGTGGGACCCACACCATTATTTGCATGGGAAATGTCCATGCTCAACGTCTTTATTTTCATTCCAGTTCAAAGTTTTAACGTCTATATTGCATCAGTTTTTTTAACGTTTAATTTTTAAATTTGATTTGAGTTGTTTATTTTTTTTAGTAGATTTTATTATATATATATATATATATATATATATATATATATATATATATATATATATATATATATATATATATATATATATATATATATATATATATATATATATATATATATATATATATATATATATGCATTATATCTTGAGAGCGGATTTGGTTGAACATATTTGGCAACGATTTGGGGGTCAAGTTCAGATCAATTAATTACATTTCAATATTTGGCTTTTCGTCGTACTTGAAGTTTCATTATCATTATGTTGTCTTGTATTTTAAAATTAATAAATTTAGTTTTTCTTTTATTATTTCAAAAATGCCTCACGCAAAAAATAAATCACAAAAATCACACAAAAATAGTAGTAATACTTAAATAATAAAATTTAGGAGACTACTCGTACATTTTTCCCTTCCCCTTATCTTTCAGGTCACGCGGATCCCGAGGCCGACGAGGCGGGGGCGAACGTTCCCTAATCACAAGTGGAACTTCCTTTACTCGAACCCGCTTCTTCGACTTTGGTTTCTCCTGCACCGGTTCGATCCGAGCTCGTACGTGCTCGGGAAGTCTATCCCGAGGACCAAGTCGGTCCTTAGCTGCCAGTCTTGGACCGAGTCTCCTTTCTAAGTCCGTCTGGGGGCTCATCTTCCCCCATGTACCTTTAGTGCTGGACCCTTTAGTCGAAGTCTTAGCCTTCCCTTTCTGGCCTGACATCAGTCATACCATGGTAGCCGGGGTGTCGCCGTCATCAAAGAAACCTCGATTATCTTTAGCTTGTTCTCGGCGTAGCAAGTCAAAGGCTTCATCAGTCTTTAAAGCAGCACGGGCTTTAGCAGAATCGGCCTGGGTCCACTTCGTATAAGAGTCTAATACCCAGATCGAGGGAGAAGCTTTAGAAACGGCCCAAGTGTGCCGGGTATACCATCTTTGCGCCCAAATGTCACACATCACGTCCGTTAACTGAGTAGATTCACTCACGACCGCCTCGATTTCCGGGATTCTTTGGGCCCGACCATATTGCCTAAGTATGCGATCGGGATAAAGATGAATCGTCTGCCTAAAAGATAGGATCAGTTGATAACGGGCCCTATCTCGCAATTCTAATCCGGTCCAGGCATAAATGGGCCACAAAGGTACGGTCCAGCGGATCAATGGGCCTCCGTGGAAAGATAGCAGCTCGTCCCAGAATTTTTGGGTAGTAAGGCGAGAAAAGTCAACAGTCCGTCTCCTCGTCATCACTTGATTCGGGCGATATCGGCTTACATCTAGAGGAGGATCCAGGATCGATAACCTCTCAAAAAGCCATAGCTGAAAAGTCAAAATTGCAAAAAAAAAAAAGTCAATGTCGATTTTCAAAAAAAAAAATCGCAAAATCGCAAAAACCGAGAAAATCGAGAAAAAACGCGAAAATCGCGAGAAAAATCGAAGACCGGAAAAATCGGGAATTGAAAAAAATCAAAAATTGCAAAAATCAAGGAAAAATCAACCTACCTGTAGAAGACGGGTGCTACCGGTCAGCCTGATCGACGGATCTCTTACGATTATCTAAGCCCTGAATAATCTCCCCAGTAATCAGCCAAGCTGGGCTGTTCTCTGTCTCCATTTGATCCGCTATGGCAAGAAGTATGACATGGCCCATACAAGATAACCAATCCATGTGGCCTTCAAAAGCGTAGACATGAAGCATGCAAAAAGTAAAGGCCCTACGGCTATATGCCGGCCTGGCCCGAACGTCGTTTGGATTCATAAATTTTTCAGCCAGGTCGATCAAGGAGACTGTATTTCCTTCCAGCATACGAGACACCTCCATATGGGAAAGCCCTAAAAATTCTCTTAACTTCCTCCTTGGATCATAAACTGAAAACGGGATGGCAGGGCGAAGAATAGGATTCCACCCACCTACAGCAGCTATTTCCTCAGGAATGGGACAGACTTCGCCTCGAGGAAACCTAAAAACATGATAAGTATCATCCCAATAAGATAGGCAAGCATCCAGAAAGTGACGATCCGCTTGCATCTGACGGATAGTGGATAACTGGGTAACGCCGTTTTGGTTCAGAATAACCTTGTCAGCATCTCTGAAAATTCGGGACCAATCTTGCAACATTCCGACTAATCGATCGATTCCCATAATGAATTTCTAAAAAAGGAGGACTAAGTTTTTCAGAGCTTGTTTTTCTTTGAAGGAAGGGAGGGAGTTGTAAGAATTATGAATAAATTGTGAGCATGGAAAGGGTATTTATAGCATGAAATCGGATTCTCCTCCTCACTTTGGGATTCCTAATCCCAGGGGATTTAGCATACAGGCCTTTAATCCTAGGATCTAGCTAAGACATCCCGAGCATTCCTATTCCTTCTCAGAGTCAAAAATACTTTAATCCTTCAGAATTCTTCCATCCAAAAAATATTCAAAAAAATCTTCTTCAAATTTTATTCCCCAGCACGAGTCATTTTCTCCTAAAAATGTGTTACATGCAAACTTTGCATAAATCATTATACAGGACGACTCAAGCAAAACCGTGCAAACAACTCCCCAGCGGCATAGGCTTATACGACAAGTCCGATTCCCCACGGAGTTATCATCATCAACTCAGGTACATTTCTAGTCTTCGGCCGGCGGGCCCTCCACGCAGGTCTAACGGACCTTAAACGACCCGATCGGAAGTCTGCCAGGTTTTAATCTTTGATTGACCTGGTAGCTACTCTGACTTTTGCCCTGTCCAAGCCTCAGTCAGAGTGGGGGCTCTGTAGACACCCACAATTTGACTGCCAGGTGTCTATAGCAGTTTTCGACAAACACCCGATGATGATCGGACGCAAACGTGCTTTAAATACTCAGAAACGGGCTCAGAATCATTGGCATTTGGCTTGGGCTCATTATGGAGTACATATCTCACAAAACCAACCTCAAAATCAGGCCCAGTGGGTCGTTTCGAGTCAAATAAGACTAATTTGGTTCGATTCCGACACCAGGGGTAAAACCGTCTTTTAACGACCGAGTCAAAATCCGTCAAAAATATTCCCGAGGTGCGTGAGTCAGCCGTGAGACCTCACACGGCTGATTCGAACTCTAATCCTACGAAAAATCAGCTACATAAAATATTAAACAAATCCGTTTAAGGATGGAATTCGATCTCAAGTAGGAATCCTATCCGAAAACCGATTCAGACACCCGACCGAGTGCAAATACTCGGCCGAGCAGCATACTCCAGCCGTGTTCCCTTTCTTCCTTGACAAGAAAGCGGAATTCTCATGCCTTACAGCTTCCTATATTTCCTATCTCTAGCGGCAGTTCAAACTCTCCTAGCCAAGGTCGGGAATTCCCTATAAATAGCCCCTTGCATACAACACTTTCAAGAACGAATTACACCGACATCTATCAATCTCACACACACACTCATAAGCACAAAACTTAACATAGAGAAACCGATACTACAAACCCGGAGGAAATCCGGCCCTATACCCGACACCCTTCTCGACCGAACCGAACCACCGCCAACTCACCGACATCCACTCGACGCTCCTGTGCCCAAGCCACGTCCTGACGAGCCCCGATCCGAGTAAACTAAAACATGTAGGTTGAGGGTGTACAAAACCCGACTTTTCGATCTTCTCTTCTCTCTCCGCGTCCGTTTTATTATGGGTCTGGGTCCTTTTTTTACGGGTCGCGTCGGTCCTTTTTATTACGGGTCATTCGTCGCGTTTTTTTATTTTTCTAATATCGATAATATCAAAAAACTATTTTCATATAACAACATTCTTAAAAATATGATATCGATTTTCTATAATCGAATATTGTATCAAAAAGAATTATATTAAGATCTCGACGATATTAAAAATCGTTACATCTTTTTTCGTTCAAACTTCTTTTTACAAAACCTTTTTTTAATTCATTCCGAATACTCGATATCGATTTCATAATCGAATATCGGGTACGACGAATATCGAAAACATAAATCGAGTACAAATTAATTCATATTTTGTACGCGATTTATCAAAATTAGCAATTTCGAACAAAAAATAAAAAACCGGACAGACCCGCACGCGAGTCGCGCCATGCCCAGGCGACTCGCGCACGGGCCTGAAACGCGAGTCGTTTTTTTCGCTTTTTCGTTCGTTTTATCTTATTCTTTTACAAAACGATTTCAAAATTTACATCTTTTCTAAAAATATTCTGAATGTTTGATATTGATTTCGTAGTCAATTATCGAATATAACGAATATCAAAAATATTAGATCGAGTACAAATCATACAATATTTGTACGCGATTTAATAAAAGCATCGAGTCTTCGAAAATCGTCCTCAAAAACAGACCGACACGCGACTCGCCAGCATCCCGGGCGAGCCGCGCGGCCGGCTGCCACGTCGCATCTTTCTCGTTTTTTTATTATTTTTCGAGCTTCGTTTTTTATACAAAACAGCGTTTTTTTAACGATATTTTTCAGATTTCGATTAATATTTATTTTCTCGATCTCGTATGTTTATTTTATTTGCTATATTATTATTTACAAATCGATACTAACTCGTTTGTTTATCTTGTAGCAAATTCATCTTTCTTTATTTGTTTTATTATACTAAAACGAATCTCACATGCTAAATTCAACTTTGACGTTAAAATTTTCATGCATTAAATCGACTTAGCAACCCATTCAATTCCTCGCATGTTTAGGAAAACAATGTTTGCATATCATTCATCGTATTACTAACGCGCGTATTAAAAAATCATTCGATATCCTAGTAGAGGCCGCTAATGTGCGGGCGGGGTTGGATGTTCTTAGTGAACTTCCCAACACGTACCCTCACCCCTTACTCAGAACCGTGGTTTCCGGATGTCCGAATCCATTGGCAACGAGAGTCATTCAATATACGATTAACCGATCAAGTCGGCATCGGTATCGAACTGCAAAGGGACGAGCCCAATAAACTCTGACATCGGAAATGGGCCGTATTTTGTATACGGCCCACTACGACATAGAGTGGGCTCGAACGGTTCCGAATAACCATAAAATTCGGTGGCGACTCCAACTTCGATTTAAATTTCAATTTGACCATCTCATATGGAGATTCATTCGCCTCCCCAAACCCGCGCGTGGCCGCGTCGGGGTGGACCTATGTCATGTCCACAGGCTGTCGGCGAGAAATTCAGCTACTACCCGCCCCTTAATGGCCTTTAATGGCACAAATTTTATGTCAAACTCTGCCAACATTAGAGTCCATCTAGAAATTCGACCATTGAGAATAGGTTTTTCGAAGAGGTATTTGATGGGGTCCATCTTGGATAGTACATGGACCTCGTAGCTGAGCATGTAGTGCCGGAGCTTCTTGGTGGCCCAGACTAGAGCCAAACACGTCTTTTCGAGCATGGTATATTTGCACTCATACTCTAAAAACTTCTTGCTGATGTAGTAAATGGCTCGTTCTTCGGAGTCAACTGTCTGAGCCAGCATAGCCCCCATGGCTGTCTCGGTCGTCGTTAGGTATAACGACAGAGGCAAACCGGGTTGAGGTGGCATTAAGACCGGCGGAGCAGACAATATTTCCTTGATCTTGTCGAAAGCAGCTTGGCACTTGTCATCCCATAGTACCCGTTCTCCTACTTTCAGTTTCTTGAAAATATGTTCACACACCATGGTTAGTTTTGAAATGAACCGACTGATGTACTGGACTTTCCCGAGAAATCCCCTTATTTCTTTTTCGGTTTTGGGAGGTTGCATTTCGGTAATGGCTTTGATTTTAGCTGGGTCGACTTCGATACCTCGTTGGCTAACGATATGACCCAGTAATTTGCCTGATGTTACCCCGAAACTGCACTTTTGAGGGTTTAGCCTCATGTTGTACTTGCGTAGTCGGGCGAAGAATTTTCTGAGGGCGGTGATGTGACCGTCCCGTTCTTTGGATTTGACGATCATGTCGTCTACATAAACTTCTACCTCTTTATGCATCATGTCGTGTAGCAAAGTGGTAGCGGTCCTCTGATATGTGGCCCCGGCGTTAATGAGACCGAATGGCATGACGGTATAGCAGTAAGTACCCCAAGGTGTTGTGAAAGTAGTCTTACTCATATCTTCTTCCGCCATCTTGATTTGATTATACCCGGCATACCCGTCGATGAATGATAGAAGGGCATGATCGGCCGTGTTATCCAGCAGTATGTCGATGTGTGGTAACGGAAAGTCATCTTTCGGGCTCGCCTTGTTAAGATCCCAAAAATCAACACATACCCGCACCTTACCGTCCTTTTTAGGAACCGGCACGATGTTTGCCACCCAGTCCGGATACTCGGACACTTGTATGAAGCCGGCTTTGAACTGTTTATCGACTTCCTCTTTTACTTTGAGAGACCATTCGGGCCTCATTCGGCGAAGTTTCTGCTTGACCGGTTTGCACCCGTCTTTGATTGGTATGTGGTGCTCGGCTATTTCCCGTTCTATCCCCGGCATGTCCTTGTAGGACCATGCGAAGACATCCTTGAACTCTTGGAGGAGGTTTATGAACTGTTGTTTCTCCTCGGGATCTAAGGATAACCCTATCTTAAGTGTCTGAGGCTCTAAGGTTGTTCCCACATTTATGGACTCGGTTTCTTTGATCACCGGGTTCCGGGATTCCCTTTGCTCTAGTTGCTCGATCAGATGCGGAGGTAAGGGTACCTGTTCGTCTGGTTTCCCAATGTCATAGCATAAAGTATTTTTAAAAGCAGAATTTAAAAGAGACAAGTCGTAAGCAGAACGGTTGTTATTATTGATTGAAAATTTGGAGAACAGCTCAAAGAGAGCAGCCATCTGATCATTGGTCAGTGGCGGAATTGGTAAGGCCTTCGAGACAGACCCCGAAGTGCCAGCAGCAGGAATGATAAAGGGGAGAGGGGTTACAGGAGTGACTCTAGCACCGACTTCCCTAGACTAGACCTCAGACTCTGACTCTGACTCCGACTCAGACTCGGACTCAGACTCAGACTCAGGCATGTCTCCCTCTCCGGTGACCAGCTTGTAGATTCTTCCCTGACTGTCAGTCCATTTGACAGTCTTCCTCCAGGCCTTGTTTCCCGTCTCGGTGCCAACATCCGAGATCAGCTTGGTCGGGTCAAACCTGTTGCTGCGTAGGATCAGGTTGACCAGGTCTTCCTTTGGAGTTGGGGCCATGGTGTCTTCCCCAAATAGTAGCCCTAGCGCGGGCTCAGTATCATCAGCTCCGTTGGATTGGATGAGGGCGAACACATCCTCCGGAATGTAGTTGCAGTCCCGGGCCAAGTGGGTCCCGTGCTGCACAGCATTGGGTTGGTATAGACCAACCTGAACAGCCCCAAATACCGGTGTGACAAAGTAGTCAGCCAACTGTGGGCTATAAGGGCTCAACTGGATACCCTTAATAATGTTGCAGGCCTTTTCAATTCCTGCTCGGACAACATTGTCGGGAGTGATGGCATAACCGAGACCAAAGTGAGACTCTTCGTTTTTGAGAACCTCGATGATCTTCCCAGCTGGAAGATCGGGTCGAGAGGTAGCCCCCGGAAAGTATCCCAGGTTTTGGAGCATCGTGTCGGTACTCGTAGTGAAGTAAGGCCTAAAGAGGTATTCTTCCTCGATCATCCCCACAAAATTGAACCCCTAGAGGTCCGTGCGTCCCGTGGTGTTACAGCTAGCCACAGTCATCGGTGTTGCCTCTAAGGTGATAACATCGTTAAGCAGAGGCATCTTGATCTTTCGGTGGAGGGTGGAGGATACTGCCTTGACCGCGTGGATCCAAGGCCTACCTAGGAGCAAGTTGAATGATGAGGTGACGTCGATCACCTGAAACTCGAGCTCCTTTTCTATCGGGCCGGTTATGATGGTCAGTTTCACGGCCCCCGCTACCGACTTTGGGCTCCCATCGAAGGCTTGGATGGTCTGAGCAGTCGGGATGTAATCGGCCTCGGTAATGCCGAGGGCTTTGGCGGTCCTTAGAGGAAGGACATTCACAACGGACCCATCATCAACCAGAGTCATAGGGAGGTATTTCCCTCGGCAAACCACCGTAATGTAGAGGGCCAAATTATGGGAGGCTCCGCATGGCGGTAGGTCGGCTTCGGAGAAAGTGATCATTGGGCCTCCTTCCTTAGCTTTGCCTTTTAGGTGGGGCAGGATTGTGGCTACCATCTCAACAGGGATAACCAAAGAGTCAACCTTAATTTGATCGAGAGCCTTTGTAAGTGCTTCTCGATGTTCCTGCGAGCTAACCAGGAGTTGCCATATAGTGAGGTCAACTCGGGTCTTCTTCAGTTGCTTCACGAGGGCCGTTTCAGCAGTTGGCTCCTCGGGGGCGACTTCCGTCCTGAGTGGCTCAATGACGGTTGCCGGGATGGGGATGTCCCTAGAGCTTGTGGCTTGATAGGGACGACCAAGGTGGTTACTGGTTAGGATTCGGGATTTAGTCCTTCGAATCTCCTCGGAGGTGATGGGGACAGCTTTCCCTTTGGCGAGGTAGACGTCATCCTCGTCGTCGAACCAGATCTCGTTCACTTGCGGGATAAATGGAGAGATAAGGTGAGAGCAATCGATCACCTCCCCGGTAAAGATGGCGTGGGAGCTGAAAGGGTTCTCCTTGTTGCTGGGCTTATCTCCGGGTAGCGGGATTTTACCGCTTTCGATCAAGTCCTGGATTAAGTGCTTCAGCTTCCAGCACTTCTCGGTATCATGCACATTGCCTCGGTGGTACTGGCAATAGGCTTGGGCATTGTAGTTCTTGGAGCGTCGCTCGACCGGAACTTCAGGAGTTGGGCCTATCGGTTGGATTAGGCCTTTTGAGGATTGCCTTTGTAAGGCATAAGTATAGGTGGTACCTATATCATTGAAAACCCGAGGTGGGGTGTTCTTCTTGGACGGGGCATCTAGTAGATTAACCGCGTCAAAAATGCTGCGGGTTGCAGCTTGGGGCTTGGTAGTGGAGGAAGAAGCCCCTTGGTAACCCTTGGCAGCGGCCTTAGTAAGGCCTTCCAGTCTTAGGTCATCTTCGATCCTCATACCCATTTCAGTAAGGGTGGTGAAATTGGGTATGACAGCGTACCGGAGGTGAACCCGGTAGGAGGGGAGGAGGTTCTTGACAAAAGCCTCCACCAAAGTCTTCTCACTGGGCTTATCGACCAGTTTGACACTCTCGGCCCTCCAGCGTTGAAGGTATTTGGTAAAACCTTCTTTCGGCTCCTGGGCCATAACCTCCAGAGATCTCATTGTGGTTTGGATCTCAGTGTTGTCAGCGTAGTTCCGAGCAAACTCGGTGGCCACATCATCCCAAGTAGGGTATTTCTTCGGGTCTAGCCTGTAGTACCAGACCCGAGGGTGCTTTTCAAGAGATGCATCGAAAAGGCTCTTGAACATGGTAGAATCCACTCCCTTGATGGCCATGAACTCCTTGAAGGCCCGTACATGTAGTAACGGGTCTTCAGTCCCTTCAAACAAGGGCAAACCGGTGAGGTTCAGGTTTGCGGGCAGCTTGTCACTTAACAGGTTGTACTCCCGACTATTCTCTCGATGGATATTGTTACTCCCGGTCAAGTGAACTTGTTCTTCCAATCTGCGAACCGAGCTAACTAGTTCAGCCAGAGGTTCCGTAACCCCAGTATTTGGAGTCCTGTGCTCCACTGCAGCCAAACGAGTGACGATAGCAATTTGCCCGGCCCTCATTTCAGTTAGTTGGGCTTCGATGTCGTCCTGTTTGTCGATCATGGTGTCCACAGAGGTTTTCAGACTGCTTAAAGTAGCTTCCATCCTGCGGGTGTGCCTAGTCGCCGGCGGCCTGTCTGTAAGAACACCGCGTAATCAGAAACCGAACCCATATCTTGGAATCATGGAAAAAGTACATCCCGAGCGACCCAAAAGAAAAGGACTGAGTGGAAAAGACTCGAGAAAGACGCCTAGACGGATGACTCGTAGGTGGTATGACATCCTTAGGATTTTGGCCTAGTGGGCCTAGTCCCGTTCGAAGGAAGGTCCGCGTGAGATTATTCCCCAGACTTTTGACTCGAGTGTATAGACGGACTTCCCTTGTAGGGGTATGCCCTACGCGGGTTGGTCGTACCTTGACAAATAAGGCGGACTCGGGAAAGGGGGGAAACTCGTGGTGTAAGATCGACGGAGTTTCGACGCTATAAACCTTCTACATACTATGCGAAGACCCGACACACGGATAGACGGTAGGTCCTATAATAGGGAAGATTTATTTTAGGAAAGTTGGAGGTTTGAAGTTGAAAGTGTAATGGGTGAATTTCCGAGAGTTCGAAAATGGAAAGCGGAATTTCGAAAACCAAGATTAGAATTTTGAAAAATTCAGAAAATCAAGACGGTGTCGGAAATTCGAGAGTTAAAACGGACAGCATGCCGACTAAAGAAAAGGATATTTTGAGTCAAATCGTTGATCCTAAATTTCGGCGGCATTCCGAGTTTTTGAAAGTTGGATATTTTTGAAAAGGTGAGTCCCGAAATGGGCAGCATTTCGGGTTTTTAAAATTTGGTCGTTTTGAAAAGACGAGTCCCGAAATGGACAGTATTTCTGGTTTTTCGAAAATTGGGTATTTTTGGAAAGATGCAATTTTGAAATGACGGTTTTTGAAAAATGACACGGAAACCAAGTAGCACGTAGTCAAACAAGCATTATAACGACGCTTATGTATGCTTTACACTAAGTCTCGGTCGGTCAAAATAGGGTCTATACCAACAACGATGGCTTTCTCGTAAATCAGGACGGACTCCCTAAGCCGAGTTGGTCTTAGGACATGCCGCAAAACTCATACGAGTTCCACCATCGAAGTCTTTAGCGCACCCATGTAGGAATGCACCGCGGTATAGTGGGACGTCGGTCACAAGTAACCGGCCCGGGCAAAATTTGGGTTATGCATGAATCATTAAACTAATGCGCGCACACTAATATACGAACGATTTCTCTTCGAGTCTCACCCTAGGAACCCCGATGACATGTGGTACATCAGGTATCCCCAGTGGAGTCGCCAAATTGTGGACATGACGTAGGTCCACCCCGACGCGGCCACGCGCGGGTTTGGGTAGGCGAATGAATCTCGTGGTAAGATTGTTCTCGGGTTCGAAATTTAAGTCAAAATGGAGTCGCCACCGAATTTTGTGGTTATTCGGAACCATTCGAGCCCACTCTATGTCGTCATGGGCTACACACAAAGTAAGCCCACTTTGATTTCAGAGTTTATGGGGCTCGTCCCTTTGCATTGTTATATCGATACCGTTTACACTGGCTTTCGTATATAAAATGACTATCGTGCGCCAAGGGTTTCGGACATCCGGAAACCAAAGGTTCTGAGTAAAGGGTGAGGGTACGTGTTGGGAAGCCCACTAAGGACACCCAACCCCGCCCTCACATGGTGGCCTCTACTAAGACATCGTTTGTGTTCGTGTACGCGCGCTAGTAAAATAATTAAATGATATGCAAACAGAGTTTTCGGGCTAAGCATGTGAATCGTATGTGAACTACGTCATTTAATGCATCTTGATTATGGTCGAAATGATTTAGCATGCGAGATTCATTTATAAAGCGATAAGCAAGTAAATAAATAAAGCTCGAAAAGAAGTAAATAACGTACAAGTTACACGGGCGGAAATACAACCCGGAATTCACAATACAACAATACATAAAAATAATAAACGAAATAATAAAAGACAATATAATGATAGAAACGGACCCGTATGTAAACTAGACCGTGAAATGTGTAGATGGACTAACCCCGGTTAAATACACATCATGTTGTGTACTAAACGAAGGACGGAAACATGGGACTGTGGCGTATTGCTAGCCCGATCCCACGTCCCGTAGTCTTGTCCCGACTTATCACTACGAAGAAGATCGGTCAAAGTCGTTCTACGTGTCGTGAGATGCGTGGTTTTGAAAATAGGAAGATCATGTGATGGTCTTTACACGTGATGACTAAAGTCGACAAAAGGACGGGGCTTGAAGTGCGTGTTAAAGCCCTCGGTTTTATAGGTTACAGGACCCACTCGATCGAGTCGTGATCTGACTCGGTCGAGTGCGTCCTTAGACGCAGCTACTGCCCATTTTTTTGGGTGCTACTCGATCGAGTAGCATATGCACTCGGTCGAGTAGCCCCTGTACGAGTGATAACTCGTTTCTTTTTTTTTATTGGAAATCGATGGTCGGCCAAATCACATACAAATATCGCACGATTTGTACTTAACTTGGCCTCCGGTACTATAATCGTGTATGAACGATTATAATACCGTTATCGGAGTTTTATGAAAACGTTACCGTTAGACTAGAACATTTGAATTAGTGACGAAATGCTTCCCTCTACGTCACGACATCGGAACTAATCCTTTCGGATTATGTGATGTCGATTTTCGTGTCAACGGGTTCCGCACTAATTGTATAAATGGGATCAAATGCGTTCAACTATGACCGATTGCGATCACGTCACGCCCTTGAGTACATTGGGGCGGGGCTCCTCGAAAGGGCTCCACCTCCGTCGTTGCTCGTAAAGGGATTAGACGGACCTTAGGTAATTATCATAGTCAAACGTTTTTGAAACCGAATTTTGATACTAGAGTATATATACGCGGTATAATAACGTTAGTAATAAAAAAGACAAAACGAAAATGTGCAAATACGAAAGTGTTAGTGTTAGTGTCACTAGATCGATATGATTACAATACAAAATGCGATAAAGTAAATGATAATGAGACGAGATGGTAGAGATTAAGATGGGGTTTAGGGCACCCTCAACATACATGCTAGGTAGGGACCTCGGAAATGGACTCGTAAATAGCGACGGGACGCCGGAGTATCGAGGATGTACGCGAGTTATGGTGTGTATGTGTGTGTGTGCGTGTGTCGTCGGTTTTCGAGGGACGATGGCTCGGTTTTTTGGCTAGTATTGCTTAGGGTTGAAGTGTAGTATGATGTAGGGTGTTAGGGTGAAAAATGTAGGGTAAATGCCTTAGGAAAAATCTTCTGAAATGAATGGGAGTCGTGGGGTATTTATAGGCGTTACCCCACGACCTAGGGTTACTCGATCGAGTGGCCCTAGTGCACTCGATCGAGTTCCCTTCAAAACGGGCCAAACTCTGTTCAAGACGCTCCACTCGACCGAGTGGGTCAATCCACTCGATCGAGTGGGTCAAGCAAATCGAGACAAAATAAGAAAGAATTGATTTTGTTGTTTTGATTGATTTTTTGAATTTTGATTTTGTGCGCCAGTTTTCGAGAATGAATATGGCTGATTTGTGAGACGGTTTCGTCTTGACCGGGTTTTGACCCGGTCGCTAAAAAACGGGATTTATTTTTGGTGTCGGTTTTGGCCCAAATTAGTCTTATTCTGCTCGGAACGACCCACTGGGCCTGGATTTGAGGTTTGTTTTGTGAGATTCTTACTCCGCTAAAAGTCCATGTCAGATATTATTGATTCCGAGCCCAAATCCGAGTATACCAAGTCACGTTTGCGTCCGATCATCATCGGGTGTTTTTCGGAGACTACCATAGACACATGGCAGTCAAAATGCGGGTGTCTACAAGTACCTTTTTTATTCATAAAATAACGCTTTAAATACGATTTGATAAAAAAGAACAACAAAAATTAATATTGGGAAAATGTGATAAGACACGAAATTTAATTCTACCATCAAATCAAGTCAATTAGATAATACGGAGTATTAATGAACAATTTAAAATCCCGAGCTGGGTTGTTGTAGATAATTTATTGCCATAACTATTATGATAAATAAAAATGAATTTACTTTTTTACCTAGTTAATTGTTTGGGTTTAGTGGTAAACTTGCATTAATTAAATTGTATTGCGACAATAGGTCAGGGTTCAAATCCTCAAGAATGCAATCGTTATCTGATTGCAAGTGCAATGGGAAGTTTTTGGCATTGAGATTGTAAAAAAACACTCAAAAAAAAAGTTTTTCCCATTGTATAATAAAGTTTGTTAATAAAGTTGCAACTTTAGTTTGAAAATAAGAACTGAGTTCTTCCAAAAATCAAGAAGAATTATACATTAAATGCACTACTGCGTGTACAACAAACTCACACTTGCATTGAAAATCAATTAAATATTTGGTGGGACCCACACCATTATTTGCATGGGAAATGTCCATGCTCAACGTCTTTATTTTCATTCCAGTTCAAAGTTTTAACGTCTATATTGCATCAGTTTTTTTAACGTTTAATTTTTAAATTTGATTTGAGTTGTTTATTTTTTTTAGTAGATTTTATTATATATATATATATATATATATATATATATATATATATATATATATATATATATATATATATATATATATATATATATATATATATATATATATGCATTATATCTTGAGAGCGGATTTGGTTGAACATATTTGGCAACGATTTGGGGGTCAAGTTCAGATCAATTAATTACATTTCAATATTTGGCTTTTCGTCGTACTTGAAGTTTCATTATCATTATGTTGTCTTGTATTTTAAAATTAATAAATTTAGTTTTTCTTTTATTATTTCAAAAATGCCTCACGCAAAAAATAAATCACAAAAATCACACAAAAATAGTAGTAATACTTAAATAATAAAATTTAGGAGACTACTCGTACATTTTTCCCTTCCCCTTATCTTTCAGGTCACGCGGATCCCGAGGCCGACGAGGCGGGGGCGAACGTTCCCTAATCACAAGTGGAACTTCCTTTACTCGAACCCGCTTCTTCGACTTTGGTTTCTCCTGCACCGGTTCGATCCGAGCTCGTACGTGCTCGGGAAGTCTATCCCGAGGACCAAGTCGGTCCTTAGCTGCCAGTCTTGGACCGAGTCTCCTTTCTAAGTCCGTCTGGGGGCTCATCTTCCCCCATGTACCTTTAGTGCTGGACCCTTTAGTCGAAGTCTTAGCCTTCCCTTTCTGGCCTGACATCAGTCATACCATGGTAGCCGGGGTGTCGCCGTCATCAAAGAAACCTCGATTATCTTTAGCTTGTTCTCGGCGTAGCAAGTCAAAGGCTTCATCAGTCTTTAAAGCAGCACGGGCTTTAGCAGAATCGGCCTGGGTCCACTTCGTATAAGAGTCTAATACCCAGATCGAGGGAGAAGCTTTAGAAACGGCCCAAGTGTGCCGGGTATACCATCTTTGCGCCCAAATGTCACACATCACGTCCGTTAACTGAGTAGATTCACTCACGACCGCCTCGATTTCCGGGATTCTTTGGGCCCGACCATATTGCCTAAGTATGCGATCGGGATAAAGATGAATCGTCTGCCTAAAAGATAGGATCAGTTGATAACGGGCCCTATCTCGCAATTCTAATCCGGTCCAGGCATAAATGGGCCACAAAGGTACGGTCCAGCGGATCAATGGGCCTCCGTGGAAAGATAGCAGCTCGTCCCAGAATTTTTGGGTAGTAAGGCGAGAAAAGTCAACAGTCCGTCTCCTCGTCATCACTTGATTCGGGCGATATCGGCTTACATCTAGAGGAGGATCCAGGATCGATAACCTCTCAAAAAGCCATAGCTGAAAAGTCAAAATTGCAAAAAAAAAAAGTCAATGTCGATTTTCAAAAAAAAAAATCGCAAAATCGCAAAAACCGAGAAAATCGAGAAAAAACGCGAAAATCGCGAGAAAAATCGAAGACCGGAAAAATCGGGAATTGAAAAAAATCAAAAATTGCAAAAATCAAGGAAAAATCAACCTACCTGTAGAAGACGGGTGCTACCGGTCAGCCTGATCGACGGATCTCTTACGATTATCTAAGCCCTGAATAATCTCCCCAGTAATCAGCCAAGCTGGGCTGTTCTCTGTCTCCATTTGATCCGCTATGGCAAGAAGTATGACATGGCCCATACAAGATAACCAATCCATGTGGCCTTCAAAAGCGTAGACATGAAGCATGCAAAAAGTAAAGGCCCTACGGCTATATGCCGGCCTGGCCCGAACGTCGTTTGGATTCATAAATTTTTCAGCCAGGTCGATCAAGGAGACTGTATTTCCTTCCAGCATACGAGACACCTCCATATGGGAAAGCCCTAAAAATTCTCTTAACTTCCTCCTTGGATCATAAACTGAAAACGGGATGGCAGGGCGAAGAATAGGATTCCACCCACCTACAGCAGCTATTTCCTCAGGAATGGGACAGACTTCGCCTCGAGGAAACCTAAAAACATGATAAGTATCATCCCAATAAGATAGGCAAGCATCCAGAAAGTGACGATCCGCTTGCATCTGACGGATAGTGGATAACTGGGTAACGCCGTTTTGGTTCAGAATAACCTTGTCAGCATCTCTGAAAATTCGGGACCAATCTTGCAACATTCCGACTAATCGATCGATTCCCATAATGAATTTCTAAAAAAGGAGGACTAAGTTTTTCAGAGCTTGTTTTTCTTTGAAGGAAGGGAGGGAGTTGTAAGAATTATGAATAAATTGTGAGCATGGAAAGGGTATTTATAGCATGAAATCGGATTCTCCTCCTCACTTTGGGATTCCTAATCCCAGGGGATTTAGCATACAGGCCTTTAATCCTAGGATCTAGCTAAGACATCCCGAGCATTCCTATTCCTTCTCAGAGTCAAAAATACTTTAATCCTTCAGAATTCTTCCATCCAAAAAATATTCAAAAAAATCTTCTTCAAATTTTATTCCCCAGCACGAGTCATTTTCTCCTAAAAATGTGTTACATGCAAACTTTGCATAAATCATTATACAGGACGACTCAAGCAAAACCGTGCAAACAACTCCCCAGCGGCATAGGCTTATACGACAAGTCCGATTCCCCACGGAGTTATCATCATCAACTCAGGTACATTTCTAGTCTTCGGCCGGCGGGCCCTCCACGCAGGTCTAACGGACCTTAAACGACCCGATCGGAAGTCTGCCAGGTTTTAATCTTTGATTGACCTGGTAGCTACTCTGACTTTTGCCCTGTCCAAGCCTCAGTCAGAGTGGGGGCTCTGTAGACACCCACAATTTGACTGCCAGGTGTCTATAGCAGTTTTCGACAAACACCCGATGATGATCGGACGCAAACGTGCTTTAAATACTCAGAAACGGGCTCAGAATCATTGGCATTTGGCTTGGGCTCATTATGGAGTACATATCTCACAAAACCAACCTCAAAATCAGGCCCAGTGGGTCGTTTCGAGTCAAATAAGACTAATTTGGTTCGATTCCGACACCAGGGGTAAAACCGTCTTTTAACGACCGAGTCAAAATCCGTCAAAAATATTCCCGAGGTGCGTGAGTCAGCCGTGAGACCTCACACGGCTGATTCGAACTCTAATCCTACGAAAAATCAGCTACATAAAATATTAAACAAATCCGTTTAAGGATGGAATTCGATCTCAAGTAGGAATCCTATCCGAAAACCGATTCAGACACCCGACCGAGTGCAAATACTCGGCCGAGCAGCATACTCCAGCCGTGTTCCCTTTCTTCCTTGACAAGAAAGCGGAATTCTCATGCCTTACAGCTTCCTATATTTCCTATCTCTAGCGGTAGTTCAAACTCTCCTAGCCAAGGTCGGGAATTCCCTATAAATAGCCCCTTGCATACAACACTTTCAAGAACGAATTACACCGACATCTATCAATCTCACACACACACTCATAAGCACAAAACTTAACATAGAGAAACCGATACTACAAACCCGGAGGAAATCCGGCCCTATACCCGACACCCTTCTCGACCGAACCGAACCACCGCCAACTCACCGACATCCACTCGACGCTCCTGTGCCCAAGCCACGTCCTGACGAGCCCCGATCCGAGTAAACTAAAACATGTAGGTTGAGGGTGTACAAAACCCGACTTTTCGATCTTCTCTTCTCTCTCCGCGTCCGTTTTATTATGGGTCTGGGTCCTTTTTTTACGGGTCGCGTCGGTCCTTTTTATTACGGGTCATTCGTCGCGTTTTTTTATTTTTCTAATATCGATAATATCAAAAAACTATTTTCATATAACAACATTCTTAAAAATATGATATCGATTTTCTATAATCGAATATTGTATCAAAAAGAATTATATTAAGATCTCGACGATATTAAAAATCGTTACATCTTTTTTCGTTCAAACTTCTTTTTACAAAACCTTTTTTTAATTCATTCCGAATACTCGATATCGATTTCATAATCGAATATCGGGTACGACGAATATCGAAAACATAAATCGAGTACAAATTAATTCATATTTTGTACGCGATTTATCAAAATTAGCAATTTCGAACAAAAAATAAAAAACCGGACAGACCCGCACGCGAGTCGCGCCATGCCCAGGCGACTCGCGCACGGGCCTGAAACGCGAGTCGTTTTTTTCGCTTTTTCGTTCGTTTTATCTTATTCTTTTACAAAACGATTTCAAAATTTACATCTTTTCTAAAAATATTCTGAATGTTTGATATTGATTTCGTAGTCAATTATCGAATATAACGAATATCAAAAATATTAGATCGAGTACAAATCATACAATATTTGTACGCGATTTAATAAAAGCATCGAGTCTTCGAAAATCGTCCTCAAAAACAGACCGACACGCGACTCGCCAGCATCCCGGGCGAGCCGCGCGGCCGGCTGCCACGTCGCATCTTTCTCGTTTTTTTATTATTTTTCGAGCTTCGTTTTTTATACAAAACAGCGTTTTTTTAACGATATTTTTCAGATTTCGATTAATATTTATTTTCTCGATCTCGTATGTTTATTTTATTTGCTATATTATTATTTACAAATCGATACTAACTCGTTTGTTTATCTTGTAGCAAATTCATCTTTCTTTATTTGTTTTATTATACTAAAACGAATCTCACATGCTAAATTCAACTTTGACGTTAAAATTTTCATGCATTAAATCGACTTAGCAACCCATTCAATTCCTCGCATGTTTAGGAAAACAATGTTTGCATATCATTCATCGTATTACTAACGCGCGTATTAAAAAATCATTCGATATCCTAGTAGAGGCCGCTAATGTGCGGGCGGGGTTGGGTGTTCTTAGTGAACTTCCCAACACGTACCCTCACCCCTTACTCAGAACCGTGGTTTCCGGATGTCCGAATCCATTGGCAACGAGAGTCATTCAATATACGATTAACCGATCAAGTCGGCATCGGTATCGAACTGCAAAGGGACGAGCCCAATAAACTCTGACATCGGAAATGGGCCGTATTTTGTATACGGCCCACTACGACATAGAGTGGGCTCGAACGGTTCCGAATAACCATAAAATTCGGTGGCGACTCCAACTTCGATTTAAATTTCAATTTGACCATCTCATATGGAGATTCATTCGCCTCCCCAAACCCGCGCGTGGCCGCGTCGGGGTGGACCTATGTCATGTCCACAGGCTGTCGGCGAGAAATTCAGCTACTACCCGCCCCTTAATGGCCTTTAATGGCACAAATTTTATGTCAAACTCTGCCAACATTAGAGTCCATCTAGAAATTCGACCATTGAGAATAGGTTTTTCGAAGAGGTATTTGATGGGGTCCATCTTGGATAGTACATGGACCTCGTAGCTGAGCATGTAGTGCCGGAGCTTCTTGGTGGCCCAGACTAGAGCCAAACACGTCTTTTCGAGCATGGTATATTTGCACTCATACTCTAAAAACTTCTTGCTGATGTAGTAAATGGCTCGTTCTTCGGAGTCAACTGTCTGAGCCAGCATAGCCCCCATGGCTGTCTCGGTCGTCGTTACGTATAACGACAGAGGCAAACCGGGTTGAGGTGGCATTAAGACCGGCGGAGCAGACAATATTTCCTTGATCTTGTCGAAAGCAGCTTGGCACTTGTCATCCCATAGTACCCGTTCTCCTACTTTCAGTTTCTTGAAAATATGTTCACACACCATGGTTAGTTTTGAAATGAACCGACTGATGTACTGGACTTTCCCGAGAAATCCCCTTATTTCTTTTTCGGTTTTGGGAGGTTGCATTTCGGTAATGGCTTTGATTTTAGCTGGGTCGACTTCGATACCTCGTTGGCTAACGATATGACCCAGTAATTTGCCTGATGTTACCCCGAAACTGCACTTTTGAGGGTTTAGCCTCATGTTGTACTTGCGTAGTCGGGCGAAGAATTTTCTGAGGGCGGTGATGTGACCGTCCCGTTCTTTGGATTTGACGATCATGTCGTCTACATAAACTTCTACCTCTTTATGCATCATGTCGTGTAGCAAAGTGGTAGCGGTCCTCTGATATGTGGCCCCAGCGTTAATGAGACCGAATGGCATGACGGTATAGCAGTAAGTACCCCAAGGTGTTGTGAAAGTATTCTTACTCATATCTTCTTCCGCCATCTTGATTTGATTATACCCGGCATACCCGTCGATGAATGATAGAAGGGCATGATCGGCCGTGTTATCCAGCAGTATGTCGATGTGTGGTAACGGAAAGTCATCTTTCGGGCTCGCCTTGTTAAGATCCCAAAAATCAACACATACCCGCACCTTACCGTCCTTTTTAGGAACCGGCACGATGTTTGCCACCCAGTCCGGATACTCGGACACTTGTATGAAGCCGGCTTTGAACTGTTTATCGACTTCCTCTTTTACTTTGAGAGACCATTCGGGCCTCATTCGGCGAAGTTTCTGCTTGACCGGTTTGCACCCGTCTTTGATTGGTATGTGGTGCTCGGCTATTTCCCGTTCTATCCCCGGCATGTCCTTGTAGGACCATGCGAAGACATCCTTGAACTCTTGGAGGAGGTTTATGAACTGTTGTTTCTCCTCGGGATCTAAGGATAACCTTATCTTAAGTGTCTGAGGCTCTAAGGTTGTTCCCTCATTTATGGACTCGGTTTCTTTGATCACCGGGTTCCGGGATTCCCTTTGCTCTAGTTGCTCGATCAGATGCGGAGGTAAGGGTACCTGTTCGTCTGGTTTCCCAATGTCATAGCATAAAGTATTTTTAAAAGCAGAATTTAAAAGAGACAAGTCGTAAGCAGAACGGTTGTTATTATTGATTGAAAATTTGGAGAACAGCTCAAAGAGAGCAGCCATCTGATCATTGGTCAGTGGCGGAATTGGTAAGGCCTTCGAGACAGACCCCGAAGTGCCAGCAGCAGGAATGATAAAGGGGAGAGGGGTTACAGGAGTGACTCTAGCACCGACTTCCCTAGACTAGACCTCAGACTCTGACTCTGACTCCGACTCAGACTCGGACTCAGACTCAGACTCAGGCATGTCTCCCTCTCCGGTGACCAGCTTGTAGATTCTTCCCTGACTGTCAGTCCATTTGACAGTCTTCCTCCAGGCCTTGTTTCCCGTCTCGGTGCCAACATCCGAGATCAGCTTGGTCGGGTCAAACCTGTTGCTGCGTAGGATCAGGTTGACCAGGTCTTCCTTTGGAGTTGGGGCCATGGTGTCTTCCCCAAATAGTAGCCCTAGCGCGGGCTCAGTATCATCAGCTCCGTTGGATTGGATGAGGGCGAACACATCCTCCGGAATGTAGTTGCAGTCCCGGGCCAAGTGGGTCCCGTGCTGCACAGCATTGGGTTGGTATAGACCAACCTGAACAGCCCCAAATACCGGTGTGACAAAGTAGTCAGCCAACTGTGGGCTATAAGGGCTCAACTGGATACCCTTAATAATGTTGCAGGCCTTTTCAATTCCTGCTCGGACAACATTGTCGGGAGTGATGGCATAACCGAGACCAAAGTGAGACTCTTCGTTTTTGAGAACCTCGATGATCTTCCCAGCTGGAAGATCGGGTCGAGAGGTAGCCCCCGGAAAGTATCCCAGGTTTTGGAGCATCGTGTCGGTACTCGTAGTGAAGTAAGGCCTAAAGAGGTATTCTTCCTCGATCATCCCCACAAAATTGAACCCCTAGAGGTCCGTGCGTCCCGTGGCGTTACAGCTAGCCACAGTCATCGGTGTTGCCTCTAAGGTGATAACATCGTTAAGCAGAGGCATCTTGATCTTTCGGTGGAGGGTGGAGGATACTGCCTTGACCGCGTGGATCCAAGGCCTACCTAGGAGCAAGTTGAATGATGAGGTGACGTCGATCACCTGAAACTCGAGCTCCTTTTCTATCGGGCCGGTTATGATGGTCAGTTTCACGGCCCCCGCTACCGACTTTGGGCTCCCATCGAAGGCTTGGATGGTCTGAGCAGTCGGGATGTAATCGGCCTCGGTAATGCCGAGGGCTTTGGTGGTCCTTAGAGGAAGGACATTCACAGCGGACCCATCATCAACCAGAGTCATAGGGAGGTATTTCCCTCGGCAAACCACCGTAATGTAGAGGGCCAAATTATGGGAGGCTCCGCATGGCGGTAGGTCGGCTTCGGAGAAAGTGATCATTGGGCCTCCTTCCTTAGCTTTGCCTTTTAGGTGGGGCAGGATTGTGGCTACCATCTCAACAGGGATAACCAAAGAGTCAACCTTAATTTGATCGAGAGCCTTTGTAAGTGCTTCTCGATGTTCCTGCGAGCTAACCAGGAGTTGCCATATAGTGAGGTCAACTCGGGTCTTCTTCAGTTGCTTCACGAGGGCCGTTTCAGCAGTTGGCTCCTCGGGGGCGACTTCCGTCCTGAGTGGCTCAATGACGGTTGCCGGGATGGGGATGTCCCTAGAGCTTGTGGCTTGATAGGGACGACCAAGGTGGTTACTGGTTAGGATTCGGGATTTAGTCCTTCGAATCTCCTCGGAGGTGATGGGGACAGCTTTCCCTTTGGCGAGGTAGACGTCATCCTCGTCGTCGAACCAGATCTCGTTCACTTGCGGGATAAATGGAGAGATAAGGTGAGAGCAATCGATCACCTCCCCGGTAAAGATGGCGTGGGAGCTGAAAGGGTTCTCCTTGTTGCTGGGCTTATCTCCGGGTAGCGGGATTTTACCGCTTTCGATCAAGTCCTGGATTAAGTGCTTCAGCTTCCAGCACTTCTCGGTATCATGCACATTGCCTCGGTGGTACTGGCAATAGGCTTGGGCATTGTAGTTCTTGGAGCGTCGCTCGACCGGAACTTCAGGAGTTGGGCCTATCGGTTGGATTAGGCCTTTTGAGGATTGCCTTTGTAAGGCATAAGTATAGGTGGTACCTATATCATTGAAAACCCGAGGTGGGGTGTTCTTCTTGGACGGGGCATCTAGTAGATTAACCGCGTCAAAAATGCTGCGGGTTGCAGCTTGGGGCTTGGTAGTGGAGGAAGAAGCCCCTTGGTAACCCTTGGCAGCGGCCTTAGTAAGGCCTTCCAGTCTTAGGTCATCTTCGATCCTCATACCCATTTCAGTAAGGGTGGTGAAATTGGGTATGACAGCGTACCGGAGGTGAACCCGGTAGGAGGGGAGGAGGTTCTTGACAAAAGCCTCCACCAAAGTCTTCTCACTGGGCTTATCGACCAGTTTGACACTCTCGGCCCTCCAGCGTTGAAGGTATTTGGTAAAACCTTCTTTCGGCTCCTGGGCCATAACCTCCAGAGATCTCATTGTGGTTTGGATCTCAGTGTTGTCAGCGTAGTTCCGAGCAAACTCGGTGGCCACATCATCCCAAGTAGGGTATTTCTTCGGGTCTAGCCTGTAGTACCAGACCCGAGGGTGCTTTTCAAGAGATGCATCGAAAAGGCTCTTGAACATGGTAGAATCCACTCCCTTGATGGCCATGAACTCCTTGAAGGCCCGTACATGTAGTAACGGGTCTTCAGTCCCTTCAAACAAGGGCAAACCGGTGAGGTTCAGGTTTGCGGGCAGCTTGTCACTTAACAGGTTGTACTCCCGACTATTCTCTCGATGGATATTGTTACTCCCGGTCAAGTGAACTTGTTCTTCCAATCTGCGAACCGAGCTAACTAGTTCAGCCAGAGGTTCCGTAACCCCAGTATTTGGAGTCCTGTGCTCCACTGCAGCCAAACGAGTGACGATAGCAATTTGCCCGGCCCTCATTTCAGTTAGTTGGGCTTCGATGTCGTCCTGTTTGTCGATCATGGTGTCCACAGAGGTTTTCAGACTGCTTAAAGTAGCTTCCATCCTGCGGGTGTGCCTAGTCGCCGGCGGCCTGTCTGTAAGAACACCGCGTAATCAGAAACCGAACCCATATCTTGGAATCATGGAAAAAGTACATCCCGAGCGACCCAAAAGAAAAGGACTGAGTGGAAAAGACTCAAGAAAGACGCCTAGACGGATGACTCGTAGGTGGTATGACATCCTTAGGATTTTGGCCTAGTGGGCCTAGTCCCGTTCGAAGGAAGGTCCGCGTGAGATTATTCCCCAGACTTTTGACTCGAGTGTATAGACGGACTTCCCTTGTAGGGGTATGCCCTACGCGGGTTGGTCGTACCTTGACAAATAAGGCGGACTCGGGAAAGGGGGGAAACTCGTGGTGTAAGATCGACGGAGTTTCGACGCTATAAACCTTCTACATACTATGCGAAGACCCGACACACGGATAGACGGTAGGTCCTATAATAGGGAAGATTTATTTTAGGAAAGTTGGAGGTTTGAAGTTGAAAGTGTAATGGGTGAATTTCCGAGAGTTCGAAAATGGAAAGCGGAATTTCGAAAACCAAGATTAGAATTTTGAAAAATTCAGAAAATCAAGACGGTGTCGGAAATTCGAGAGTTAAAACGGACAGCATGCCGACTAAAGAAAAGGATATTTTGAGTCAAATCGTTGATCCTAAATTTCGGCGGCATTCCGAGTTTTTGAAAGTTGGATATTTTTGAAAAGGTGAGTCCCGAAATGGGCAGCATTTCGGGTTTTTAAAATTTGGTCGTTTTGAAAAGACGAGTCCCGAAATGGACAGTATTTCTGGTTTTTCGAAAATTGGGTATTTCTGGAAAGATGCAATTTTGAAATGACGGTTTTTGAAAAATGACACGGAAACCAAGTAGCACGTAGTCAAACAAGCATTATAACGACGCTTATGTATGCTTTACACTAAGTCTCGGTCGGTCAAAATAGGGTCTATACCAACAACGATGGCTTTCTCGTAAATCAGGACGGACTCCCTAAGCCGAGTTGGTCTTAGGACATGCCGCAAAACTCATACGAGTTCCACCATCGAATTCTTAGCGCACCCATGTAGGAATGCACCGCGGTATAGTGGGACGTCGGTCACAAGTAACCGGCCCGGGCAAAATTTGGGTTATGCATGAATCATTAAACTAATGCGCGCACACTAATATACGAACAATTTCTCTTCGAGTCTCACCCTAGGAACCCCGATGACATGTGGTACATCAGGTATCCCCAGCGGAGTCGCCAAATTGTGGACATGACGTAGGTCCACCCCGACGCGGCCACGCGCGGGTTTGGGTAGGCGAATGAATCTCGTGGTAAGATTGTTCTCGGGTTCGAAATTTAAGTCAAAATGGAGTCGCCACCGAATTTTGTGGTTATTCGGAACCATTCGAGCCCACTCTATGTGGTCATGGGCTACACACAAAGTAAGCCCACTTCGATTTCAGAGTTTATGGGGCTCGTCCCTTTGCATTGTTATATCGATACCGTTTACACTGGCTTTCGTATATAAAATGACTATCGTGCGCCAAGGGTTTCGGACATCCGGAAACCAAAGGTTCTGAGTAAAGGGTGAGGGTACGTGTTGGGAAGCCCACTAAGGACACCCAACCCCGCCCGCACATGGCGGCCTCTACTAAGACATCGTTTGTGTTCGTGTACGCGCGCTAGTAAAATAATTAAATGATATGAAAACAGCGTTTTCGGGCTAAGCATGTGAATAGTATGTGAACTACGTCATTTAATGCATCTTGATTATGGTCGAAATGATTTAGCATGCGAGATTCATTTATAAAGCGATAAGCAAGTAAATAAATAAAGCTCGAAAAGAAGTAAATAACGTACAAGTTACACGGGCGGAAATACAACCCGGAATTCACAATACAACAATACATAAAAATAATAAACGAAATAATAAAAGACAATATAATGATCGGACCCGTATGTAAACTAGACCGCGAAGTGTGTAGATGGACTAACCCCGGTTAAATACACATCATGTTGTGTACTAAACGAAGGACGGAAACATGGGACTGTGGCGTATTGCTAGCCCGATCCCACATCCCATAGTCTTGTCCCGACTTATCACTACGAAGAAGATCGGTCAAAGTCGTTCTACGTGTCGTGAGATGCGTGGTTTTGAAAATAGGAAGATCACGTGATGGTCTTTACACGTGATGACTAAAGTCGACAAAAGGACGGGGCTTGAAGTGCGTGTTAAAGCCCTCGGTTTTATAGGTTACAGGACCCACTCGATCGAGTCGTGATCTGACTCGGTCGAGTGCGTCCTTAGACGCAGCTACTGCCCATTTTTTTGGGTGCTACTCGATCGAGTAGCATATGCACTCGGTCGAGTAGCCCCTGTACGAGTGATAACTCGTTTCTTTTTTTAATTGGAAATCGATGGTCGGCCAAATCACATACAAATATCGCACGATTTGTACTTAACTTGGCCTCCGGTACTATAATCGTGTATGAACGATTATAATACCGTTATCGGAGTTTTATGAAAACGTTACCGTTAGACTAGAACATTTGAATTAGTGACGAAATGCTTCCCTCTACGTCACGACATTGGAACTAATCCTTTCGGATTATGTGATGTCGATTTTCGTGTCAACGGGTTCCGCACTAATTGTATAAATGGGATCAAATGCGTTCAACTATGACCGATTGCGATCACGTCACGCCCTTGAGTACATTGGGGCGGGGCTCCTCGAAAGGGCTCCACCTCCGTCGTTGCTCGTAAAGGGATTAGACGGACCTTAGGTAATTATCATAGTCAAACGTTTTTGAAACCGAATTTTGATACTAGAGTATATATACGCGGTATAATAACGTTAGTAATAAAAAAGACAAAACGAAAATGTGCAAATACGAAAGTGTTAGTGTTAGTGTCACTAGATCGATATGATTACAATACAAAATGCGATAAAGTAAATGATAATGAGACGAGATGGTAGAGATTAAGATGGGGTTTAGGGCACCCTCAACATACATGCTAGGTAGGGACCTCGGAAATGGACTCGTAAATAGCGACGGGACGCCGGAGTATCGAGGATGTACGCGAGTTATGGTGTGTATGTGTGTGTGTGCGTGTGTCGTCGGTTTTCGAGGGACGATGGCTCGGTTTTTTGGCTAGTATTGCTTAGGGTTGAAGTGTAGTATGATGTAGGGTGTTAGGGTGAAAAATGTAGGGTAAATGCCTTAGGAAAAATCTTCTGAAATGAATGGGAGTCGTGGGGTATTTATAGGCGTTACCCCACGACCTAGGGTTACTCGATCGAGTGGCCCTAGTGCACTCGATCGAGTTCCCTTCAAAACGGGCCAAACTCTGTTCAAGACGCTCCACTCGACCGAGTGGGTCAATCCACTCGATCGAGTGGGTCAAGCAAATCGAGACAAAATAAGAAAGAATTGATTTTGTTGTTTTGATTGATTTTTTGAATTTTGATTTTGTGCGCCAGTTTTCGAGAATGAATATGGCTGATTTGTGAGACGGTTTCGTCTTGACCGGGTTTTGACCCGGTCGCTAAAAAACGGGATTTATTTTTGGTGTCGGTTTTGGCCCAAATTAGTCTTATTCTGCTCGGAACGACCCACTGGGCCTGGATTTGAGGTTTGTTTTGTGAGATTCTTACTCCGCTAAAAGTCCATGTCAGATATTATTGATTCCGAGCCCAAATCCGAGTATACCAAGTCACGTTTGCGTCCGATCATCATCGGGTGTTTTTCGGAGACTACCATAGACACATGGCAGTCAAAATGCGGGTGTCTACAAGTACCTTTTTTATTCATAAAATAACGCTTTAAATACGATTTGATAAAAAAGAACAACAAAAATTAATATTGGGAAAATGTGATAAGACACGAAATTTAATTCTACCATCAAATCAAGTCAATTAGATAATACGGAGTATTAATGAACAATTTAAAATCCCGAGCTTGGTTGTTGTAGATAATTTATTGCCATAACTATTATGATAAATAAAAATGAATTTACTTTTTTACCTAGTTAATTGTTTGGATTTAGTGGTAAACTTGCATTAATTAAATTGTATTGCGACAATAGGTCAGGGTTCAAATCCTCAAGAATGCAATCGTTATCTGATTGCAAGTGCAATGGGAAGTTTTTGGCATTGAGATTGTAAAAAAAACACTCAAAAAAAAAGTTTTTCCCATTGTATAATAAAGTTTGTTAATAAAGTTGCAACTTTAGTTTGAAAATAAGAACTGAGTTCTTCCAAAAATCAAGAAGAATTGTACATTAAATGCACTACTGCGTGTACAACAAACTCACACTTGCATTGAAAATCAATTAAATATTTGGTGGGACCCACACCATTATTTGCATGGGAAATGTCCATGCTCAACGTCTTTATTTTCATTCCAGTTCAAAGTTTTAACGTCTATATTGCATCAGTTTTTTTAACGTTTAATTTTTAAATTTGATTTGAGTTGTTTATTTTTTTTAGTAGATTTTATTATATATATATATATATATATATATATATATATATATATATATATATGCATTATATCTTGAGAGCGGATTTGGTTGAACATATTTGGCAACGATTTGGGGGTCAAGTTCAGATCAATTAATTACATTTCAATATTTGGCTTTTCGTCGTACTTGAAGTTTCATTATCATTATGTTGTCTTGTATTTTAAAATTAATAAATTTAGTTTTTCTTTTATTATTTCAAAAATGCCTCACGGAAAAAATAAATCACAAAAATCACACAAAAATAGTAGTAATACTTAAATAATAAAATTTAGGAGACTACTCGTACATTTTTCCCTTCCCCTTATCTTTCAGGTCACGCGGATCCCGAGGCCGACGAGGCGGGGGCGAACGTTCCCTAATCACAAGTGGAACTTCCTTTACTCGAACCCGCTTCTTCGACTTTGGTTTCTCCTGCACCGGTTCGATCCGAGCTCGTACGTGCTCGGGAAGTCTATCCCGAGGACCAAGTCGGTCCTTAGCTGCCAGTCTTGGACCGAGTCTCCTTTCTAAGTCCGTCTGGGGGCTCATCTTCCCCCATGTACCTTTAGTGCTGGACCCTTTAGTCGAAGTCTTAGCCTTCCCTTTCTGGCCTGACATCAGTCATACCATGGTAGCCGGGGTGTCGCCGTCATCAAAGAAACCTCGATTATCTTTAGCTTGTTCTCGGCGTAGCAAGTCAAAGGCTTCATCAGTCTTTAAAGCAGCACGGGCTTTAGCAGAATCGGCCTGGGTCCACTTCGTATAAGAGTCTAATACCCAGATCGAGGGAGAAGCTTTAGAAACGGCCCAAGTGTGCCGGGTATACCATCTTTGCGCCCAAATGTCACACATCACGTCCGTTAACTGAGTAGATTCACTCACGACCGCCTCGATTTCCGGGATTCTTTGGGCCCGACCATATTGCCTAAGTATGCGATCGGGATAAAGATGAATCGTCTGCCTAAAAGATAGGATCAGTTGATAACGGGCCCTATCTCGCAATTCTAATCCGGTCCAGGCATAAATGGGCCACAAAGGTACGGTCCAGCGGATCAATGGGCCTCCGTGGAAAGATAGCAGCTCGTCCCAGAATTTTTGGGTAGTAAGGCGAGAAAAGTCAACAGTCCGTCTCCTCGTCATCACTTGATTCGGGCGATATCGGCTTACATCTAGAGGAGGATCCAGGATCGATAACCTCTCAAAAAGCCATAGCTGAAAAGTCAAAATTGCAAAAAAAAAAAAGCCAATGTCGATTTTCAAAAAAAAAAATCGCAAAATCGCAAAAACCGAGAAAATCGAGAAAAAACGCGAAAATCGCGAGAAAAATCGAAGACCGGAAAAATCGGGAATTGAAAAAAATCAAAAATTGCAAAAATCAAGGAAAAATCAACCTACCTGTAGAAGACGGGTGCTACCGGTCAGCCTGATCGACGGATCTCTTACGATTATCTAAGCCCTGAATAATCTCCCCAGTAATCAGCCAAGCTGGGCTGTTCTCTGTCTCCATTTGATCCGCTATGGCAAGAAGTATGACATGGCCCATACAAGATAACCAATCCATGTGGCCTTCAAAAGCGTAGACATGAAGCATGCAAAAAGTAAAGGCCCTACGGCTATATGCCGGCCTGGCCCGAACGTCGTTTGGATTCATAAATTTTTCAGCCAGGTCGATCAAGGAGACTGTATTTCCTTCCAGCATACGAGACACCTCCATATGGGAAAGCCCTAAAAATTCTCTTAACTTCCTCCTTGGATCATAAACTGAAAACGGGATGGCAGGGCGAAGAATAGGATTCCACCCACCTACAGCAGCTATTTCCTCAGGAATGGGACAGACTTCGCCTCGAGGAAACCTAAAAACATGATAAGTATCATCCCAATAAGATAGGCAAGCATCCAGAAAGTGACGATCCGCTTGCATCTGACGGATAGTGGATAACTGGGTAACGCCGTTTTGGTTCAGAATAACCTTGTCAGCATCTCTGAAAATTCGGGACCAATCTTGCAACATTCCGACTAATCGATCGATTCCCATAATGAATTTCTAAAAAAGGAGGACTAAGTTTTTCAGAGCTTGTTTTTCTTTGAAGGAAGGGAGGGACTTGTAAGAATTATGAATAAATTGTGAGCATGGAAAGGGTATTTATAGCATGAAATCGGATTCTCCTCCTCACTTTGGGATTCCTAATCCCAGGGGATTTAGCATACAGGCCTTTAATCCTAGGATCTAGCTAAGACATCCCGAGCATTCCTATTCCTTCTCAGAGTCAAAAATACTTTAATCCTTCAGAATTCTTCCATCCAAAAAATATTCAAAAAAATCTTCTTCAAATTTTATTCCCCAGCACGAGTCATTTTCTCCTAAAAATGTGTTACATGCAAACTTTGCATAAATCATTATACAGGACGACTCAAGCAAAACCGTGCAAACAACTCCCCAGCGGCATAGGCTTATACGACAAGTCCGATTCCCCACGGAGTTATCATCATCAACTCAGGTACATTTCTAGTCTTCGGCCGGCGGGCCCTCCACGCAGGTCTAACGGACCTTAAACGACCCGATCGGAAGTCTGCCAGGTTTTAATCTTTGATTGACCTGGTAGCTACTCTGACTTTTGCCCTGTCCAAGCCTCAGTCAGAGTGGGGGCTCTGTAGACACCCACAATTTGACTGCCAGGTGTCTATAGCAGTTTTCGACAAACACCCGATGATGATCGGACGCAAACGTGCTTTAAATACTCAGAAACGGGCTCAGAATCATTGGCATTTGGCTTGGGCTCATTATGGAGTACATATCTCACAAAACCAACCTCAAAATCAGGCCCAGTGGGTCGTTTCGAGTCAAATAAGACTAATTTGGTTCGATTCCGACACCAGGGGTAAAACCGTCTTTTAACGACCGAGTCAAAATCCGTCAAAAATATTCCCGAGGTGCGTGAGTCAGCCGTGAGACCTCACACGGCTGATTCGAACTCTAATCCTACGAAAAATCAGCTACATAAAATATTAAACAAATCCGTTTAAGGATGGAATTCGATCTCAAGTAGGAATCCTATCCGAAAACCGATTCAGACACCCGACCGAGTGCAAATACTCGGCCGAGCAGCATACTCCAGCCGTGTTCCCTTTCTTCCTTGACAAGAAAGCGGAATTCTCATGCCTTACAGCTTCCTATATTTCCTATCTCTAGCGGTAGTTCAAACTCTCCTAGCCAAGGTCGGGAATTCCCTATAAATAGCCCCTTGCATACAACACTTTCAAGAACGAATTACACCGACATCTATCAATCTCACACACACACTCATAAGCACAAAACTTAACATAGAGAAACCGATACTACAAACCCGGAGGAAATCCGGCCCTATACCCGACACCCTTCTCGACCGAACCGAACCACCGCCAACTCACCGACATCCACTCGACGCTCCTGTGCCCAAGCCACCTCCTGACGAGCCCCGATCCGAGTAAACTAAAACATGTAGGTTGAGGGTGTACAAAACCCGACTTTTCGATCTTCTCTTCTCTCTCCGCGTCCGTTTTATTATGGGTCTGGGTCCTTTTTTTACGGGTCGCGTCGGTCCTTTTTATTACGGGTCATTCGTCGCGTTTTTTTATTTTTCTAATATCGATAATATCAAAAAACTATTTTCATATAACAACATTCTTAAAAATATGATATCGATTTTCTATAATCGAATATTGTATCAAAAAGAATTATATTAAGATCTCGACGATATTAAAAATCGTTACATCTTTTTTCGTTCAAACTTCTTTTTACAAAACCTTTTTTTAATTCATTTCGAATACTCGATATCGATTTCATAATCGAATATCGGGTACGACGAATATCGAAAACATAAATCGAGTACAAATTAATTCATATTTTGTACGCGATTTATCAAAATTAGCAATTTCGAACAAAAAATAAAAAACCGGACAGACCCGCACGCGAGTCGCGCCATGCCCAGGCGACTCGCGCACGGGCCTGAAACGCGAGTCGTTTTTTTCGCTTTTTCGTTCGTTTTATCTTATTCTTTTACAAAACGATTTCAAAATTTACATCTTTTCTAAAAATATTCTGAATGTTTGATATTGATTTCGTAGTCAATTATCGAATATAACGAATATCAAAAATATTAGATCGAGTACAAATCATACAATATTTGTACGCGATTTAATAAAAGCATCGAGTCTTCGAAAATCGTCCTCAAAAACAGACCGACACGCGACTCGCCAGCATCCCGGGCGAGCCGCGCGGCCGGCTGCCACGTCGCATCTTTCTCGTTTTTTTATTATTTTTCGAGCTTCGTTTTTTATACAAAACAGCGTTTTTTTAACGATATTTTTCAGATTTCGATTAATATTTATTTTCTCGATCTCGTATGTTTATTTTATTTGCTATATTATTATTTACAAATCGATACTAACTCGTTTGTTTATCTTGTAGCAAATTCATCTTTCTTTATTTGTTTTATTATACTAAAACGAATCTCACATGCTAAATTCAACTTTGACGTTAAAATTTTCATGCATTAAATCGACTTAGCAACCCATTCAATTCCTCGCATGTTTAGGAAAACAATGTTTGCATATCATTCATCGTATTACTAACGCGCGTATTAAAAAATCATTCGATATCCTAGTAGAGGCCGCTAATGTGCGGGCGGGGTTGGGTGTTCTTAGTGAACTTCCCAACACGTACCCTCACCCCTTACTCAGAACCGTGGTTTCCGGATGTCCGAATCCATTGGCAACGAGAGTCATTCAATATACGATTAACCGATCAAGTCGGCATCGGTATCGAACTGCAAAGGGACGAGCCCAATAAACTCTGACATCGGAAATGGGCCGTATTTTGTATACGGCCCACTACGACATAGAGTGGGCTCGAACGGTTCCGAATAACCATAAAATTCGGTGGCGACTCCAACTTCGATTTAAATTTCAATTTGACCATCTCATATGGAGATTCATTCGCCTCCCCAAACCCGCGCGTGGCCGCGTCGGGGTGGACCTATGTCATGTCCACAGGCTGTCGGCGAGAAATTCAGCTACTACCCGCCCCTTAATGGCCTTTAATGGCACAAATTTTATGTCAAACTCTGCCAACATTAGAGTCCATCTAGAAATTCGACCATTGAGAATAGGTTTTTCGAAGAGGTATTTGATGGGGTCCATCTTGGATAGTACATGGACCTCGTAGCTGAGCATGTAGTGCCGGAGCTTCTTGGTGGCCCAGACTAGAGCCAAACACGTCTTTTCGAGCATGGTATATTTGCACTCATACTCTAAAAACTTCTTGCTGATGTAGTAAATGGCTCGTTCTTCGGAGTCAACTGTCTGAGCCAGCATAGCCCCCATGGCTGTCTCGGTCGTCGTTACGTATAACGACAGAGGCAAACCGGGTTGAGGTGGCATTAAGACCGGCGGAGCAGACAATATTTCCTTGATCTTGTCGAAAGCAGCTTGGCACTTGTCATCCCATAGTACCCGTTCTCCTACTTTCAGTTTCTTGAAAATATGTTCACACACCATGGTTAGTTTTGAAATGAACCGACTGATGTACTGGACTTTCCCGAGAAATCCCCTTATTTCTTTTTCGGTTTTGGGAGGTTGCATTTCGGTAATGGCTTTGATTTTAGCTGGGTCGACTTCGATACCTCGTTGGCTAACGATATGACCCAGTAATTTGCCTGATGTTACCCCGAAACTGCACTTTTGAGGGTTTAGCCTCATGTTGTACTTGCGTAGTCGGGCGAAGAATTTTCTGAGGGCGGTGATGTGACCGTCCCGTTCTTTGGATTTGACGATCATGTCGTCTACATAAACTTCTACCTCTTTATGCATCATGTCGTGTAGCAAAGTGGTAGCGGTCCTCTGATATGTGGCCCCAGCGTTAATGAGACCGAATGGCATGACGGTATAGCAGTAAGTACCCCAAGGTGTTGTGAAAGTATTCTTACTCATATCTTCTTCCGCCATCTTGATTTGATTATACCCGGCATACCCGTCGATGAATGATAGAAGGGCATGATCGGCCGTGTTATCCAGCAGTATGTCGATGTGTGGTAACGGAAAGTCATCTTTCGGGCTCGCCTTGTTAAGATCCCAAAAATCAACACATACCCGCACCTTACCGTCCTTTTTAGGAACCGGCACGATGTTTGCCACCCAGTCCGGATACTCGGACACTTGTATGAAGCCGGCTTTGAACTGTTTATCGACTTCCTCTTTTACTTTGAGAGACCATTCGGGCCTCATTCGGCGAAGTTTCTGCTTGACCGGTTTGCACCCGTCTTTGATTGGTATGTGGTGCTCGGCTATTTCCCGTTCTATCCCCGGCATGTCCTTGTAGGACCATGCGAAGACATCCTTGAACTCTTGGAGGAGGTTTATGAACTGTTGTTTCTCCTCGGGATCTAAGGATAACCTTATCTTAAGTGTCTGAGGCTCTAAGGTTGTTCCCTCATTTATGGACTCGGTTTCTTTGATCACCGGGTTCCGGGATTCCCTTTGCTCTAGTTGCTCGATCAGATGCGGAGGTAAGGGTACCTGTTCGTCTGGTTTCCCAATGTCATAGCATAAAGTATTTTTAAAAGCAGAATTTAAAAGAGACAAGTCGTAAGCAGAACGGTTGTTATTATTGATTGAAAATTTGGAGAACAGCTCAAAGAGAGCAGCCATCTGATCATTGGTCAGTGGCGGAATTGGTAAGGCCTTCGAGACAGACCCCGAAGTGCCAGCAGCAGGAATGATAAAGGGGAGAGGGGTTACAGGAGTGACTCTAGCACCGACTTCCCTAGACTAGACCTCAGACTCTGACTCTGACTCCGACTCAGACTCGGACTCAGACTCAGACTCAGGCATGTCTCCCTCTCCGGTGACCAGCTTGTAGATTCTTCCCTGACTGTCAGTCCATTTGACAGTCTTCCTCCAGGCCTTGTTTCCCGTCTCGGTGCCAACATCCGAGATCAGCTTGGTCGGGTCAAACCTGTTGCTGCGTAGGATCAGGTTGACCAGGTCTTCCTTTGGAGTTGGGGCCATGGTGTCTTCCCCAAATAGTAGCCCTAGCGCGGGCTCAGTATCATCAGCTCCGTTGGATTGGATGAGGGCGAACACATCCTCCGGAATGTAGTTGCAGTCCCGGGCCAAGTGGGTCCCGTGCTGCACAGCATTGGGTTGGTATAGACCAACCTGAACAGCCCCAAATACCGGTGTGACAAAGTAGTCAGCCAACTGTGGGCTATAAGGGCTCAACTGGATACCCTTAATAATGTTGCAGGCCTTTTCAATTCCTGCTCGGACAACATTGTCGGGAGTGATGGCATAACCGAGACCAAAGTGAGACCCTTCGTTTTTGAGAACCTCGATGATCTTCCCAGCTGGAAGATCGGGTCGAGAGGTAGCCCCCGGAAAGTATCCCAGGTTTTGGAGCATCGTGTCGGTACTCGTAGTGAAGTAAGGCCTAAAGAGGTATTCTTCCTCGATCATCCCCACAAAATTGAACCCCTAGAGGTCCGTGCGTCCCGTGGCGTTACAGCTAGCCACAGTCATCGGTGTTGCCTCTAAGGTGATAACATCGTTAAGCAGAGGCATCTTGATCTTTCGGTGGAGGGTGGAGGATACTGCCTTGACCGCGTGGATCCAAGGCCTACCTAGGAGCAAGTTGAATGATGAGGTGACGTCGATCACCTGAAACTCGAGCTCCTTTTCTATCGGGCCGGTTATGATGGTCAGTTTCACGGCCCCCGCTACCGACTTTGGGCTCCCATCGAAGGCTTGGATGGTCTGAGCAGTCGGGATGTAATCGGCCTCGGTAATGCCGAGGGCTTTGGCGGTCCTTAGAGGAAGGACATTCACAGCGGACCCATCATCAACCAGAGTCATAGGGAGGTATTTCCCTCGGCAAACCACCGTAATGTAGAGGGCCAAATTATGGGAGGCTCCGCATGGCGGTAGGTCGGCTTCGGAGAAAGTGATCATTGGGCCTCCTTCCTTAGCTTTGCCTTTTAGGTGGGGCAGGATTGTGGCTACCATCTCAACAGGGATAACCAAAGAGTCAACCTTAATTTGATCGAGAGCCTTTGTAAGTGCTTCTCGATGTTCCTGCGAGCTAACCAGGAGTTGCCATATAGTGAGGTCAACTCGGGTCTTCTTCAGTTGCTTCACGAGGGCCGTTTCAGCAGTTGGCTCCTCGGGGGCGACTTCCGTCCTGAGTGGCTCAATGACGGTTGCCGGGATGGGGATGTCCCTAGAGCTTGTGGCTTGATAGGGACGACCAAGGTGGTTACTGGTTAGGATTCGGGATTTAGTCCTTCGAATCTCCTCGGAGGTGATGGAGACAGCTTTCCCTTTGGCGAGGTAGACGTCATCCTCGTCGTCGAACCAGATCTCGTTCACTTGCGGGATAAATGGAGAGATAAGGTGAGAGCAATCGATCACCTCCCCGGTAAAGATGGCGTGGGAGCTGAAAGGGTTCTCCTTGTTGCTGGGCTTATCTCCGGGTAGCGGGATTTTACCGCTTTCGATCAAGTCCTGGATTAAGTGCTTCAGCTTCCAGCACTTCTCGGTATCATGCACATTGCCTCGGTGGTACTGGCAATAGGCTTGGGCATTGTAGTTCTTGGAGCGTCGCTCGACCGGAACTTCAGGAGTTGGGCCTATCGGTTGGATTAGGCCTTTTGAGGATTGCCTTTGTAAGGCATAAGTATAGGTGGTACCTATATCAGTGAAAACCCGAGGTGGGGTGTTCTTCTTGGACGGGGCATCTAGTAGATTAACCGCGTCAAAAATGCTGCGGGTTGCAGCTTGGGGCTTGGTAGTGGAGGAAGAAGCCCCTTGGTAACCCTTGGCAGCGGCCTTAGTAAGGCCTTCCAGTCTTAGGTCATCTTCGATCCTCATACCCATTTCAGTAAGGGTGGTGAAATTGGGTATGACAGCGTACCGGAGGTGAACCCGGTAGGAGGGGAGGAGGTTCTTGACAAAAGCCTCCACCAAAGTCTTCTCACTGGGCTTATCGACCAGTTTGACACTCTCGGCCCTCCAGCGTTGAAGGTATTTGGTAAAACCTTCTTTCGGCTCCTGGGCCATAACCTCCAGAGATCTCATTGTGGTTTGGATCTCAGTGTTGTCAGCGTAGTTCCGAGCAAACTCGGTGGCCACATCATCCCAAGTAGGGTATTTCTTCGGGTCTAGCCTGTAGTACCAGACCCGAGGGTGCTTTTCAAGAGATGCATCGAAAAGGCTCTTGAACATGGTAGAATCCACTCCCTTGATGGCCATGAACTCCTTGAAGGCCCGTACATGTAGTAACGGGTCTTCAGTCCCTTCAAACAAGGGCAAACCGGTGAGGTTCAGGTTTGCGGGCAGCTTGTCACTTAACAGGTTGTACTCCCGACTATTCTCTCGATGGATATTGTTACTCCCGGTCAAGTGAACTTGTTCTTCCAATCTGCGAACCGAGCTAACTAGTTCAGCCAGAGGTTCCGTAACCCCAGTATTTGGAGTCCTGTGCTCCACTGCAGCCAAACGAGTGACGATAGCAATTTGCCCGGCCCTCATTTCAGTTAGTTGGGCTTCGATGTCGTCCTGTTTGTCGATCATGGTGTCCACAGAGGTTTTCAGACTGCTTAAAGTAGCTTCCATCCTGCGGGTGTGCCTAGTCGCCGGCGGCCTGTCTGTAAGAACACCGCGTAATCAGAAACCGAACCCATATCTTGGAATCATGGAAAAAGTACATCCCGAGCGACCCAAAAGAAAAGGACTGAGTGGAAAAGACTCGAGAAAGACGCCTAGACGGATGACTCGTAGGTGGTATGACATCCTTAGGATTTTGGCCTAGTGGGCCTAGTCCCGTTCGAAGGAAGGTCCGCGTGAGATTATTCCCCAGACTTTTGACTCGAGTGTATAGACGGACTTCCCTTGTAGGGGTATGCCCTACGCGGGTTGGTCGTACCTTGACAAATAAGGCGGACTCGGGAAAGGGGGGAAACTCGTGGTGTAAGATCGACGGAGTTTCGACGCTATAAACCTTCTACATACTATGCGAAGACCCGACACACGGATAGACGGTAGGTCCTATAATAGGGAAGATTTATTTTAGGAAAGTTGGAGGTTTGAAGTTGAAAGTGTAATGGGTGAATTTCCGAGAGTTCGAAAATGGAAAGCGGAATTTCGAAAACCAAGATTAGAATTTTGAAAAATTCAGAAAATCAAGACGGTGTCGGAAATTCGAGAGTTAAAACGGACAGCATGCCGACTAAAGAAAAGGATATTTTGAGTCAAATCGTTGATCCTAAATTTCGGCGGCATTCCGAGTTTTTGAAAGTTGGATATTTTTGAAAAGGTGAGTCCCGAAATGGGCAGCATTTCGGGTTTTTAAAATTTGGTCGTTTTGAAAAGACGAGTCCCGAAATGGACAGTATTTCTGGTTTTTCGAAAATTGGGTATTTCTGGAAAGATGCAATTTTGAAATGACGGTTTTTGAAAAATGACACGGAAACCAAGTAGCACGTAGTCAAACAAGCATTATAACGACGCTTATGTATGCTTTACACTAAGTCTCGGTCGGTCAAAATAGGGTCTATACCAACAACGATGGCTTTCTCGTAAATCAGGACGGACTCCCTAAGCCGAGTTGGTCTTAGGACATGCCGCAAAACTCATACGAGTTCCACCATCGAATTCTTAGCGCACCCATGTAGGAATGCACCGCGGTATAGTGGGACGTCGGTCACAAGTAACCGGCCCGGGCAAAATTTGGGTTATGCATGAATCATTAAACTAATGCGCGCACACTAATATACGAACAATTTCTCTTCGAGTCTCACCCTAGGAACCCCGATGACATGTGGTACATCAGGTATCCCCAGCGGAGTCGCCAAATTGTGGACATGACGTAGGTCCACCCCGACGCGGCCACGCGCGGGTTTGGGTAGGCGAATGAATCTCGTGGTAAGATTGTTCTCGGGTTCGAAATTTAAGTCAAAATGGAGTCGCCACCGAATTTTGTGGTTATTCGGAACCATTCGAGCCCACTCTATGTGGTCATGGGCTACACACAAAGTAAGCCCACTTCGATTTCAGAGTTTATGGGGCTCGTCCCTTTGCATTGTTATATCGATACCGTTTACACTGGCTTTCGTATATAAAATGACTATCGTGCGCCAAGGGTTTCGGACATCCAAAAGGTTCTGAGTAAAGGGTGAGGTTACGTGTTGGGAAGCCCACTAAGGACACCCAACCCCGCCCGCACATGGCGGCCTCTACTAAGACATCGTTTGTGTTCGTGTACGCGCGCTAGTAAAATAATTAAATGATATGAAAACAGCGTTTTCGGGCTAAGCATGTGAATAGTATGTGAACTACGTCATTTAATGCATCTTGATTATGGTCGAAATGATTTAGCATGCGAGATTCATTTATAAAGCGATAAGCAAGTAAATAAATAAAGCTCGAAAAGAAGTAAATAACGTACAAGTTACACGGGCGGAAATACAACCCGGAATTCACAATACAACAATACATAAAAATAATAAACGAAATAATAAAAGACAATATAATGATCGGACCCGTATGTAAACTAGACCGCGAAGTGTGTAGATGGACTAACCCCGGTTAAATACACATCATGTTGTGTACTAAACGAAGGACGGAAACATGGGACTGTGGCGTATTGCTAGCCCGATCCCACATCCCATAGTCTTGTCCCGACTTATCACTACGAAGAAGATCGGTCAAAGTCGTTCTACGTGTCGTGAGATGCGTGGTTTTGAAAATAGGAAGATCACGTGATGGTCTTTACACGTGATGACTAAAGTCGACAAAAGGACGGGGCTTGAAGTGCGTGTTAAAGCCCTCGGTTTTATAGGTTACAGGACCCACTCGATCGAGTCGTGATCTGACTCGGTCGAGTGCGTCCTTAGACGCAGCTACTGCCCATTTTTTTGGGTGCTACTCGATCGAGTAGCATATGCACTCGGTCGAGTAGCCCCTGTAAGAGTGATAACTCGTTTCTTTTTTTAATTGGAAATCGATGGTCGGCCAAATCACATACAAATATCGCACGATTTGTACTTAACTTGGCCTCCGGTACTATAATCGTGTATGAACGATTATAATACCGTTATCGGAGTTTTATGAAAACGTTACCGTTAGACTAGAACATTTGAATTAGTGACGAAATGCTTCCCTCTACGTCACGACATTGGAACTAATCCTTTCGGATTATGTGATGTCGATTTTCGTGTCAACGGGTTCCGCACTAATTGTATAAATGGGATCAAATGCGTTCAACTATGACCGATTGCGATCACGTCACGCCCTTGAGTACATTGGGGCGGGGCTCCTCGAAAGGGCTCCACCTCCGTCGTTGCTCGTAAAGGGATTAGACGGACCTTAGGTAATTATCATAGTCAAACGTTTTTGAAACCGAATTTTGATACTAGAGTATATATACGCGGTATAATAACGTTAGTAATAAAAAAGACAAAACGAAAATGTGCAAATACGAAAGTGTTAGTGTTAGTGTCACTAGATCGATATGATTACAATACAAAATGCGATAAAGTAAATGATAATGAGACGAGATGGTAGAGATTAAGATGGGGTTTAGGGCACCCTCAACATACATGCTAGGTAGGGACCTCGGAAATGGACTCGTAAATAGCGACGGGACGCCGGAGTATCGAGGATGTACGCGAGTTATGGTGTGTATGTGTGTGTGTGCGTGTGTCGTCGGTTTTCGAGGGACGATGGCTCGGTTTTTTGGCTAGTATTGCTTAGGGTTGAAGTGTAGTATGATGTAGGGTGTTAGGGTGAAAAATGTAGGGTAAATGCCTTAGGAAAAATCTTCTGAAATGAATGGGAGTCGTGGGGTATTTATAGGCGTTACCCCACGACCTAGGGTTACTCGATCGAGTGGCCCTAGTGCACTCGATCGAGTTCCCTTCAAAACGGGCCAAACTCTGTTCAAGACGCTCCACTCGACCGAGTGGGTCAATCCACTCGATCGAGTGGGTCAAGCAAATCGAGACAAAATAAGAAAGAATTGATTTTGTTGTTTTGATTGATTTTTTGAATTTTGATTTTGTGCGCCAGTTTTCGAGAATGAATATGGCTGATTTGTGAGACGGTTTCGTCTTGACCGGGTTTTGACCCGGTCGCTAAAAAACGGGATTTATTTTTGGTGTCGGTTTTGGCCCAAATTAGTCTTATTCTGCTCGGAACGACCCACTGGGCCTGGATTTGAGGTTTGTTTTGTGAGATTCTTACTCCGCTAAAAGTCCATGTCATATATTATTGATTCCGAGCCCAAATCCGAGTATACCAAGTCACGTTTGCGTCCGATCATCATCGGGTGTTTTTCGGAGACTACCATAGACACATGGCAGTCAAAATGCGGGTGTCTACAAGTACCTTTTTTATTCATAAAATAACGCTTTAAATACGATTTGATAAAAAAGAACAACAAAAATTAATATTGGGAAAATGTGATAAGACACGAAATTTAATTCTACCATCAAATCAAGTCAATTAGATAATACGGAGTATTAATGAACAATTTAAAATCCCGAGCTTGGTTGTTGTAGATAATTTATTGCCATAACTATTATGATAAATAAAAATGAATTTACTTTTTTACCTAGTTAATTGTTTGGGTTTAGTGGTAAACTTGCATTAATTAAATTGTATTGCGACAATAGGTCAGGGTTCAAATCCTCAAGAATGCAATCGTTATCTGATTGCAAGTGCAATGGGAAGTTTTTGGCATTGAGATTGTAAAAAAAACACTCAAAAAAAAAGTTTTTCCCATTGTATAATAAAGTTTGTTAATAAAGTTGCAACTTTAGTTTGAAAATAAGAACTGAGTTCTTCCAAAAATCAAGAAGAATTGTACATTAAATGCACTACTGCGTGTACAACAAACTCACACTTGCATTGAAAATCAATTAAATATTTGGTGGGACCCACACCATTATTTGCATGGGAAATGTCCATGCTCAACGTCTTTATTTTCATTCCAGTTCAAAGTTTTAACGTCTATATTGCATCAGTTTTTTTAACGTTTAATTTTTAAATTTGATTTGAGTTGTTTATTTTTTTTAGTAGATTTTATTTTATATATATATATATATATATATATATATGCATTATATCTTGAGAGCGGATTTGGTTGAACATATTTGGCAACGATTTGGGGGTCAAGTTCAGATCAATTAATTACATTTCAATATTTGGCTTTTCGTCGTACTTGAAGTTTCATTATCATTATGTTGTCTTGTATTTTAAAATTAATAAATTTAGTTTTTCTTTTATTATTTCAAAAATGCCTCACGGAAAAAATAAATCACAAAAATCACACAAAAATAGTAGTAATACTTAAATAATAAAATTTAGGAGACTACTCGTACATTTTTCCCTTCCCCTTATCTTTCAGGTCACGCGGATCCCGAGGCCGACGAGGCGGGGGCGAACGTTCCCTAATCACAAGTGGAACTTCCTTTACTCGAACCCGCTTCTTCGACTTTGGTTTCTCCTGCACCGGTTCGATCCGAGCTCGTACGTGCTCGGGAAGTCTATCCCGAGGACCAAGTCGGTCCTTAGCTGCCAGTCTTGGACCGAGTCTCCTTTCTAAGTCCGTCTGGGGGCTCATCTTCCCCCATGTACCTTTAGTGCTGGACCCTTTAGTCGAAGTCTTAGCCTTCCCTTTCTGGCCTGACATCAGTCATACCATGGTAGCCGGGGTGTCGCCGTCATCAAAGAAACCTCGATTATCTTTAGCTTGTTCTCGGCATAGCAAGTCAAAGGCTTCATCAGTCTTTAAAGCAGCACGGGCTTTAGCAGAATCGGCCTGGGTCCACTTCGTATAAGAGTCTAATACCCAGATCGAGGGAGAAGCTTTAGAAACGGCCCAAGTGTGCCGGGTATACCATCTTTGCGCCCAAATGTCACACATCACGTCCGTTAACTGAGTAGATTCACTCACGACCGCCTCGATTTCCGGGATTCTTTGGGCCCGACCATATTGCCTAAGTATGCGATCGGGATAAAGATGAATCGTCTGCCTAAAAGATAGGATCAGTTGATAACGGGCCCTATCTCGCAATTCTAATCCGGTCCAGGCATAAATGGGCCACAAAGGTACGGTCCAGCGGATCAATGGGCCTCCGTGGAAAGATAGCAGCTCGTCCCAGAATTTTTGGGTAGTAAGGCGAGAAAAGTCAACAGTCCGTCTCCTCGTCATCACTTGATTCGGGCGATATCGGCTTACATCTAGAGGAGGATCCAGGATCGATAACCTCTCAAAAAGCCATAGCTGAAAAGTCAAAATTGCAAAAAAAAAAAAGTCAATGTCGATTTTCAAAAAAAAAAATTGCAAAATCGCAAAAACCAAGAAAATCGAGAAAAAACGCGAAAATCGCGAGAAAAATCGAAGACCGGAAAAATCGGGAATTGAAAAAAATCAAAAATTGCAAAAATCAAGGAAAAATCAACCTACCTGTAGAAGACGGGTGCTACCGGTCAGCCTGATCGACGGATCTCTTACGATTATCTAAGCCCTGAATAATCTCCCCAGTAATCAGCCAAGCTGGGCTGTTCTCTGTCTCCATTTGATCCGCTATGGCAAGAAGTATGACATGGCCCATACAAGATAACCAATCCATGTGGCCTTCAAAAGCGTAGACATGAAGCATGCAAAAAGTAAAGGCCCTACGGCTATATGCCGGCCTGGCCCGAACGTCGTTTGGATTCATAAATTTTTCAGCCAGGTCGATCAAGGAGACTGTATTTCCTTCCAGCATACGAGACACCTCCATATGGGAAAGCCCTAAAAATTCTCTTAACTTCCTCCTTGGATCATAAACTGAAAACGGGATGGCAGGGCGAAGAATAGGATTCCACCCACCTACAGCAGCTATTTCCTCAGGAATGGGACAGACTTCGCCTCGAGGAAACCTAAAAACATGATAAGTATCATCCCAATAAGATAGGCAAGCATCCAGAAAGTGACGATCCGCTTGCATCTGACGGATAGTGGATAACTGGGTAACGCCGTTTTGGTTCAGAATAACCTTGTCAGCATCTCTGAAAATTCGGGACCAATCTTGCAACATTCCGACTAATCGATCGATTCCCATAATGAATTTCTAAAAAAGGAGGACTAAGTTTTTCAGAGCTTGTTTTTCTTTGAAGGAAGGGAGGGAGTTGTAAGAATTATGAATAAATTGTGAGCATGGAAAGGGTATTTATAGCATGAAATCGGATTCTCCTCCTCACTTTGGGATTCCTAATCCCAGGGGATTTAGCATACAGGCCTTTAATCCTAGGATCTAGCTAAGACATCCCGAGCATTCCTATTCCTTCTCAGAGTCAAAAATACTTTAATCCTTCAGAATTCTTCCATCCAAAAAATATTCAAAAAAATCTTCTTCAAATTTTATTCCCCAGCACGAGTCATTTTCTCCTAAAAATGTGTTACATGCAAACTTTGCATAAATCATTATACAGGACGACTCAAGCAAAACCGTGCAAACAACTCCCCAGCGGCATAGGCTTATACGACAAGTCCGATTCCCCACGGAGTTATCATCATCAACTCAGGTACATTTCTAGTCTTCGGCCGGCGGGCCCTCCACGCAGGTCTAACGGACCTTAAACGACCCGATCGGAAGTCTGCCAGGTTTTAATCTTTGATTGACCTGGTAGCTACTCTGACTTTTGCCCTGTCCAAGCCTCAGTCAGAGTGGGGGCTCTGTAGACACCCACAATTTGACTGCCAGGTGTCTATAGCAGTTTTCGACAAACACCCGATGATGATCGGACGCAAACGTGCTTTAAATACTCAGAAACGGGCTCAGAATCATTGGCATTTGGCTTGGGCTCATTATGGAGTACATATCTCACAAAACCAACCTCAAAATCAGGCCCAGTGGGTCGTTTCGAGTCAAATAAGACTAATTTGGTTCGATTCCGACACCAGGGGTAAAACCGTCTTTTAACGACCGAGTCAAAATCCGTCAAAAATATTCCCGAGGTGCGTGAGTCAGCCGTGAGACCTCACACGGCTGATTCGAACTCTAATCCTACGAAAAATCAGCTACATAAAATATTAAACAAATCCGTTTAAGGATGGAATTCGATCTCAAGTAGGAATCCTATCCGAAAACCGATTCAGACACCCGACCGAGTGCAAATACTCGGCCGAGCAGCATACTCCAGCCGTGTTCCCTTTCTTCCTTGACAAGAAAGCGGAATTCTCATGCCTTACAGCTTCCTATATTTCCTATCTCTAGCGGTAGTTCAAACTCTCCTAGCCAAGGTCGGGAATTCCCTATAAATAGCCCCTTGCATACAACACTTTCAAGAACGAATTACACCGACATCTATCAATCTCACACACACACTCATAAGCACAAAACTTAACATAGAGAAACCGATACTACAAACCCGGAGGAAATCCGGCCCTATACCCGACACCCTTCTCGACCGAACCGAACCACCGCCAACTCACCGACATCCACTCGACGCTCCTGTGCCCAAGCCACGTCCTGACGAGCCCCGATCCGAGTAAACTAAAACATGTAGGTTGAGGGTGTACAAAACCCGACTTTTCGATCTTCTCTTCTCTCTCCGCGTCCGTTTTATTATGGGTCTGGGTCCTTTTTTTACGGGTCGCGTCGGTCCTTTTTATTACGGGTCATTCGTCGCGTTTTTTTATTTTTCTAATATCGATAATATCAAAAAACTATTTTCATATAACAACATTCTTAAAAATATGATATCGATTTTCTATAATCGAATATTGTATCAAAAAGAATTATATTAAGATCTCGACGATATTAAAAATCGTTACATCTTTTTTCGTTCAAACTTCTTTTTACAAAACCTTTTTTTAATTCATTCCGAATACTCGATATCGATTTCATAATCGAATATCGGGTACGACGAATATCGAAAACATAAATCGAGTACAAATTAATTCATATTTTGTACGCGATTTATCAAAATTAGCAATTTCGAACAAAAAATAAAAAACCGGACAGACCCGCACGCGAGTCGCGCCATGCCCAGGCGACTCGCGCACGGGCCTGAAACGCGAGTCGTTTTTTTCGCTTTTTCGTTCGTTTTATCTTATTCTTTTACAAAACGATTTCAAAATTTACATCTTTTCTAAAAATATTCTGAATGTTTGATATTGATTTCGTAGTCAATTATCGAATATAACGAATATCAAAAATATTAGATCGAGTACAAATCATACAATATTTGTACGCGATTTAATAAAAGCATCGAGTCTTCGAAAATCGTCCTCAAAAACAGACCGACACGCGACTCGCCAGCATCCCGGGCGAGCCGCGCGGCCGGCTGCCACGTCGCATCTTTCTCGTTTTTTTATTATTTTTCGAGCTTCGTTTTTTATACAAAACAGCGTTTTTTTAACGATATTTTTCAGATTTCGATTAATATTTATTTTCTCGATCTCGTATGTTTATTTTATTTGCTATATTATTATTTACAAATCGATACTAACTCGTTTGTTTATCTTGTAGCAAATTCATCTTTCTTTATTTGTTTTATTATACTAAAACGAATCTCACATGCTAAATTCAACTTTGACGTTAAAATTTTCATGCATTAAATCGACTTAGCAACCCATTCAATTCCTCGCATGTTTAGGAAAACAATGTTTGCATATCATTCATCGTATTACTAACGCGCGTATTAAAAAATCATTCGATATCCTAGTAGAGGCCGCTAATGTGCGGGCGGGGTTGGGTGTTCTTAGTGAACTTCCCAACACGTACCCTCACCCCTTACTCAGAACCGTGGTTTCCGGATGTCCGAATCCATTGGCAACGAGAGTCATTCAATATACGATTAACCGATCAAGTCGGCATCGGTATCGAACTGCAAAGGGACGAGCCCAATAAACTCTGACATCGGAAATGGGCCGTATTTTGTATACGGCCCACTACGACATAGAGTGGGCTCGAACGGTTCCGAATAACCATAAAATTCGGTGGCGACTCCAACTTCGATTTAAATTTCAATTTGACCATCTCATATGGAGATTCATTCGCCTCCCCAAACCCGCGCGTGGCCGCGTCGGGGTGGACCTATGTCATGTCCACAGGCTGTCGGCGAGAAATTCAGCTACTACCCGCCCCTTAATGGCCTTTAATGGCACAAATTTTATGTCAAACTCTGCCAACATTAGAGTCCATCTAGAAATTCGACCATTGAGAATAGGTTTTTCGAAGAGGTATTTGATGGGGTCCATCTTGGATAGTACATGGACCTCGTAGCTGAGCATGTAGTGCCGGAGCTTCTTGGTGGCCCAGACTAGAGCCAAACACGTCTTTTCGAGCATGGTATATTTGCACTCATACTCTAAAAACTTCTTGCTGATGTAGTAAATGGCTCGTTCTTCGGAGTCAACTGTCTGAGCCAGCATAGCCCCCATGGCTGTCTCGGTCGTCGTTACGTATAACGACAGAGGCAAACCGGGTTGAGGTGGCATTAAGACCGGCGGAGCAGACAATATTTCCTTGATCTTGTCGAAAGCAGCTTGGCACTTGTCATCCCATAGTACCCGTTCTCCTACTTTCAGTTTCTTGAAAATATGTTCACACACCATGGTTAGTTTTGAAATGAACCGACTGATGTACTGGACTTTCCCGAGAAATCCCCTTATTTCTTTTTCGGTTTTGGGAGGTTGCATTTCGGTAATGGCTTTGATTTTAGCTGGGTCGACTTCGATACCTCGTTGGCTAACGATATGACCCAGTAATTTGCCTGATGTTACCCCGAAACTGCACTTTTGAGGGTTTAGCCTCATGTTGTACTTGCGTAGTCGGGCGAAGAATTTTCTGAGGGCGGTGATGTGACCGTCCCGTTCTTTGGATTTGACGATCATGTCGTCTACATAAACTTCTACCTCTTTATGCATCATGTCGTGTAGCAAAGTGGTAGCGGTCCTCTGATATGTGGCCCCGGCGTTAATGAGACCGAATGGCATGACGGTATAGCAGTAAGTACCCCAAGGTGTTGTGAAAGTAGTCTTACTCATATCTTCTTCCGCCATCTTGATTTGATTATACCCGGCATACCCGTCGATGAATGATAGAAGGGCATGATCGGTCGTGTTATCCAGCAGTATGTCGATGTGTGGTAACGGAAAGTCATCTTTCGGGCTCGCCTTGTTAAGATCCCGAAAATCAACACATACCCGCACCTTACCGTCCTTTTTAGGAACCGGCACGATGTTTGCCACCCAGTCCGGATACTCGGACACTTGTATGAAGCCGGCTTTGAACTGTTTATCGACTTCCTCTTTTACTTTGAGAGACCATTCGGGCCTCATTCGGCGAAGTTTCTGCTTGACCGGTTTGCACCCGTCTTTGATTGGTATGTGGTGCTCGGCTATTTCCCGTTCTATCCCCTGCATGTCCTTGTAGGACCATGCGAAGACATCCTTGAACTCTTGGAGGAGGTTTATGAACTGTTGTTTCTCCTCGGGATCTAAGGATAACCCTATCTTAAGTGTCTGAGGCTCTAAGGTTGTTCCCACATTTATGGACTCGGTTTCTTTGATCACCGGGTTCCGGGATTCCCTTTGCTCTAGTTGCTCGATCAGATGCGGAGGTAAGGGTACCTGTTCGTCTGGTTTCCCAATGTCATAGCATAAAGTATTTTTAAAAGCAGAATTTAAAAGAGACAAGTCGTAAGCAGAACGGTTGTTATTATTGATTGAAAATTTGGAGAACAGCTCAAAGAGAGCAGCCATCTGATCATTGGTCAGTGGCGGAATTGGTAAGGCCTTCGGGACAGACCCCGAAGTGCCAGCAGCAGGAATGATAAAGGGGAGAGGGGTTACAGGAGTGACTCTAGCACCGACTTACCTAGACTAGACCTCAGACTCTGACTCCGACTCAGACTCGGACTCAGACTCAGACTCAGGCATGTCTCCCTCTCCGGTGACCAGCTTGTAGATTCTTCCCTGACTGTCAGTCCATTTGAACGTCTTCCTCCAGGCCTTGTTTCCCGTCTCGGTGCCAACATCCGAGATCAGCTTGGTCGGGTCAAACCTGTTGCTGCGTAGGATCAGGTTGACCAGGTCTTCCTTTGGAGTTGGGGCCATGGTGTCTTCCCCAAATAGTAGCCCTAGCGCGGGCTCAGTATCATCAGCTCCGTTGGATTGGATGAGGGCGAACACATCCTCCGGAATGTAGTTGCAGTCCCGGGCCAAGTGGGTCCCGTGCTGCACAGCATTGGGTTGGTATAGACCAACCTGAACAGCCCCAAATACCGGTGTGACAAAGTAGTCAGGCAACCGTGGGCTATAAGGGCTCAACTGGATACCCTTAATAATGTTGCAGGCCTTTTCAATTCCTGCTCGGACAACATTGTCGGGAGTGATGGCATAACCGAGACCAAAGTGAGACTCTTCGTTTTTGAGAACCTCGATGATCTTCCCAGCTGGAAGATCGGGTCGAGAGGTAGCCCCCGGAAAGTATCCCAGGTTTTGGAGCATCGTGTCGGTACTCGTAGTGAAGTAAGGCCTAAAGAGGTATTCTTCCTCGATCATCCCCACAAAATTGAACCCCTAGAGGTCCGTGCGTCCCGTGGCGTTACAGCTAGCCACAGTCATCGGTGTTGCCTCTAAGGTGATAACATCGTTAAGCAGAGGCATCTTGATCTTTCGGTGGAGGGTGGAGGATACTGCCTTGACCGTGTGGATCCAAGGCCTACCTAGGAGCAAGTTGAATGATGAGGTGACGTCGATCACCTGAAACTCGAGCTCCTTTTCTATCGGGCCGGTTATGATGGTCAGTTTCACGGCCCCCGCTACCGACTTTGGGCTCCCATCGAAGGCTTGGATGGTCTGAGCAGTCGGGATGTAATCGGCCTCGGTAATGCCGAGGGCTTTGGCGGTCCTTAGAGGAAGGACATTCACAGCGGACCCATCATCAACCAGAGTCATAGGGAGGTATTTCCCTCGGCAAACCACCGTAATGTAGAGGGCCAAATTATGGGAGGCTCCGCATGGCGGTAGGTCGGCTTCGGAGAAAGTGATCATTGGGCCTCCTTCCTTAGCTTTGCCCTTTAGGTGGGGCAGGATTGTGGCTACCATCTCAACAGGGATAACCAAAGAGTCAACCTTAATTTGATCGAGAGCCTTTGTAAGTGCTTCTCGATGTTCCTGCGAGCTAACCAGGAGTTGCCATATAGTGAGGTCAACTCGGGTCTTCTTCAGTTGCTTCACGAGGGCCGTTTCAGCAGTTGGCTCCTCGGGGGCGACTTCCGTCCTGAGTGGCTCAATGACGGTTGCCGGGATGGGGATGTCCCTAGAGCTTGTGGCTTGATAGGGACGACCAAGGTGGTTACTGGTTAGGATTCGGGATTTAGTCCTTTGAATCTCCTCGGAGGTGATGGGGACAGCTTCCCCTTTGGCGAGGTAGACGTCATCCTCGTCGTCGAACCAGATCTCGTTCACTTGCGGGATAAATGGAGAGATAAGGTGAGAGCAATCGATCACCTCCCCGGTAAAGATGGCGTGGGAGCTGAAAGGGTTCTCCTTGTTGTTGGGCTTATCTCCGGGTAGCGGGATTTTACCGCTTTCGATCAAGTCCTGGATTAAGTGCTTCAGCTTCCAGCACTTCTCGGTATCATGCACATTGCCTCGGTGGTACTGGCAATAGGCTTGGGCATTGTAGTTCTTGGAGCGTCGCTCGACCGGAACTTCAGGAGTTGGGCCTATCGGTTGGATTAGGCCTTTTGAGGATTGCCTTTGTAAGGCATAAGTATAGGTGGTACCTATATCAGTGAAAACCCGAGGTGGGGTGTTCTTCTTGGACGGGGCATCTAGTAGATTAACCGCGTCAAAAATGCTGCGGGTTGCAGCTTGGGGCTTGGTAGTGGAGGAAGAAGCCCCTTGGTAACCCTTGGCAGCGGCCTTAGTGAGGCCTTCCAGTCTTAGGTCATCTTCGATCCTCATACCCATTTCAGTAAGGGTGATGAAATTGGGTATGACAGCGTACCGGAGGTGAACCCGGTAGGAAGGGAGGAGGTTCTTGACAAAAGCCTCCGCCAAAGTCTTCTCACTGGGCTTATCGACCAGTTTGACACTCTCGGCCCTCCAGCGTTGAAGGTATTTGGTAAAACCTTCTTTCGGCTCCTGGGCCATAACCTCCAGAGATCTCATTGTGGTTTGGATCTCAGTGTTGTCAGCGTAGTTCCGAGCAAACTCGGTGGCCACATCATCCCAAGTAGGGTATTTCTTTGGGTCTAGCCTGTAGTACCAGACCCGAGGGTGCTTTTCAAGAGATGCATCGAAAAGGCTCTTGAACATGGTAGAATCCACTCCCTTGATGGCCATGAACTCCTTGAAGGCCCGTACATGTAGTAACGGGTCTTCAGTCCCTTCAAACATGGGCAAACCGGTGAGGTTCAGGTTTGCGGGCAGCTTGTCACTTAACAGGTTGTACTCCCGACTATTCTCTCGATGGATATTGTTACTCCCTGTCAAGTGAACTTGTTCTTCCAATCTGCGAACCGAGCTAACTAGTTCAGCCAGAGGTTCCGTAACCCCAGTATTTGGAGTCCTGTGCTCCACTGCAGCCAAACGAGTGACGATAGCAATTTGCCCGGCCCTCATTTCAGTTAGTTGGGCTTCGATGTCGTCCTGTTTGTCGATCATGGTGTCCACAGAGGTTTTCAGACTGCTTAAAGTAGCTTCCATCCTGCGGGTGTGCCTAGTCGCCGGCGGCCTGTCTGTAAGAACACCGCGTAATCAGAAACCGAACCCAGATCTTGGAATCATGGAAAAAGTACATCCCGAGCGACCCAAAAGAAAAGGACTGAGTGGAAAAGACTCGAGAAAGACGCCTAGACGGATGACTCGTAGGTGGTATGACTTCCTTAGGATTTTGGCCTAGTGGGCCTAGTCCCGTTCGAAGGAAGGTCCGCATGAGATTGTTCCCCAGACTTTTGACTCGAGTGTATAGACGGACTTTCCCTTGTAGGGGTATGCCCTACGCGGGTTGGTCGTACCTTGACAAATAAGGCGGACTCGGGAAAGGGGGGAAACTCGTGGTGTAAGATCGACGGAGTTTCGACGCTATAAACCTTCTACATACTATGCGAAGACCCGACACACGGATAGACGGTAGGTCCTATAATAAGGAAGATTTATTTTAGGAAAGTTGGAGGTTTGAAGTTGAAAGTGTAATGGGTGAATTTCCGAGAGTTCGAAAATGGAAAGCAGAATTTCGAAAACCAAGATTAGAATTTTGAAAAATTCAGAAAATCAAGACGGTGTCGGAAATTCGAGAGTTAAAACGGACAGCATGCCGACTAAAGAAAAGGATATTTTGAGTCAAATCGTTGATCCTAAATTTCGGCGGCATTCCGAGTTTTTGAAAGTTGGATATTTTTGAAAAGGTGAGTCCCGAAATGGGCAGCATTTCGGGTTTTTAAAATTTGGTCGTTTTGAAAAGATGAGTCCCGAAATGGACAGTATTTCTGGTTTTTCGAAAATTGGGTATTTCTGGAAAGATGCAATTTTGAAATGACGGTTTTTGAAAAATGACACGGAAACCAAGTAGCACGTAGTCAAACAAGCATTATAACGACGCTTATGTATGCTTTACACTAAGTCTCGGTCGGTCAAAATAGGGTCTATACCAACAACGATGGCTTTCTCGTAAAATCAGGACGGACTCCCTAAGCCGAGTTGGTCTTAGGACATGCCGCAAAACTCATACGAGTTCCACCATCGAAGTCTTTAGCGCACCCATGTAGGAATGCACCGCGGTATAGTGGGACGTCGGTCACAAGTAACCGGCCCGGGCAAAATTTGGGTTATGCATGAATCATTAAACTAATGCGCGCACACTAATATACGAACGATTTCTCTTCGAGTCTCACCCTAGGAACCCCGATGACATGTGGTACATCAGGTATCCCCAGCGGAGTCGCCAAATTGTGGACATGACGTAGGTCCACCCCGACGCGGCCACGCGCGGGTTTGGGTAGGCGAATGAATCTCGTGGTAAGATTGTTCTCGGGTTCGAAATTTAAGTCAAAATGGAGTCGCCACCGAATTTTGTGGTTATTCGGAACCATTCGAGCCCACTCTATGTCGTCATGGGCTACACACAAAGTAAGCCCACTTCGATTTCAGAGTTTATGGGGCTCGTCCCTTTGCATTGTTATATCGATACCGTTTACACTGGCTTTCGTATATAAAATGACTATCGTGCGCCAAGGGTTTCGGACATCCGGAAACCAAAGGTTCTGAGTAAAGGGTGAGGGTACGTGTTGGGAAGCCCACTAAGGACACCCAACCCAACCCCCACATGGCGGCCTCTACTAAGACATCGTTTGTGTTCGTGTACGCGCGCTAGTAAAATAATTAAATGATATGAAAACAGCGTTTTCGGGCTAAGCATGTGAATAGTATGTGAACTACGTCATTTAATGCATCTTGATTATGGTCGAAATGATTTAGCATGCGAGATTCATTTATAAAGCGATAAGCAAGTAAATAAATAAAGCTCGAAAAGAAGTAAATAACGTACAAGTTACACGGGCGGAAATACAACCCGGAATTCACAATACAACAATACATAAAAATAATAAACGAAATAATAAAAGACAATATAATGATCGGACCCGTATGTAAACTAGACCGCGAAGTGTGTAGATGGACTAACCCCGGTTAAATACACATCATGTTGTGTACTAAACGAAGGACGGAAACATGGGACTGTGGCGTATTGCTAGCCCGATCCCACATCCCGTAGTCTTGTCCCGACTTATCACTACGAAGAAGATCGGTCAAAGTCGTTCTACGTGTCGTGAGATGCGTGGTTTTGAAAATAGGAAGATCACGTGATGGTCTTTACACGTGATGACTAAAGTCGACAAAAGGACGGGGCTTGAAGTGCGTGTTAAAGCCCTCGGTTTTATAGGTTACAGGACCCACTCGATCGAGTCGTGATCTGACTCGGTCGAGTGCGTCCTTAGACGCAGCTACTGCCCATTTTTTTGGGTGCTACTCGATCGAGTAGCATATGCACTCGGTCGAGTAGCCCCTGTACGAGTGATAACTCGTTTCTTTTTTTTATTGGAAATCGATGGTCGGCCAAATCACATACAAATATCGCACGATTTGTACTTAACTTGGCCTCCGGTACTATAATCGTGTATGAACGATTATAATACCGTTATCGGAGTTTTATGAAAACGTTACCGTTAGACTAGAACATTTGAATTAGTGACGAAATGCTTCCCTCTACGTCACGACATCGGAACTAATCCTTTCGGATTATGTGATGTCGATTTTCGTGTCAACGGGTTCCGCACTAATTGTATAAATGGGATCAAATGCGTTCAACTATGACCGATTGCGATCACGTCACGCCCTTGAGTACATTGGGGCGGGGCTCCTCGAAAGGGCTCCACCTCCGTCGTTGCTCGTAAAGGGATTAGACGGACCTTAGGTAATTATCATAGTCAAACGTTTTTGAAACCGAATTTTGATACTAGAGTATATATACGCGGTATAATAACGTTAGTAATAAAAAAGACAAAACGAAAATGTGCAAATACGAAAGTGTTAGTGTTAGTGTCACTAGATCGATATGATTACAATACAAAATGCGATAAAGTAAATGATAATGAGACGAGATGGTAGAGATTAAGATGGGGTTTAGGGCACCCTCAACATACATGCTAGGTAGGGACCTCGGAAATGGACTCGTAAATAGCGACGGGACGCCGGAGTATCGAGGATGTACGCGAGTTATGGTGTGTATGTGTGTGTGTGCGTGTGTCGTCGGTTTTCGAGGGACGATGGCTCGGTTTTTTGGCTAGTATTGCTTAGGGTTGAAGTGTAGTATGATGTAGGGTGTTAGGGTGAAAAATGTAGGGTAAATGCCTTAGGAAAAATCTTCTGAAATGAATGGGAGTCGTGGGGTATTTATAGGCGTTACCCCACGACCTAGGGTTACTCGATCGAGTGGCCCTAGTGCACTCGATCGAGTTCCCTTCAAAACGGGCCAAACTCTGTTCAAGACGCTCCACTCGACCGAGTGGGTCAATCCACTCGATCGAGTGGGTCAAGCAAATCGAGACAAAATAAGAAAGAATTGATTTTGTTGTTTTGATTGATTTTTTGAATTTTGATTTTGTTCGCCAGTTTTCGAGAATGAATATGGCTGATTTGTGAGACGGTTTCGTCTTGACCGGGTTTTGACCCGGTCGCTAAAAAACGGGATTTATTTTTGGTGTCGGTTTTGGCCCAAATTAGTCTTATTCTGCTCGGAACGACCCACTGGGCCTGGATTTGAGGTTTGTTTTGTGAGATTCTTACTCCGCTAAAAGTCCATGTCAGATATTATTGATTCCGAGCCCAAATCCGAGTATACCAAGTCACGTTTGCGTCCGATCATCATCGGGTGTTTTTCGGAGACTACCATAGACACATGGCAGTCAAAATGCGGGTGTCTACAAGTACCTTTTTTATTCATAAAATAACGCTTTAAATACGATTTGATAAAAAAGAACAACAAAAATTAATATTGGGAAAATGTGATAAGACACGAAATTTAATTCTACCATCAAATCAAGTCAATTAGATAATACGGAGTATTAATGAACAATTTAAAATCCCGAGCTGGGTTGTTGTAGATAATTTATTGCCATAAATATTATGATAAATAAAAATGAATTTACTTTTTTACCTAGTTAATTGTTTGGGTTTAGTGGTAAACTTGCATTAATTAAATTGTATTGCGACAATAGGTCAGGAATGCAATCGTTATCTGATTGCAAGTGCAATGGGAAGTTTTTGGCATTGAGATTGTAAAAAAACACTCAAAAAAAAGTTTTTCCCATTGTATAATAAAGTTTGTTAATAAAGTTGCAACTTTAGTTTGAAAATAAGAACTGAGTTCTTCCAAAAATCAAGAAGAATTATACATTAAATGCACTACTGCGTGTACAACAAACTCACACTTGAATTGAAAATAAATTAAATATTTGGTGGGACCCACACCATTATTTGCATGGGAAATGTCCATGCTCAACGTCTTTATTTTCATTCTAGTTCAAAGTTTTAACGTCTATATTGCATCAGTTTTTTTAACGTTTAATTTTTAAATTTGATTTGAGTTGTTTATTTTTTTTAGTAGATTTTATTATATATATATATATATATATATATATATATATATATATATATGCATTATATCTTGAGAGCGGATTTGGTTGAACATATTTGGCAACGATTTGGGGGTCAAGTTCAGATCAATTACATTTCAATATTTGGCTTTTCGTCGTACTTGAAGTTTCATTATCATTATGTTGTCTTGTATTTTAAAATTAATAAATTTAGTTTTTCTTTTATTATTTCAAAAATGCCTCACGCAAAAAATAAATCACAAAAATCACACAAAAATAGTAGTAATACTTAAATAATAAAATTTAGGAGACTATTCGTACAGTTTGTCAAAATATGACATGACAAAAGAAGAACTTTTTAAAAAGTTCTCCCATTGCACTTGCTCTGAGATAACGGTTTACCAAACCCTAGCTTAGGAGGTGACATGGACCCATTTTTTATAATTATTTCAAATAAATTCTGTTTTGGTAATTATTTATTTTTAGAGCATTATTTTATAAAAATACTCTCCGATAGGAGTAGACTTGTCACAGAAGACTAATGTGCATAATCATGTATCTAGTGCAGGAAATCCGGAATAATGTTTGTGAAGTTGTTCGAGCTGATTGATTGATGATTTAAACAAGGTTTTAAACAATGAACCAAAGACATAGGGATTTACTATTTGATTGATTGTGATCGGAGTCGGGTAGTTTTGGAAAAGGAAAAGGAAAATGATGGAAGCGTTGAGAGAAAAGGGGGCGGGGGCGTTGGCGTTGACGGCATGCGGAGGAATGTCGGTGGCATACGTGGCCGTGCTCTATTCACCGACGCTTATCTTCCGGCGATCTCCTCCGACGTCGTTCAATCAATTCATGATCCGACGCTTCATCTGCGCCATTACTGCCACTCTTCTCTGCCTCTCTCTTTCTTCTCTCCTCCTCTCTGTACGCCCCCACCCCCTTCTTGCTTCTCTATTTCTACTTCTCTATGCTTGATTTCATTTCATTTCATTTGCTTAAATTAAGTTCGTTTTGTTATACTCCATTATTGATTGATGATGATGCTTGCAGACTGGAAACTGGAAATTGAGGCATATATTAGCAGCGTACGGTGTTCGAGCTGACCATTTTGTGAGCATCCTCTCTCTCTCTTTTCTTTTTCCGACTCCAATTTATGCATTTGCTATTTAGATTTAGGGATTCATTTGGCTTGTATGTATCAATAAAACAGGGCCGTGCTGTGGTTTCTTCCTTTTCACTGACTTGTCTCATGTATGCCGGCTCTTTCGTCCTCAAATTGTTGGAATTCTGGGACGCAGATGAGACTCCGTCTTTTTCTCTCCACATCGTTACATCGTTTGCTTCCAACATTGCTGCCTGGCGCAATCTTGTTGTGGTTTGTTCCACTTCACCTGCTTTCTCTTTTTGATCTCCCCAATTTGATCTTATGCTACTGTTGTTATGCGTCATGAACTTGTCATCCTTGATAAGTCTAGAAACTTGAATCAAAACCTCAACATCGCTACTACTCTGAAAATTTCATTTGTGTTTACATAACCAAATAAATTCCTAACACTTTTCAAGGGTTTATTACCGTGTTGGAAAACTAGTAGTAGACATCCCCTTTCCGACCTTGTCGTAATCTGTCCGAGTCTCATTTACCTATTTTGGAGGACCCCCTACCCATATGCATATATTTCAGGGCGGAGATCCTGCCCAAAAATCAACAAACATTAAGTGCTAATTATTTCTATTTTACGGAAATTATACCAATGACAACATTATATTATGCCTCATATATAACTACATTATACTACTTCTTTACGGAGTACATAGTATAAATTAGTACACCTTCCGTCCCAGTTTTATTGTCCCCGGAAATAGTGGAACTACCATTAATAATGCTTTGACTAATAAATTTAAACACGAAGTAAATGTGAGTATAATGGAAGTAGAAAGTTTATTTAATTAAGGGTAAAATGCGTAGATTAATATATTTACTTACTATATTTGGAAAGGGGACGACTAATTTATGATGTACAAATAAGGAAACGAGGACAATTAAAATTGGGACAGAGAGAGTATAATATTATAACTTTATAACTCCAACTTCGGCAGTAGGATGTAACTATATAAGAGGGAAGGCTATTGTTGTGCATAACTCAGCTTGGTTTATCTACGAATCTGTTGTTTCTTGCAAGATAATGCTTAGGCATATTTGACGTGACATTACACCTGAGAGTGCTTATCAAAAAGTCAATTTATTGGCTGGATACTTGCGCTACAAAAGATATAGAGTAATAGAAACGTAAGCGTTGTTGCTTCTTTTCTAATTTTTGGAGGCAAACAAACTAGTCATGTTTACGTCCTTCCGATGTTTTCTTTTGCAGTGGTTTAAATGTCAGTTGCAAATAGTCTATGAAAAACACATTATTAAATACTCTCTACTTTATGATTAGTAGTCTACCCCCTTTAAAAAGAAAAGAAAAGAAAAGATGAATGTGCTTTTATAAGTATAAGTAATTTTGTTGATTGTTGTGTGATATGATGTATAATCTGTAATTCTACTGAAAACAGGCACCAATTACTGAAGAATTGGTATTCAGAGCATGTATGATACCTTTACTTTTGTGCGGTGGATTTAAGCCAGAAACTACTATCTTTCTCTGCCCTGTGTTCTTCAGCCTGGGTAAGTAGAGCGACTTCATGTGAAGGTAATACCGTTTTTTATTGTTATTATATGTAGTTGATAACAAGTTTTGGGTTGACAATAATGCTCAGAACTTGGAATACAATCCATAGATTTTAACATTTAGTTAGTTATAATGATGCCTTTCATTGTTTCTTGAAGTTGGATTCTAGATCTTGTGTTATATTAGCTTTCGAGTAGGGTCGAGATTAGGTTCAAATTTTACCCGAAATAGAACTTGGTTTTGAAAAAGAACCTTTCCAATTCAATGCCATTGTTTGAGAAATATATAGATATCAGCTTTCCAAATTTACATTTTACGCAGTTAGATAAATACAAATGTTCAAGCTAATAATAAGCTATACACATAGAAACGAAAAATGAATTAGAGATACAACATGGACAGAGCCTTAGTCCCAAAAATATTAGGGGTCGGCTAACATGAATCATTACTTGCAATCGTAAAGTTGTTTCCAAAAAAAAACAATCATATAAAAAGGCATGATGGTAGCAATATTAAGAAGGCGAATAATAATAAATAATAATAAAAATACGTAGTTTCACATTCAAAATAAAGTTGAAAGCGGTAATAATAAATTTTTAAAGGGTTACAAACTCCAAGATAACGAATAAAAGTTTAGTAAGTAAACATACTAGTAGGAATAATAGTTACTCCAGTAAGAAAAATAAAATAAAAATAATTAAGAATAAAAAACTGAAATAAAAAGAATAAAATTATAGTCCTTAAATATCCTCGAATTCTTACATTAATTGGTCTTGGCCTCCCTAACATTTCGGAAATTAGTGATAAGTACAAAACGAGGCAATATAATCTCAATTAATTGGTCTTGGCCTAGTGGTTACATGCTTTTGCATCCACTTAGAATAACATGGATTCGACTCTCACTGAATGCATTTGTGTTTAATTGTTTTTGTTTTATAAGCTAGTTTAATAAAAGAGAAACATTGTTGAAGAGAATAGAACTCGAGTCTTTTGTGTGAGAGCCCAGCATCTTAACCACCTCACTACCACTTTGTTCCGTAGATGAGAGGATTAAAATGTATTTAAATTGTTTCTAAAGGTTGCCAATTTGCGTTGTATTCTTTTTTCATATCAGCATTGTAGTATTTGTCTATTGTAAGTAATCTAGGTGCTCAAAGTAATATTTGTCTTAGTGTCCAAGTAGATTTTTTTTCCATCAATCCGTCATTTTCCATGGATCGTAGATGTACAAAAGTATACTCCATAAATCATAAGGAATAGTATAACCATTTTTCAGAAAAAAAATTGTGCCCTACGCGTCTACCCTAGAATTTTTTTGTGCCCCTACGACAATAATCCTAGGTTTGCCTGCTACTGCTATTGGCCACATCGCCGTCTAATTCTCCATCCTTTTGGAGAATAAACCCAAAATAACGAAAAAAAACTCTTATGCATGTATAACATTCCTATCAAAAGTGATTGTACCAACCTCTTACTACCATTTCTGCTAAATCTGCACTCCAAGTATCCAGTCTTACCTTTACTCAACCTAAAACAACCAGTTTTATAATGTATGCATCCAGTGTTTCAACTACCTTTCAACTTTGCCTTCGTTTCATCAATTAATACTATATTATCGGCAAACATCATGTACCAAGGAATGTCGTCTTGAATTGACCTTATTAATTCGCCCATGGCTATGGCAAAAAAGAAAGGACTAAGTGCTGAGCACTTGAGCCTATGCGCCCCAATCGTAATAGGAAATTCCTTAGCACTGCAATACGTACACTTGTACTAGCTTCTAAGTACACGTCTTTAATGATGTCAATAACTTCTGTGACACACCCTTTTTGGTTACTGCCCACTACAGTACCTCTCTGGGTACCTTATCATAAGCTTTCTCTAACTCAATAAAACCACATGGAACTCTTTCTTTTATCACAATAATGTTCCATCATCTGTTTCAGAAATATTGCTTCGATGGTCGATCTCCCGGGTATAAATCCAAATTGATTTTCCAATATCTCCACACACTTCTTAAGACGTTGCTCGATCACTCGTTCACTCATCAACTTAATTCCCCGATAATTAGAGCACTCTTGAACATTGCCCTTATTCTTACATAAAGGGACTAAAATACTTTTCCTCCACGCCAGTGGCATTTTGTTGTGTTTCCAAATCTGGTTGAATTGTTGAAAAGCTTAGTCACCATTCGATTCCCCTCTCTCAAACACCTCTAGACTTCAATAGGTATACCATTCGGCCCTTCTGCCTTTTTTAAATCCATTTTCTTTAACGCCAATCTTACTAAATGAATCAGAGTTAGTAAAGAAGTTTGTAACATAATCCAAAATTCAATTATACAACTAAAATTTACAATTGCTCCTCCAATACTAACAGATAAATCAATTGTTACCACAAAACATTATCAAATAATTTAAGCTGGGAGCATATTTAATAAGTTGTTCTTCCTGCATTAATTTATTTGGCTGGTTTGGTTTGAAAATCCTTTGAAAACCTCATATCTAAAGCAACAAATGATGCAAACAATCCCAAACCCTAAGTAACTAGGTACATTGATTAAAATTATTGTCATTATAGTTTGGTTCCTTCATTGAATGAAGAAACCATTGGTTTGCTGTTGGATGAAGATGGTGATTTCGTGTAAGCAGCGAATGAGAGTGAAGGAGGGGCTCTTGGAGAAGACAACGCGTGGAATTTGGAAATGAAGGGAGGGTAGAGGTTGTAAATGCATTATGTTAAGATTTGGGTTAATTTCAAAATATTTTCAAATAGTAATAGTTTGATTCACTAAACAACGGATTTGAGTGAAATCTGGATTTTTAAATGAAATCAATGTTCCCAGATAGACTATTAGAGTATTCGAATGTAAGAGCGTTAAATACTGCACATTATTGTCTGTCCTTCCTCGATATCATTTTTCACCTGCTTCCATAGAAACTTCCACTGTTGTTAACCATTCTGATTTGTGTTCCCTTCTCTTTTCCAAGTTTGACGCCTTTTGGTAATTTTCGATTTCACATGGTTAAAATTTCTAGGATAATCAATGTCCATTTTTAGGAATGAATTTGTTTTTAAGTCCTTGAAAGTCGAAAGGAACTATTCTTTGGGTACTTTGACCTTACAATGGAGGGATCAACCTAAAAGGAGTAAGAGTGACATGTAAATGAATATTTTCCAAAAGGCAAGCAACATTTGCTGTTTCTGTATTGATCCCATTGTTGTCAGTATATTAAGGGAATATTCTTTGCCACTGGGGACAGTGGTAAGCTTAAAATATGAACTATCCTTTGCCACTGAAATTAAAATGCATGAGAATATTATTGTTTGTCCTTCCTCAATAACATAAGTTACATGCTACGTGGTACCTATCTTATTTGAGCATTATCATTTTGATTTGATGTATAGTCGTAATCTATTTTTTTTCCTCATCAGCGCATTTGAATCATGTGTTGGAGTTTTACAGCCGGAAGAATTGCAGTGCTCTTAAAACCTCCATAGCTGTCGGTATAATTTCCTTTGAACTTCATTATTCCTTTTTCCTTTTCTTTTTGGGTAATTTTGTGTTCTTTTTTTATAATTGAATTTATTTGATGTTCCTCAATGCATGTTAATCGCATATGTACTTTTACTTTGGGAAGTGGGTGGGAAGATGAGATAAGTGTAGCTTTCACAGAGATCATAATCTGAATCATATCCCTTATTGTAACAAAATGGAAGAAAAATTGCATTTGGCTTAAAGATTTTAATCTAACTGTTTTACCCTCTTTTAATTTCCTCATGCTTAACGTATCCTTCATTCTAATGTCCTACATCAGAGCCTCATTCCCTTTCCCACACTCCATTTCTTGTTCCTCTGCTCTCCCTGCCTGATCATTATCATAAAACGATTTTTGCACACCTTTCCTAATTTCACGTTGACTTCTTAAAAACCTTAATTTATCAAATGAGGGCAAGTTGTTCCATCTAGATATTTAGTTGATTCATGTAGTATTGACTTCTATTTTCTTCTCCTGTGTATTTATTTGTTATTGTTTAACAAGTTACAGGGAACAAGTTGCATTAGTTCTGATAGATTTCGGTGGTGAGGTCGCTAAAATGTGGTGGTCTGGTATTTATGGATACACATGAAAGGAAACGGTTTCTGTATTTTTTTTAAGAAAATAAATGAGTATCGCTGAGAGGAAGTTGTAGTGGTTGACTTGGAGCAACAAAGGTCACATAGGCCAACAATGGAGAAATAGAAGGCAGGGGCGAGTTTAATGTTTTAGGATGAAGCAGTGGAGTAAAGCGAGTTATTAAAATTGTAAGGAAAGGAAATATATGAACTTAGAGTGCTAGTGAAGAAAGATGAAGGTTTAAATAGGGAATGCACACCATTTACAAGTCAAGTAAGAGTATTTACAAAAGTAATCCAGAGTATTCTTCACTTGCTACCCCTATTTGCTGAGTTGGTATCAATTTGATTACCAACATGTGTTATTAACTACTGTAGTAGTTTGAAAAAAATTGCTTATGATTTTTTTTTTCTTCAATTTTTCCTAAAACTAAAGCAAATTAGCTCTAAACATTTTGTTTTGGAATGAATCACCAAACAAATAAATACACGGGAATCTAAACAGATAGCTGTTACCTAATGATTTTCCTCTTGGGTATCACATTGGACCGTCTTCTTTCATGTATGCTCCAATTGAGAGGTTTCAAGATACCACAGGGAATCCCTTGTGGTTGCTGATGCTACTTTGTCAGGTTACATATTAGACTTTATTTGTGGAACAACTATGGAAGTTGTGGGTGCATGATGATATCTTATGAACCCGGTGTTCTTCTTGCACGTTCTTGGAAACTTATCTGTCATCCCTAGTCATTGGAGTGAATCCCCATACTGGAATGCGTCATTGACATATAATGTAGACAACGGCTTAATTTGATAGGTTATTTTGAGATTGTTGCTTACACTATTGATTCACTCATATACCTTTTGGTAAGGATCAACATTTACCAATCATCGTCAGCTATTTGATTGTAGGCATACATTATTATTCCTGAGTAATCAAAACTCTCTTAGTGTACAACTTATTACTCCATATATCACAAGTAACTTGGTTACTTTATACCACTGTGGACTTGAATGGCTATTAAAGTCTTAGAGCAACTTTGATTGAATTTCAGGTACACAGCTTGCATATACAATGGTTTTTGGCTCATATGCTTCTTTTCTTTTCATCCGAACTGGTACATAAGCTTTGTTCATTCACATTCGCAGCATTTCTTTTTTTAGTGTGCTTTTGTTGCACTGGTTTAATATAATATGGAGTAGCAGTTTGGATGCCTTTTGGAGTGTCTTTTATTTCTTTTGTATTGGCGCCTCAAGTTTAAAATAAGAAAAACAAACTCAATCATAGGCTGTACAATTTTTTGGTCAAGCATATGAAGTTTGTAGGAGTTTTCTTAACTGGAAATATAGGCTAACCTATTTTTGTGGTCGCCATCCATTGTCCTTGGAACATGGAGTGCAGAGTGTTTCATTAAATGCATCCCACTTCATATATCACAGGGCCTCCGAAAATCTTGAGATGGCCCTGATCGATCCTAGGACACAACTTGTATGATTTTCAGTGTGTAAATCATCTATAGTATCCTCCATCTGGATTTCTGGCAGACTAGTTCTGATGAGTCTTTTTTGTTTATCTCGTAATGTGCATGTATATATGTTATCGGATCTCGTTTGGTGATTTCTGTTGGTAGGTTGAAACTGTACTATTGTGCTAAGACGAAGTAATTGCTAATATATGTTCACTGGGGCTAGTCCTTTATTTAATAACAGAGTTATTTTGGTTACAGGGCATCTTGTTGCGCCATTAGTTTCTCATATAGTCTGCAATTTTATGGGACTGCCTGTTGTATATTCTAAAAGAGGTGAGCATCTAACTTTGCTGTTATTATATTCTCAGAGGCATGTGTGTGTAACTGTATCATATCTTCCAATACTATGGTTTTGGTTTCAGGGTTAGTGGTAAGCGTGGCTTCCATCGCTGGAGCGGTAGCTTTTCTCTGGCTTCTCACCCCACTCACTGTCCCAGATTCGTACAGTTTCAAGATAGACGATGATTGTCGTTGTTGGCAGGGATATTGCAGTTAATTCATTGCTGGTGAGGATAATTGTCTATTTGTCTCCCTTCCAAGCCAAATTCAAATCAAGTCTAGTCTGATACGAAGTACAGTATATTACTCCGTAGAAGATTTGGAATGAAAATGATTCAAACTTCTTCCCTCCTTCACTTGTATGATTGTATCTAAACAAATGGGTGCTAATTTCACTGATTTTGTAACATATGTTCACTCTAGGTTTTACTTGTAACCTTACACATTCTATATTTACTACTTTTCTTTACATGCTGAATTGGTTGCTTTATGGAACTATCTTCTAGTACATTTCATTCCCGTGCAGGATACATGTTCGAGTCCTTGAACTTTTGCTCCTTTTTCCTTGCGGAATTGTCAGGAGGTACCGTGGCCTGTGGGATTGTATGTTTCTTCTTGATTACCCATCAAATAAATGGATAATTCTGTGATAAGATTATTAACTTTCTCCTATGTGAGAGATCTCACAATGAAATACAAAAATTTCCTATGAGATATTGTATTTGTAGCCACCTCCTATATGAAAAGAAGTACTGTATATGTTTTGTGTTGTTTCATCCTGGTATACATATTGATGCAGTAGCAGTAACTTGAGTATTGTACAACTCAGCATTTTAGCATTACAGGTGTCAATTAGTTACAAAGTTTGTTACACATCTTATGTGGTTATAAATACACTACTCTGGGTGTAATTTCGATTCATTCAATTCAATAACAAACGAACTCATTCTTGTTCCATCATTTCTATCTCTAAATTCTGTTACAAGCTATTGCGAAGTAGTTAACTCAAGCACCTCCTTCTCCGCCATTATTGAGGAGCTCCTGCGAACTGCATCATTGGTATCAGAGCCATCAAATTCTGGCGCCATCAAAACACCTTACGGTCAAGCAGCTGCATCATTGGTATCAGAGCCATCAAATTCTGGCGCCATCAAAACACCTTACGGTCAAGCAGCTTCGAGCGTTAATGGAGAATTGCATTTTGTCAGTAGAGTAGAGGCTTGAGGAGCAAGCTACCGCGTTATCGGAAAATTCGTCGATACTGGGTGAAATCTTGAAGATGCTCAAGGAGAAAGACGGACAACCAATAAACAGGGATAAGGAACCTCCTATCCAAGGTAATAAACCTCCAATGCCTTCAATCTAAAAGCTGAATTTCCTGTTTTCGATGGAAAGAATCCACGTTTATGGATGCAAAAATGCATGAAATATTTCAGTTTGTGTAAAACTGATGCTGATCAGAGAGTCGATTAGCAAGTGTGTACATGGTAGGGAGAGCAGAGTCGTGGTTTTAGTTACATTGCTGTTAGTACCGTGGTAACTTGGGACGAGTTTATCATAGACTTGTGCGCTCGATTTAAGGAAGAAATTGGGGGAAACATTGTTGAGGAGTTCAATAAACTGCATCAAACATGATCTATTGAGGATTATCTTGATGCTTTTGAGAATTTACGAGCATTAATGTTGCAGAGAAATGCCTGGCTTCCTGATCAATACTTTCTTGATAGCTTTATTGGTGGTTTGAAGCCTGTTTTGAAGCCTTTTGTTAGGGCGTTTAAACCTCAGAGTCTAGCAGAGGCTGTTGAATATGCTAGACTACAAGAAGAAGTTTTAACAGCTTCACAATTTCAGTCAAAACCCGCAGTGTTTAATTCTAAATTCATGAATAGCCCTAATTTGTCAGTTGTTCCGACAGTAGATCAGGGTAGACCTACAAAATTCCTGAGTGCTGCTGAACGGGCTGAAAAGCAAAAGAGAGGCGAATGTTATTTTTGCAACGAACCTTACGATAGAAACCATAAATGCAAGTATAAACAATCCCAATTGTTTGCAGTTGAGGTGCCGTGTTGGGAGGAAGAATTGGAGGTGTTGGAAGGAGATTTGGAGGATGAAGAGGCCGGAGAACTAAGTGACAATTCGTTGTCTGGGGAGCCTTGTATTTCTGTGAATGCGCTCTCTGGTAGTCAGGGATTTCAGGCCATGAGAGTAACGGGTTACTATGGCAAGAAACCTATACACATTCTTATTGACTCGGGAAGTACCCATAACTTCTTGGACCAGATAGTGGCGAGCAGGTTGGGTTGCAAATTAGCCTCTATACCGCCTCAAGCTGTTACAGTGGCAGTTGGGAATCATCTTCCTTGTCAATTGGCCTCTAAGGGATTTCAGTGGAGACTGCAGAATAGTCAGTTCCAAACTAATGTGCTCATTATTCCTCTTGGGGGTTGTGATATGGTGCTTGGTGTTCAATGGTTAAGGACGTTGGGGACCATCAAGTGGGATTTTCAGCAACTTAGGATGGAGTTTCAGGTGGAGGGTAGGAAATTAGTGTTGAGAGGAATGAAGAACCAAAAGTTGCAGACACTAACTCATGCTCCATCTCTTAAGTTGATTACCAACGCCTCCCATTTGTGTTATTTGCAGCTCTCTGTTGTTGTGAATAAAGAGATTGGCTCTACCTATAATGCAGCTGAAAGTGATCCCTTGAGTGGACACCCACCAGCCTTGCAACAACTATTGAATAGGTTCAGTTCTGTATTTGCGGAACCCACTGAACTGCCACCTACACGAGGGGTTTTTGATCACAGGATACCTTTGATTGAGGCCAGGGCTCTCAACCTGTCAATATTCGACCCTACAGATATTCTCTCAAGAGGTGTGAAATTATTGAACAATTAGTTTCAGAAATGCTGGAGAGAGGCATTATTCAGTCGAGGTTCAGTCCCTTCGCATCGCCTGTGGTGTTAGTGGGCAAAAAGGATGGAACGTGGCGCTTGTGTGTCGATTACAGAGGTCTTAACAAGTGCACAATTAAGGATAAATTTCCCATTCCGATAGTGGATGAATTAATTGACAAGCTTGCGGATGCGACGGTATTTTCCAAGTTGGACTTGAGGGCAGGTTATCATCAACTTAGAGTCCATGGACCTGATGTTTTTAAAATGGCATTTAAGACTTATAGCGGGCATTATGAGTTCTTAGTAATGCCATTCGGGCTTACAAACGCGCCTGCATCGTTCAAGAATTGGATGAATGGGGTATTTCGACCGTTGTTAAGGAAGAGTGTTCTCGTATTTTTTTGACGACATTCTGGTTTATAGTCCTTCTTTGGAGGCCCATATAGGGCATTTGCAGGCTATTTTCGCTCTTATGCAGGAGCATCTCTTGTATGCTAAAGCTAGTAAGTGTTATTTTGCTATACCTAGGGTGGAATACCTGGGTCATTTCATTTCAGGGAATGACATAGAAACAGATCCAGACAAGGTGAAGGCTGTTTCTAATTGGCCGTGTCCTCGGAATGTCAAGGAGTTACGGAGTTTCCTAGGGCTAGCAGGTTATTATAGAAAGTTTGTGAAGGGGTATGCTGTGGTTATTCATCCTCTTACCCAACTATTGAAGAAAGGGGCCTTTGTGTGGACAGAACATGCTACTAAGGCCTTTGATGCTTTAAAGAGGGCTTTATGTAACGCTCCTGTGTTAGCCGTTCCTGATTTTGGTAAACAATTTGTAGTAGAAACAGATGCGTCTAATGAGGGTATTGGTGTCGTACTTATGCAGGAGGGACACCCATTACGTTTATCAGTAGAACTCTTGGACCCAAATGGAAGAAGTTATCGGTGTATGAACACTACAAGAAATACTTCATATAGCTACCATAAACGCGCGACTGAAAATTTCAGTCGCTTATTTAGCGACTGAAAGTAACGCGCGCGACCGATATCAGTCGCTGGACGAAGAGACGGATTGGGGGAAAATACAATTCCCGATAGCGACCGAAATCAGTCGCTAAAAGGGGAACGCGAGACCGATAACGGTCGCTAATACAGTGACCTAGCGACCGAAATCAGTTGCTAAAAAAAAGAACGCGCGACCGACATCGGTCGCTAAGTAGCAAGTGAAATAAAAAACGCGCGACCGATGTCGGTCGTTAAGGGGTCTGATTTTTTTAAATCACCGAACACCCCCCCCCCCCCCTCCCCCTCGCACAACCTTCATTTCACTCTCTCTCTACCTCGCCTCCCCCTTCTCTCTACCCGCGCCCTTCATCATCCTTCCTCTTCATTCCTTATTCTTTTCTCCACTTTTCTTAGTTATGGTATGTTTTCTATCTATACTTAATTTAAATTATTTGTTAATTTTTGTATGTATTGATATAAATAAGTTAGTTATTTAGTTAGATGTTTTTATAGTGTAGTGTTGTTATTGTTGGAGTATTTAGTGTAGTTAGAATGTTAATTGCCCATAGCTTCCCCAATTTAAAATAGGTAGATTGTTAGCATAAAGTTAGGGTTTATGGTTAAGTAGTTGAATGAATTGAGTTGTTTTAATGTGTTAGAAAATTGAAAGTGAAAATAAAATTGAAAGTGAAAGGAATTGAGAATTTTACTAAATATGTGAGTAGTGTATATTAGTAAATTACTTTAGAGAAAGTAATGTGTATTTGGTTGTTGTCTCAATTTTTTTAGATAAAGAATGAAGAGATTTGAACGACAATGGATGTATGAGGAAAGATTGGATAAGAGACGACGTCCCACAACATAATTTTTAGAGGGTGTTAGTAGTTTTCTTGAGTTTGCTAAAACCCACCCCGAATACGCGTCAGAGGGTAGATTTAGATGTTCTTGTGTGAAATGTAAGAACCTCAGATTCTTGGATACTATTTTGATTAAGGAACATATTATCTCAAATGGGTTTTGCCCAAATTATTATTGTTGGATTTGTCATGGTGAGACGTCTTCTGTTGCGGAATCTGAGGTTGAACAGAATGAGGGCGGGTTGAGAGGAATGATTATTGATGTGGTTGAGTGCAGTGTGTTTAATGATGAGAGCATGTACACTAACGACAATGACCAACCAACCCCACAACAGCCAAACCCACGAGCGAAAGCGTTTTTTGATATGTTAAAGGCTGCGGAGAAGCGCCATTATATGGAGGGTGTGATGTGACATTGTTAGAAGTCGGGTCTATGGTAGTGACCCTTAAATGTGAGTATAACCTATTGTTTGGGTGCGTAGACGGTATCGCTACGTTGATTGAAAAACTCATCTCAAAAGACAACATTATGACCAAAACATTCTACAATATACCAGAAAAATAGTTAAAGGTCCTGAACTTCCGCATCAAAAGATCGATGCTTGTCCCGATGGATGTACGCTTTTTTGGAAGGACGATGTCCTGCTTAAGGAATGTAAGATATGTGGTAAGGGTAGATACAAAAGTGTAGATAGGAATATTGTTTTGAGGGGTAGGAAGGGAAAGAGTGTTGCGAGGTATAAAAAACCTATACCAATTAGTCGACTTACCTACTTTCCCATCGCCCCTAGACTCCAAAAATTATATGCAACCAGAACCATTGCCGAACAAATGAGGTGGCATAAAGAAGAAACTCGTGTAGAGAGGAAGATGTGTCATCCTAGTGACGGGGAGGAGTGGAAACGCTTTGATAGGATTTACCCTGATTTTACTAAGGAACCCCGTAACGTGAGACTTGGTTTGTGTACCGATGGGTTTGCCCCTTTCGGTCAGTTCGATAAGTCATACTCATGCTGGCCTGTCATGGTCACACCATACAACTTACCCCCATGGCTTTGTCTGAAACCACCGTTCATCTTCCTTTCTCTTATTGTTCCCGACCCAAAAAATCCAAAAAACCACTTGCATGTTTACTTACAACCAGTGGTAGAGGAATTGAAACACTTGTGGGAAGTAGGGGTGGAGACATATGATGTGTCCTTGAAACAAAATTTTCAGCTTAGAGCATCGCTTTTGTGGACTATAAGCGATTTCCCTGCGTATGGTATGCTGAGTGGTCGGTCTACGGCGGGGCAAAAAGTTTGTCCTTGTTGCATGGGTGAAAGTAAAGCATTTTACCTAAGTAATTCAATCAAATTTACTTGGTTTGACTATCATAGACAGTTTCTACCCAAGGGTCACATGTACATGAAGAATAGGAGAACTTTCAAGAAGGGTGAGGTGGTGCTAGATGAGGCACCGATTCGTCTCCAAGGAGATGAGATTTGGGAGGTGATTTCAGAGTTCTCATCTACTGTTGACGGGATCGATCAAGAGTTCAAGGATCTTAAGAAATTAAAAAATGGTTAGTTTAAAAGAAGCATCTTCTTCGACCTTCTGTAGACACCCGCATTTTGACTGCCACGTGTCTATGGTAGTCTCCGAAAAACACCCGAAGATGATCGGACGTCAACGTGACTTAGTATACTCGGATTTGGGCTCGGAATTCATAATATCCGACATGGACTTTTAGCGGAGTAAAAATCTCACAAAACAGACCTCAAATTCAGGCCCAGTGGGTCGTTCCGAGTCAAATGAGACTAATTTGGGCCAAAACCGACACCAAAAATAATTCCCGTCTTTTGGCGACCGGGTCAAAACCCGGTCAAAGACGAAACCGTCTCATAAATCAGCTAAGTTCAGTTGGCGCATAAATTTGAATTCAAAAAAAGCAACCAAAACAAACAAGGCCAAGTCTTCCTTATTTCTCTCGATTTGCTTGACCCACTCGATCGAGTGGATTGACCCACTCGGTCGAGTGGAGCGTCAAAAACTGGGCTTGGCCCATTTTCAAAGGCACTCGATCGAGTGCACTAGGGCCACTCGATCGAGTGCCCCTAGGTCGAGGGGTGAGGCCTATAAATACCGCTTCACCCCCATGCATTTGAGAACCTTTTTTACACATACTTTTACCCTACAATTTCAGCCACATTTCACCCAACTTCAACCCTACTTCATCACACATCAAAGCCTTAGAAATCCTAAGCAATACACACAAAGACCGAGTCCTTCGTCCCTCGAAAAACCGACGTAATACACATACACATCCATATATACACACCATAACTCGCATACATCCTCGATACTCCCAAGCCTTGCCGCTATTTTACGAGTCCATTTCCGAGGTCTATACTAGCATGTATGTTGAGGGTGTCCTAAACCCTTTTTCTATCTCTTTTCTATATCGTTTTTATGTACATTTTTGCATTATTGCATCGTAGTAACACTAACACTAACACTAACTTCTTTACATTTTTCATCTTTATTTTTCATTTTTTTTTATCATCTTTTTTTACTAATGTTATTAATACCGTGTATATATATTAATACTAAAACCAGTTTTAAAACGTTGGACTACGATGATCACTATTGGTCCGTCTAATCCCTTTACGAGCAACGACGGAGGTGGAGCCCTTTCGAGGAGCCCCGCCCCAATGTACTCAAGGGCGTGACGAGATCGTGATCCGTCGTAGTTGAACGGATTTAATCCCCTTTCCATAATTGGTACGAAACCCGTTGACACGAAAACCGACATCACATAACCCGAAAGGGTTAGTTCCGATGTCGTGACGTAGAGGGATACATTTCGTCACCAATTCAAAATTTCCCAATCTAACATAAAACATTTTCATGAAGTCCCGATGACGGTATTATAATCGCTCATATACGATTATAATAATACCGGAGGTCGCATTAAGTACGAATCACGTAATATTCGTACTTGGTTAGGCCGACTATCGATTTTAAGTCAAAAAACAAGGCGAGTTACCTCTCGTACAGGGGGCACTCGATCGAGTGCCATAGGCCACTCGATCGAGTAGCACCCCAAAAAGTGGTCAGTAGCCACGCTAATGACACACTCGACCGAGTCAGTCAATGACTCGATCGAGTGGGTCTCATAACCCGCAAACCCGAGGGCTTGGACACATATTTCGAGCCCCGTTCTTTATCGACTTTAGACCATCATCCGACCTTCCCTTTTTTTCAAAACACACACACATCACGACACGTAGAACGACTTTGACCACTTTGACGTGATAAGTCGGGACAAGACTACGGGACGTGAGATTAGGCTAGCAATATGTCGCAGTCTCATGTTCCCGTCCTTCGTTTAATATGCGATATAATGCATATTTAATCGAGGTTAGTCCGCCTACATATTTTCGCGGTCTAGTTTACATATGGGTCCGTCCCTTTAATTATATCGCGTTATTTTCATTTCATTTCTTTTTCGTTTATGTTGTATTGTGAATTCCGGGTTGTATTTCCGCCCGTGTAGCTTGTACGCTTTTATTTCCTTTCGAGCTTCATTTATTTTACTTGCTTTTACGCTTTATAAATGAACCTCGCATGCTAAATCATTTCGACCAATAATAAGATGCATTGAATGACGTAGTTAACGCAAAATTCGCATGCTTAGTCAAAACGTTGTTTGCATATCATTTAATTATTTTACTAGCGCGCGTATCACGAACACGAACGGTGTCTTAGTAGAGGCCGCCATGTGCGGGCGGGGTTGGGTGTCCTTAGTGGGCTTCCCAACACGTACCCTCACCCCTTACTCAGAACTTTTGGTTTCCGGATGTCCGAAACCCTTGGCGAACGAGAGTCATTCTTTACACGATTACCGGTATAGATGGTATCGGTATCGCAATGCAAAGGGACGAGCCCCATGAACTCTGAAATCGGAGTGGGCTTACTTTATGTAAAGCCCATGACGACATAGAGTGGGCTCGTATGGTTCCGAATAACCACAAAATTCGGTGGCGACTCCATTTTGACTTAAATTTCGAACCCGAGAACAATCTTACCACGAGATTCATTCGCCTACCCAAACCCGCGCTTCGCCGCGTCGGGGTGGACCTACGTCATGTCCACAATTTGGCGACTCCGCTGGGGAAACCTGATGTACCACATGTCATCGGGGTTCCTAGGGTGAGACTCGAAGAGAAATCGTTCGTAGATTAGTGTGCGCGCATTAGTTTAATGATTCATGCATAACCCATTTTTGCCCGGGCCGGTTACTTGTGACCGACGTCCCACTATACCGCGGTGCATTCCTACATGGGTGCGCTAAAAACATCGATGGTGGAACTCGTCTCGGTTTTGCGGCATGTCCTAAGACCAACTCGGCTTAGGGAGTCCGTCCATCACATGAGAAAGCCATCGTTGTTGGTATAGACCGACCGACCGAGACTTAGTGTAAAGCATACATAAGCGTCGTTATAATGCTTGTTTGACTACGTGCTACTTGGTTTCCGTGTCATTTTTCAAAAACCGTCATTTCAAAAATGCATCTTTCCAAAAATACCAAATTTTGAAAAAAACCCGAAATACTGTCCATTTCGGGACCCGTCTTTCTAAAACGCCCAATTTTGAAAAAACCCGAAATGCTGCCCATTTCGGGACTCACCTTTTCAAAATATCCAATTTTCAAAACTCGGAATGCCGCCGAAATTTAGGATCAACGATTTGACTCAAAATATCCTTTTCTGTAGTCGGCATGCTGTCCGTTTTAATTCTCGAATTTCCACCCCCACCACCTTGATTTTTGGAATTTTCTTTTTCAAAATTCTAATCTCGGTTTTCAAAATTCCGTTTTCAGTTTTCAAAACTCTCGGAAATTCGTTCATTTTTGCATTTCAAACCTCAATTTTCAACTTTCCTAAAACAAACCTTCCTTATTATAGGACCTACCGTCAATTCGTGTGTCGGGTCTTTGCATAGTACGTAGAGGGTTTATAGCGTCGAAACTCCGTCGATCTTATATCACGAGTTTCCCCCCTTTCCCAAGTCCGCCTTATCTGTCAAGGCACGACCAACCCGCGTAGGGCATACCCCTACAAAGGAAAGTCCGTCCATACACTCGAGTCGAAAGTCTGGGGAGTAATCTCACGTGGACCTTCCTTCGAACGGGACTAGGCCCACAAAGCCGAAATCCTAAGGAAGTCATACCACCCACGAGTCATCCGTCTAGATGTCTTTCTCGAGTCTTTTCCACTCAGTCCTTTCTTTTTTGGGTCGCTCGGGATGTGCTGTTTCCTTTGATTCCAAGACTGGGTTCGGTTTCTGATTACGTGGTGTTCTTACAGACAGGCCAGCATCAACCAGACACACTCGCAGGATGGAAACTGCCCTAGCTGAACTGAAAACCTCCGTTGATGCCATGATCGAGAAGCAGGCCGACATCGATGCCCAACTGAATGAAATGAGGGCTGGGCAAGTTGCTATCGTCACTCGATTGGCTTCGGTGGAGCACAGGACTCCTACTACTGGAACTACCGGACCTTTAGCTGAACTGGTTAGCTCAGTCCGCCGACTGGAAGAACAAGTTCATTTAACTGGGAGTAACAACATTCACCGGGAAAACAGTCGGGAGTATAACCCGCTAAGTGACAAGCTGCCTGCAAACCTGAACCTCACCGGTTTGCCTATGTTCGAAGGGACTGAAGACCCGTTACTACATTTACGGGCCTTCAAGGAGTTCATGGCCATCAAAGGGGTGGACTCCACCATGTTCAAGAACCTCTTTGCTGCGTCTCTTGAAAAGCACCCTCGGGCCTGGTACTACAGGCTAGACCCGAAGAAATACCCTACATGGGATGATGTGGCCACCGAGTTCGCTCGGAACTATGCTGACAACACCGAGATCCAAACCACAATGAGATCTCTGGAAGTTATGGCCCAGGAGCCGAAAGAAGGTTTTACCAAATACCTTCAACGATGGAGGGCCGAGAGCGTGAAACTGGTCGATAAGCCCAGTGAGAAAACTTTAGTGGAGGCCTTTGTTAAGAACCTCCTCCCATCCTACCGGGTTCACCTCCGATATGCTGTCATACCCAACTTCACCACCCTTACTGAAATGGGTATGAGGATTGAAGATGATCTGAGACTGGAAGGCCTCACCAAGGCCGCTGCTAAGGGTTACCAAGGGGCTTCTTCCTCCACAACCAAGCCTCAAGCCGCAACCCGCAGTATTTTCGACGCGGTTAATCTACTAGATGCCCCGTCCAAGAGGAACACCCCACCTCGGGTTTTCACTGATATAGGCTGTCCTCAAAAGGCCTAATCCAACCGATAGGCCCAACTCTTGAAGTTCCGGTTGAGCGACGCTCCAAGAACTACAATGCCCAAGCCTATTGCCAATACCACCGGGGCAATGGGCATGATACCGAGAAGTGCTGGAAGCTGAAGCACTTGATTCAGGACCTGATCGAAAGCGGTAAAATCCCGCTACCTGGAGATAAGCCTAGCAACAAGGAGAACCCTTTCAGCTCCCACGTCATCCTTACCGGGGAGGTGATTGATTGCTCCCACCTTATCTCCCCATTTATCCCGCAAGTGAACGGGATCTGGTTCGACGACGAGGAAGACGTCTACCTCGCCAAAGGGGAAGCTGTCCCCATTACCGCCGAGGAGATTCGAAAGACTAAATCTCGAGTCTTAACCAGTAACCACCTTGGTCGTCCCTATCAAGCCACTAGCTCTAGGGACACCCCTATCCCGACAACCGTCATTACGGAAGTCGCCTCTGAAGAGCCAACTGCTGAAACGGCTCTTGTGAAACAATTGAAGAAGACCCGAGTTGACCTCACTATATGGCAACTCCTGGTTAGCTCTCAAGAACATCGGGAAGCACTCACAAAGGCTCTCGATCAAATCAAGGTTGACTCTTTGGTTACCCCTGCTGAAATGGTAGCCACGGTCTTGCCCCACCTAAAAGGCAAGGCTAAGGAAGAAGGACCGGTAATCACTTTCTCCGAAGCCGACCTACCACCATTTGGGGCCACCCATAATCTGGCCCTCTACATCACGGTGGTCTGCCGAGGAAAATACCTTCCCATGACCCTAGTTGATGACGGGTCTGCTGTGAACGTCCTTCCTCTAAGGACCGCAAAAGCCCTCGGCATTACCGAGGCTGACTATGTTCCGACTGCTCAGACCATCCAAGCTTTCGATGGGAGCCCAAAGTCGGTAGCTGGGGCCGTGAAACTGACCATCATAACCGGTCCAATAGAAAAGGAGCTCGAATTCCAGGTGATCGATGTCACCTCGTCATTCAATTTGCTCCTGGGTAGGCCTTGGATCCACGCGGTCAAGGCGGTGTCCTCCACCCTTCACCGAAAGATCAAGATGCCTCTGCTTAATGATGTCATCACTTTAGAGGCAACACCGATGACTGTGGCTAGCTGTAACGCCACGGGACGCACGGACCTCTGGGGGTTCGATTTTGTGGGGATGATCGAGGAAGAGTACCTCTTTAGGCCTTACTTCACTACGAGTATCGACATGATGCTCCAAAACCTAGGGTACTTTCCGGGGGCTACCTCTCGACCCGATCTTCCAGCTGGGAAGATCATCGAGGTTCTCAAAGACGAAGAATCTCACTTTGGTCTTGGTTATGACATCACCCCCGACAATGTTGTCCGAGCAGGGATCGAAAAGGCCTGCAACATCCTTAAGGGTATCTACTTGAGCCCTTATAGCCCACGGTTGGCTGACTACTTTGTCACACCGGTGTTTGGGGCTATCCAGGTTGGTCTATACCAACCCAATGCTATGCAGCTCGGGACCCACTTGGCCCGGGACTGCAACTACATTCCGGATGATGTGTTCGCCCTCATCCAGTCCAATGGAGCTGAAGATGCTGAGCCCGCACTAGGGCTACTATTTGGGGAAGACACCGTAGCCCCAACTCCAAAGGAAGACCTGGTCAACCTGATCCTCCGCAGCAACAGGTTTGACCCGACCAAGCTGATCTCGGATGTTGGTCCTGAGACGGGAAACAGGGCCTGGAGGAAGACTGTCAAGTGGACTGACAGTCAGGGAAGGATCTACAACCATGTCACCGGAGAGGGAGACATGCCTGAATCTGAGTCTGAGTCGGAGTCGGAGTCTGAGTCGGAGTCTGAGTCTGAGTCGGAGTCTGAGTCAGAGTCTGAGGTCGAGTCTAGGGAAGTCGGTGCTAGAGTCACTCCTGTAACCCCTCTCCCTTTTATTATTCCTGCTGCTGGCACTTCGGGGTCTGTCCCGAGTGCCCTACCTATCCCGCCACTGACCAATGATCAGATGGCTGCTCTCTTTGAGCTGTTTTCCAAGTTTTCAATCAATAATAACAACCGTTCTGCTTACGACTTGTCTCTTTCAAATTCTGCTTTTAAAAATGTTTTATGCTATGACATTGAGAAATCAGACGAACAGGTACCCTTACCTCCGCATCTGATCGAGCAACTAGAGCAAAGGGAGTCCCGAAACCCGGTGATCGAAGAAACCGAGTCCATAAATGTGGGAACAACCTTAGAGCCTCAAACACTTAAGATAGGGTTATCCTTAGATCCCGAGGAGAAACAACAATTCATAAACCTCCTCCAAGAGTTCAAGGATGTCTTCGCATGGTCCTACAAGGACATGCCGGGGATAGACCGGGAAATAGCCGAGCACCACATACCAATTAAAGACGGGTGCAAACCGGTCAAACAAAAGCTTCGTCGGATGAGGCCCGAGTGGTCTCTCAAGGTAAAAGAAGAAGTCGACAAACAATTCAAAGCCGGCTTCATACAAGTGTCCGAGTATCCGGACTGGGTGGCAAACATCGTGCCGGTTCCTAAAAAGGACGGTAAGGTGCGGGTATGTGTAGATTTTCGAGATCTTAACAAGGCAAGCCCAAAAGATGATTTTCCGTTACCACACATCGACATACTGGTGGATAACACGGCCGATCATGCCCTTCTATCATTCATGGACGGGTATGCCGGGTATAATCAAATCAAGATGGCAGAAGAAGACATGAGTAAGACTACCTTCACCACACCTTGGGGTACTTACTGCTATACCGTCATGCCTTTCGGCCTCATTAATGCCGGGGCCACATATCAAAGGACTGCTACCACTTTACTACACGACATGATGCATAAAGAGGTAGAAGTTTACGTAGACGACATGATCGTCAAATCCAAAGAACGGGACGAAAATTCTTCGCCCGATTGCGCAAATACAACATGAGGTTAAACCCTCAAAAGTGCAGTTTCGGGGTAAAATCAGGCAAATTACTGGGTCATATCGTTAGCCAACGAGGTATCGAAGTCGACCCAGCTAAAATCAAAGCCATTACCGAGATGCAACCTCCTAAAACCGAAAAAGAAATAAGGGGATTCCTCGGGAAAGTCCAGTACATCAGCCGGTTCATTTCCAAATTAACCATGGTGTGTGAACCAATTTTCAAAAAACTGAAAGTGGGAGAACGGGTACTATGGGATGACAAGTGCCAAACTGCTTTCGACAAGATCAAGGAAATTCTGTCTGCACCGCCAGTCTTAATGCCACCTCAACCCGGTTTGCCTCTGTCGTTATACCTAACGACGACCGAGACAGCCATGGGGGCTATGCTGGCTCAGACAGTTGACTCCGAAGAAAGAGCCATTTACTACATCAGCAAAAAGTTTTTAGAGTATGAGTGCAAATATACCATGCTCGAAAAGACGTGTTTGGCTCTAGTCTGGGCCACTAAGAAGCTTCGACATTATATGCTCAGTTACGAGGTCCATGTGCTATCCAAGATGGACCCCATCAAATACATCTTTGAAAAGCCCATTCTCAACGGACGAATCTCTAGATGGACTCTAATGCTGGCAGAGTTCGACTTAAAGTTTGTACCGTTAAAGGCTATTAAAGGTCGAGTAGTAGCTGAATTTCTCGCCGATAGCCCGATAACCGAGGAAGGATACACCGACACTTGGTCCTTCCCAGATGAAGATATTTTCCATACTGATACTGAAACTTGGGATTTATACTTCGATGGTGCATCTAATTTTCGAGGGTTCGGAGTTTGGATCCTCCTAATTTCACCAAAAGGGGAACATACTCCCGTCTCCATCAAACTGGACTTTGATGTTACTAATAATGCAGCAGAGTACGAAGCATGCATTTACGGGCTACAAGCCGCCGCCAATCTGGGGATTACAAATCTCCGGGTACATGGTGATTCATCCTTGGTCATTAACCAAGCGCTTCAAAAATGGAAGACTCGAAATGCTAATCTCGTGGCCTACCAGGCACGAGTAAGGGATCTCGAGAAACAATTCCAAAAGGTAGAGTATATATACCTACCCCGGGAAGAGAATCAGTTTGCAGATGCACTCTCAAAATTGGCATCTTTACTAAATATTCCCGACCACGTGACTAGTATGCCAATTTGCGTCGAAAGACGGTCCGAGCCAGCATACATCTGCGACATTGAAGACATTGAGTTAACTGATCCCGAACCATGGTACCAAGCTGTGTTAAAATACCTGACAAACGGAGAATATCCTCCCGGGATGGAAGGTCGAGCCAAGAAAGCCTTACGGAGGCTAGCCACCCAGTTCATCCGTACCGACGACGGACAACTGTACAAGAAAACGGCACAGGGGGCTCTTCTCCTTTGTGTTGACAAGTAGAAGGCTGAAAAGGTTATGGCCGAAGTACATGATGGTGAGAACGGCCCACACATGAATGCCCACATGCTGGTCCGGAAAATCATGAGGCTCGGTTATTACTGGAATACCATGGAAGCCGATTGCCGGTCGTATGTCAAACATTGTCATAACTGTCAAATTTTTGGCAATGTGCAACATATGCCGTCATCACTACTCTATACCATGACGTCACCCTGGCCATTCTCAACGTGGGGTATCGACATAATCGGGAAAATAAATCCCTCGGGTACCGGTGGGCACTGCTTTATTTTGGTAGCTATCGACTATTTCACCAAATGGGTCGAAGCTGAATCATATCGCATTCTCACTGCCAAGCATGTCGCCAAGTTTATCGAAAACAAGATAATATGTCGATATGGGATTCCCGCTGAATTTATCAGTGATCACGGGACTCATTTTCAAGCCGAGACTGCGGCCCTACTGACCAAGTATAAAATCCAAAGGCATACTTCCTCGCCTTACCGTCCCCAAACAAATGGAGCAGTAGAGGCGGCTAATAAAACAATTGTCACCATACTCAAAAAGATGGCTGATAATTACCGGGACTGGCCCGACAAAATACCTTTTGCCCTATGGGGATATCGAACGTCAATTCGCACCGCAACCGGAGCGACACCATATTACCTAACCTATGGGATGGAGGCAGTCCAACCAGTAGAGCTGGAGGTACCGTCCCTCAGAATTCTGCTAGAAAGTCAAGTGCCCGAAGCTGACTGGGTTCGAGCACGATATGACTCACTGGTTCTACTAGACGAACGACGGTCTCGTGCCCTCAATAATATCCAAATCTACCAGAAGAGGATCCAACGGGCTTTCAACAAAAGAGTAAGGCCCAGACACATCAAGGAGGGCGATCTAGTCCTTAAGTCAATCCGGGCCTTACTACCAGTTGACCCGAGGGGAAAATTCAAATCCAATTGGGCTGGGCCATATCTGGTGAAGAAAATCCTATCGGGGGGAGCAGTGATGCTGACAGACCTGGATGGGAACGAGTTTGTCAACCCAACCAACCTGGACTAGTTGAAGCGCTACTACCCTTAGCCATTTCTCAATGTCATTAGCAAATTTTATCAAAATCATTTTTTTACAGAAAAGCAAGTCAATGAGCTAGAATTACTTATTCTACTGTCATAAACATCTTGAACCAATAGTCTTGGTGTAATTCGAGACTGCAAATTTCCTATGCCTGAACTACGTTTGGTTTGATTCTACTAATCGCGGATACGTAGGCAACCCCTCAAAAGGGTACAACCAATGCAATCAAGAAAAGACAGGAGCGGTTTAATAATAAACTTCTTTTATTAATTCAAAAAAAAAAATCCCGATGAACTCGAGAAATTACAAAATGCAGAAATCAAAAAAAATATACACAAAGAAGGGCACACAATAAAAAAATAATAATAATACTTAAATAATAATAAAGCTAAAGGACTCGGCATTCAGGGCATCTTGCCCTTCCCTTTGTCCTTAGCCTCCTTAGTCGTCCACTAACGACGTCGCGGAGGGGAGCGTTCCCGAATCACCACGGGAACTTCCCTAGCTCGGGCTCGAGTGTTTGAGCCCGACTCCCCTGTCATATCAATGGGCCCAAGTCGAGCCCTGACGGGCTCAGGGAGCCGGTCACGCGGACCAAGTCGGTCCCGGACCGCCAACCTCGGCCCAAGTCGTCGTTCCAAGTCAGTCTGCCCTCGAGTGCTGCTAGAACCGACTTCCTTAGATCGAATCTTAGTTTGTGACTTAAGACCCGATTCTCCCCGGACTATGGTCTCAGGAATGTGTTCCCCGGTGAAGAAGTCTCTATTATCCTTCGCCGACTCACGCTGAACCAATTCGATGGCCTCATCAACCTTTAAGGCCTTTCGAGCTTCCTCGGACTCTTCAGAAGTCCACTTCTGATAAGCCCGTGATACCCAAGCGGATTGGCAAGGGCTAGGTACCGTCCATGTGGGACGAGTGAACCATCGTTGCAACCAAGTGTCGCACATAGCGTCCGTCAATTGGAGCGGGACGCTGATAATGGCTTCCGTCTCAGGGATGCGCTGAGACGAACCGAACTGCCTTAGGAGACGGTCCGGATAAATATGAACTGTCCAGTCTAAGGACAGGATCGTCAGATACCGGGCTTGGTCTCTCTTAGCCAACCCGGTCAACTTCGAGAGAAACCACCAAGCGACGGTCCACCTGATCAAGGGACCCCCGTGAAACACCAACTCCTCGTCCCAGTAAGCTCGATCAATCCGATGACTCGAGCTTATCTTCCGCCTTCGGGAGCTAATCTGACTGCTCCGGTAATTGGGAATGCTTGGAGGGGTCTCTATGATTGACAGCCGTTCCGACAACCATATCTGAAAAGCATACACAAGCTTCGTAAGCCATTGAGTGGTCCGCTACAGCCCACTCGATCGAGTACAGCAGCTGACTCGATCGAGTAAGCCTGTCAAAAACAGGCAGTAGCCCAGTACGAATGTCACTCGATCGAGTGACTTACGAGAATCAGAAAATTTGCGCGAAACGTGAACGAAAAAAAAAAAAGAAAAAAAAAATCGAGGTGCATACTTGCAGAAAACGGGTACTCCCCGTCAGCGGTCGAGTTGGGTCAAGCCGTCTAGCGTCCAGACCCGTAATAATCTCCCCAGTGGCTAGCCAAGCAGGGCTATGACCAGTCTCCATCTGGTCAACCACTCCGATTAGCCTGATTTGACCCCTGCATGAGTCAAGCTCCATCAGCCCCTCGAAGACATAGCAATGCAGCATGCAAAAAGCGAATGCCCTACGCCTATGAGCAGGGGTGGCTCTCACGTCCTGTGGGTTCATGAACTTGTCAGCCAGATCGAACAGGGAAACGGTATCTCCCTGCACCATTCGGTTTGCCTCAGCATGAGACAAACCCAAGAACTCCCTTAATCGCCTCCTTGGATCCGGGTAGAACGGGGAAATGGCGGGCTGAATAGCAAGACCCCAGCCGCCTATGGCCGCAATCTCCTCGGGCAAAGGACACATCTCGCCCCTCGGGAATGCAAACACGTGATGGGTGGTGTCCCAAAACGACAGACAGGCATCCAGAAAATGCGAGTCAACTATCAGACGCTGAAAAGGGAATAAATTGACTATCCCCATCTGAGTCAGCCGGACCTTCTCCTCGTCCCGAAAGTATTGGGACCAGGCGAGAAGCATAGCCGTTAAATGATCGATACCCATAGCAGAGTTTCCTAACTTTCTTGAAAGTCTAAAAGATTTTGAGTAGGGAAAAAAGAGTTTGAGTTGGAATGTAAAAAGCTGAAGCAGGGATTCTCATATTTATAATGAGGAAACCCAACAGAAAACCTAACTACCCTGCCTCCTCAGCAAGCTGGGCCCTGTGCGCGCGCAGGCCTGATTTCAAACTTGAACCCAGAATAGGAATCAAGCTGTCCTGAGCTTTCCTAAGATTTTCTAAAAATTTCTTTGCGTCAAAATTTTTGTCTTTCCAAAATTTTCAATCTTTTTTCTCCCCAGCGAGAGTCAACATTTTACCTACATGTTACATGCAAGTTGTTATGTGTCAGCATACAGGTACACCCCAGACTTCAAGAAGCAAGTCCCCGTGCAACTATTTAAATTCCCCAACGAAGTCAGCTTTTCCCCGGAGTGCTACATCCAAAGTGCGATGTGTCGGCATGCGGGTACACCTACTCCCCAAAAGAGGCAGGCTTTACTCCCCACAGAGCATCATCATCATCTCAAATGCGACCCAAGGCTTCAGAAACAAGCCCGTGCAGCTCTTATATTTCCCCAGCGGAACGCCCAAGGCGGCATTTTCCCAAAATGATACGGGATGGGCCCACACATAGGCGCGCCCAGGACTTATGCTACAAGTCTGATTCCCCACGAAGCTATCATCATCAGGACAGGTATGACCCTCTGCTTATGGCTGGCGAGCCCTTCACGCGAGTCCACTGGACTATAAACGACCCGACCGGAAGTCTACCAGGTCGTAACGGGCTTGGTAGCTACTCTGACTTTCGCCTTGTCTAAGCCTCAGTCAGAGTGGGGGCTCTGTAGACACCCGCATTTTGACTGCCACGTGTCTATGGTAGTCTCCGAAAAACACCAGATGATGATCGGACGTCAACGTGACTTAGTATACTCGGATTTGGGCTCGGAATTCATAATATCCGACATGGACTTTTAGCGGAGTAAAAATCTCACAAAACAGACCTCAAATTCAGGCCCAGTGGGTTGTTCCGAGTCAAATGAGACTAATTTGGGCCAAAACCGACACCAAAAATAATTCCCGTCTTTTGGCGACCGGGTCAAAACCCGGTCAAAGACGAAACCGTCTCATAAATCAGCTAAGTTCAGTTGGCGCATAAATTTGAATTCAAAAAAAGCAACCAAAACAAACAAGACCAAGTCTTCCTTATTTCTCTCGATTTGCTTGACCCACTCGATCGAGTGGATTGACCCTCGGTCGAGTGGAGCGTCAAAAACTGGGCTTGGCCCGTTTTCAAAGGCACTCGATCGAGTGCACTAGGGCCACTCGATCGAGTGCCCCTAGGTCGAGGGGTGAGGCCTATAAATACCGCTTCACCCCCATGCATTTGAGAACCTTTTTTACACATACTTTTACCCTACAATTTCAGCCACATTTCACCCAACTTCAACCCTACTTCATCACACATCAAAGCCTTAGAAATCCTAAGCAATACACACAAAGACCGAGTCCTTCGTCCCTCGAAAAACCGACGTAATACACATACACATCCATACACACCATAACTCGCATACATCCTCGATACTCCCAAGCCTTGCCGCTATTTTACGAGTCCATTTCCGAGGTCTATACTAGCATGTATGTTGAGGGTGTCCTAAACCCTTTTTCTATCTCTTTTCTATATCGTTTTTATGTACATTTTTGCATTATTGCATCGTAGTAACACTAACACTAACACTAACTTCTTTACATTTTTCATCTTTATTTTTCATTTTTTTTTATCATCTTTTTTTACTAATGTTATTAATACCGTGTATATATATTAATACTAAAACCGGTTTTAAAACGTTGGACTACGATGATCACTATTGGTCCGTCTAATCCCTTTACGAGCAACGACGGAGGTGGAGCCCTTTCGAGGAGCCCCGCCCCAATGTACTCAAGGGCGTGACGAGATCGTGATCCGTCATAGTTGAACGGATTTAATCCCCTTTCCATAATTGGTACGAAACGTGTTGACACGAAAACCGACATCACATAACCCGAAAGGGTTAGTTCCGATGTCGTGACGTAGAGGGATACATTTCGTCACCAATTCAAAATTTCCCAATCTAACATAAAACATTTTCATGAAGTCCCGATGACGGTATTATAATCGCTCATATACGATTATAATACCGGAGGTCGCATTAAGTACGAATCACGTAATATTCGTACTTGGTTAGGCCGACTATCGATTTTAAGTCAAAAAACAAGGCGAGTTACCTCTCGTACAGGGGGCACTCGATCGAGTGCCATAGGCCACTCGATCGAGTAGCACCCCAAAAAGTGGTCAGTAGCCACGCTAATGACACACTCGACCGAGTCAGTCAATGACTCGATCGAATGGGTCTCATAACCCGCAAACCCGAGGGCTTGGACACATATTTCGAGCCCCGTTCTTTATCGACTTTAGACCATCATCCGACCTTCCCTTTTTTTCAAAACACACACACATCACGACACGTAGAACGACTTTGACCACTTTGACGTGATAAGTCGGGACAAGACTACGGGACGTGAGATTAGGCTAGCAATATGTCGCAGTCTCATGTTCCCGTCCTTCGTTTAATATGCGATATAATGCATATTTAATCGAGGTTAGTCTGCCTACATATTTTCGCGGTCTAGTTTACATATGGGTCCGTCCCTTTAATTATATCGCGTTATTTTCATTTCATTTCTTTTTCGTTTATGTTGTATTGTGAATTCCGGGTTGTATTTCCGCCCGTGTAGCTTGTACGCTTTTATTTCCTTTCGAGCTTCATTTATTTTACTTGCTTTTACGCTTTATAAATGAACCTCGCATGCTAAATCATTTCGACCAATAATAAGATGCATTAAATGACGTAGTTAACGCAAAATTCGCATGCTTAGTCAAAACGTTGTTTGCATATCATTTAATTATTTTACTAGCGCGCGTATCACGAACACGAACGGTGTCTTAGTAGAGGCCGCCATGTGCGGGCGGGGTTGGGTGTCCTTAGTGGGCTTCCCAACACGTACCCTCACCCCTTACTCAGAACCTTTGGTTTCCGGATGTCCGAAACCCTTGGCGAACGAGAGTCATTCTTTACACGATTACTGGTATAGATGGTATCGGTATCGCAATGCAAAGGGACGAGCCCCATGAACTCTGAAATCGGAGTGGGCTTACTTTGTGTAAAGCCCATGACGACATAGAGTGGGCTCGTATGGTTCCGAATAACCACAAAATTCGGTGGCGACTCCATTTTGACTTAAATTTCGAACCCGAGAACAATCTTACCACGAGATTCATTCGCCTACCCAAACCCGCGCTTCGCCGCGTCGGGGTGGACCTACGTCATGTCCACACCTTCCATATTGGAGTACTTTATTATGCCAACATAATCTGGATGTGATGCATATTGAGAAGAATTTCTTTGAGCAACTGATTCACACCGTCATGGATGTAGAGGGTAAGACATGTGACACCGTAGGATCCCGAAAAGATTTGAAAAAAAATTGTGACCGTCCGAAATTGCATATTAAGCGGGATGGGTCCAAGCCTAGGGCCTTGTTTAGCCTTGATAAGGCTCAGAGAAAGGCCGTGTTAGAGTGGGTAGGGAAACTGAAGTTCCCTGATGGGTATGCATCCGATTTTAGTCGGTGTGTGGACATTAAGAACCTGAAGCTCCAAGGCTTGAAGAGTCACGACTGCCACGTGTTCATGGAGTGGTTACTACCTGTGGTGTTGAAGCATCTACTGCCGGAAGGTGTTTGGAATCCTATCACTGAGATATCTCAGTTTTTTCGAGATTTGTGTTTGTCGACAGTTACAAATGACGACATGACTCGTTTGCAGGATCAAATTCCTCAGATACTATGCAAACTTGAGATGATCTTCCCACCCTCCTTCTATAACTCAATGGAGCATCTACCGGTCCACTTGCCCTACGAAGCTAAAGTGGGAGGACCGGTACAATTTAGATGAATGTACCCGTTCGAGAGGTGAGAACTTTCAACTACTTACTTACCCACTAACATTAGATACTGTAATTTGATCGATAATAACATAATTGCTTAATGATTGTCATAGATTTCTCAACCATTTGAAGAAAAAAATTGGTACCAAGGCGAGGGTCGAGGGCTCCATATGTAATGCTTATTTAACAGAGGAGATAGCCAACTTCTGTTCTCTGTATTTCGAGAAAGAAGTGAGCACCAAAGCCAAAAATCTTAACCTAGAAACACCGGAGATGATTGACCCCAACATACCAGACTTTTTTCAAAGTAAGGTAGGTGAGGGATCGTCATCAGCTGGCGGGTGGAGGACATTAAATGAGAAAGAGTACAATCGTGCTCACCTGTACTTGTTATCAAACTGTGAAGTTTTGGAGCCGTAAGAGAAGCAGTTTGTAACTGAATTTGTAGCTGCTAATCCACATTTAAATGCTGATGATGTTTGGAATAAGCATGAGGAACAGTTTCCCAGTTGGCTTAAGCAGCATGTAATTTCATAGAATATTCAGGATGATTTGGTTATGATTCTAGCATTAGGTCCTTTGTGGAAGGTTAGGACTTGGATCCGGTATTCGGTTAATGGTTACAATTTCCATACATTTGCCCATGGTAGCAGTAGGAGTAGATGTAATTTCGGTGTGAGTGTGTCGTCACTTGATGGTGATGATTACTACGGTCTACTGGAGGAAATCTTCGAGTTGTGCTATGTTGGACATGATCGTGGGTATAGAGCTGTGGTATTTAAATGCGAATGGAAGGACAACTCAGTGCATGGTACTAGAGTACATGAAAGGTACAAACTAGTTGAAGTTAATCATACCAAAAAAATACTCCAAGTACGATCCGTTTATACTTGCACATCAATCTCCCCAAGTGTACTTTGCGCCTTATCCAACCACAAAGAACGATAGAACTGTAAACCAGTGGTGGGTGGTGTTTAAAACTAAGCCACGGGGGCACTATGACACGGATCTCTTCCAAGAGGAGGTCATTTCTAGTGGTACAACATTGTCTCTAGTTGATGAGAATCTTTTCGCAAGTGATGATGATGACAATAATGAGGTGGATGTGGGGGAGGATTTTGAAGACGATGAAGGTGGTGAAGAGGAGGAAGGTGCTTCTAGTGATATGGTCGAGGAGAAGGAAGAAACCAATGATTTGGAGGTCGATGACGAGGAGGAGGAAGATGACTACGAGGAAGAGGATGCGGTTGGTTCGAGTAGGCAAGTGGAAGATGACAACGATAGTGACGATGATTCCTAGTAGGGTATAGTTTTAGTAAGTTATATTATTTCAATATAGTAGTCTGCATCATATATTTTGGGCAAATTATTTCAATCTTATGATGTCAATTTCTAACTTTCTACCTTTGTCTGCAGATATGACGTTGGGCAGCAGACTGCGGTATGGTAGTGGGAGTAGGAACAAGGGGTCCCAGCAGCAGCAGCAGCAGGAGGACCAGAAGGAGAACCGGCTGGAGGACCAGAATGAGGACGAACAGGAGCATAATGAGGAGGAGGCGAACGAGGATCAGCAACCCGAACAACCGCAGCAGGGACAACAAGGGCTTGAATATCTAGACGACGGGCGCCTAATTATGAGCCCCGAGAATGCATGGTGAGACATTATATTTCCTTTTTTGTGAGACATCATCTAATTTCATTCTTTGGTGTAGGTTTCAGGATCAAACGGTGGTGACTGATGTGTCGGACAGTTTCATGAAAGAATTGACTACTTACTGCACTGGTTGGACCCAGGTGCCTCAGTGGCAGCGGGAGAACTGGTTCGCCAACTTTAAGGTGCAACAATTTTTTTGTTTTATTAATTAACTTTTATTGTTTACGGATTATTAATACACTAACAACAAACAATCTTGCAGATGAAACACTATTGGCACGATATTCTCGAGGTGGCTGCGAGACACAAATACATGGACGTCGCGAAGCCAAGATACAAGGACAACATGTGGAAGTTGGCGAACGAGGGAAGGGCACACAAATACCTTAAAGATTTGATTACTCAATTAGTGTTCGTACTTGAATATATAGAAAGTTGTATATATCTTCAAAACGCTTATTGATCTCTTCATATAAATTGTAGGTGACGCCATTCAACAGTTCGAAAAAGTCTGCTCCGACCCAAAGTTCCTTAAGAGATCCCTCCAGGCGAAGAAGAACAAGAGGCGGGGAGGGGACTTCGAGGCGGAAGCGGAGGCCACCCACTACGGTGGGTCTCAGTCGATGCACCAGCGGGCTATGAATGTTAGTATTTCATTTCCTTTGATTTTTATTTTCGATTCTTATTTAATGTTTTCATTGTAAATATAAATGAGAAATCTACATGTACTGTCAACAGGTAAAGAAGCAAACCGGAGAACTCCCCCCGCCTGTGCAGCTGTTTCTCGACACGAAGAGCAAGGGGGACGCCGACACCGGTCGAACCTTCGCTACGAAGAAAGACGCCGCCATTTGGGTAAGCTTCAAACATAAGGCTTCTTTACATTTTTCTTTACATCTCACCTAATCATCACTACAATTTCTTTTAGAGATCGTATGTGGAGGCCAATAGAGCGCCCGAGGCTGAAGGTGTGGACCCGAGCGAGATTTGGTTCAGAGTCGCGCAGGGGTACCGCAAGGGAGCGATGTACGGTGCGGGGAACTCTCATACCATGTATTGGACACCACCCCAACGCTCGGAGGGGGGGCATGTGACCTCGACGGAGTATGTACCGCCCGACGTTGCTGAGATGAGGTCGGAACTGTGAGAGGAGAGGGCGCTACGGGCTGCTATGGCTGAGAAGATGAAGGAGCAGGATGAGAGGATGAAGATGCAAGATCAGCGTATCCAGCGACAGGTTGACATTAGCCTGCAGATTCTTTATTTGCTGTAAACCGCCTGAGGAGCATGCAGTAGCAGAACTGTAACTCCGGTCCCACTCCCCAACCCCGAGATTATAGAGACCCCTTCGATGACGGTGGTAGTGGTGTGTCAGCTAGTTTCACTGTTAGGTGAGTAGATTGAAAACAGTTTTTAGTTTGTGAATGTTTGTTAAAAACAATTTGTAACAACACTTTTAATTTAGTATATTCACGACGTTTGCTTACTTGGTTGCCAATTCTGGAGTGTGAAGCTGACATAACGTTTGGAACAACGTTTGGAATGTTAGGAATGATGTTTGGGACGTATTGTGGTTGTTGGTTTGTTTTATTGTGCAGATTTTGGCTAGAAAAGAAACAAATAAAATTGGCCTATTTCAGGTAAGGCAGCGACTGATATCAGTCGCTAAATTATTCATTTAGCGACCGACATCAGTCACTGTAAGACGTTAAGAGAATGCCACGTCACACCCCTTAGCGACCGATGTCGGTCGCTAATCTTATGCTCTCAGCGACTGACATCGATCGCTAAAGCGATGTCATAGCGACTGATTTCGGTCGCTAAATTTAGTGACTGAAATCAGCCGCGCGTATAATTTAGCGACCAATTTCAGACGCTAGATGCGACTATCTGGTGCGACTGTTTCTTAGCGACTGTCATCTGTCGCGCGTCTCTTTTAGCGACAGATGACGGTGGCTAAGATCAGTCGCTCTAGACTTAAATTCTTGTAGTGGAAAGAGAGTTACTGGCTATTGTATTTACGGTGCAAAAGTGGGAGCAATACTTGAGTGACCAACCTTTCTTGGTCAAAACGGATCAGAAAAGCCTTAAATGGTTGCTCCAACAGAAGATATCCACTCCTTTTCAACAGTTCTGGCTCTCTATGTTGATGGGCTTTGATTATGAGATTCAATATAGGTCGGGACATGATAATTCAGCTGTTGATGCCCTTTCTCGTGTGGAAGGCAGTGCTGTGTTGTGCTTATCTTTATCGGCGGTACAATCAGACTTGGCGGAGGGGATCAAAGCTAGCTACCAACTGGATAGTAATTTGGTGCAGACATTACTGCAACTCTAGCAGCAGACAGAAGTGGGTCAATATCGAGTGCTCCATGGGCTACTCAGGAAAAAAGGGAAGATTGTGGTAGGTCCTGATGCTTTAATTAGACAACGCATCTTGGAATGGATGCATGGGTCCGCTGAAGGGGGCCATTCAGGGAGAGATGCCACCACACGAAGGGTGAAAACATTGTTTACTTGGAAAGGGGTAACCAAGCATGTCAGTCACTATGTTCGCGTCTGTTTAGTTTGCCAGGCCAATAAGCATGATAATGCCGCATATCCTGGAAAGTTGCAGCCGTTGGAGGTTCCTAAGGAGGTGTGGATGGATATCTCCATGGATTTTATTACTGGGTTGCCCAAGTCGCAAGGTAAAGACGTTATATTGGTAGTGGTGGATAGGCTCAGCAAATACACTCATTTTATTGGGCTTTCTCACCCCTTTACTGCAGTAACTGTTGCTTAAGCTTATCTCGATAATGTTTTTAAACTACATGGGTGGCCTAGATCTATTGTCAGCGATAGGGATGCAATATTCATAAGCCAATTTTGGCAAGCTCTATTTTCTATTCATGGCACTGAATTGAGGCTTTCTTCCGCCTATCATCCTCAGACAGTGATGAACGTAGTTCATATGCATATTTATTCTCATTTTATCCTCTTATTTTACCGATTTTTGTATGTCTTAGGAATAGTTTTGGTAGCTTTTATCCGTAGTTTGTTATGCTAGGTATATGGTTTATGTTTTGACAGGAAACATAGCAAAAGACGGAGTTAATGGCTACAAGTGAAGAGAAAGGAAGTAAGACGGCAACGAAGGCCGAACCGGTTGGTTTGATATCGAACCGGTCGGTTTGAGTTTGAACCGTTGATTCGTATGTGAACCGGTCGGTTCGTTTTTGTACCGATCAGGTTGAATTTAAACCGAGCGGTTCGCGACGCGTCAATTGGACTTTCCTAATTTTCGGAATAATCCGTATTCTACCTTAATTAGAATCCTACGGGATTATTTTATTAAACTATGTCCTATTTCCTAATTAGACCTATTGTAATAAGTATAAATACCCTTCTTAGTGTTAGGTTTGAGGACACTTTTACTTTCATATTCAAAAACTTTAGTTTAGTTTTATTATCGGAATTCTGCAAGCTTGTAGCGGTACTTTTTAGCTTCTAATTATTATTCTATCCTTCAGTTCTTTGTAATCGGTATTTTTACTTTTTCCTTTATTTTTATATTGATTCCTATTATGCTTAATTATTTTGTTGTTTCATCTTTCATTATGAGTAGCTAATTTATTCTTCTAGGGTTGAAGGGGATCTATGTTAATTGAATTGGGGATGTTAGTTTAATTAATTGTTTGATTGATCATTCACATGTTATTGCCTTACTACTTGTTTTGTATCGTTGTTTAATTAGTTTGAGACGTTGAACTAGTTGAATGTTTAGGAACCCGAACCTAAGATCGAAAGTCTGGTAAGGGTAGACTTACAAGTAAGTGGGTATGATAATCTAGTAAATTGCGAGAGCCCGTCTGAATCTATCCTAAGGTTGACATAAGATCCGAGAGGCCGTGTCTTTGCCCTAAATAACTGTGATTGATTGATTAACCGTAAGACCCTAGATCCTTTTAATATAGTTAGAACCTCAGTATTTTACATAATCATATTAGTTTAGATCAAACTCATAAAAACCGGAATTAGAATAGTTTAGAATCGATTATAGATAATTCGCAATATTCATCCATCTCTTTGTGGTTCGACCCTTACTTGCTACTAGCTATTTGTTAGTCGTTTGTTAGGTTTATTTTGATATAAGTGATACGACTTTAGCCTTATCAGACAGATGGCCAAACGGAGGTGGTGAATCGATGTATTGAGACCTATCTGCGGTGTATGACCAGTTTGAAACCCAAGGAATGGTCTTTATGGTTGCCCCTGGCTAAGTGGTGGTATAATAACACATTCCATTCGTCTATTCAATTGACTCCTTATGAAGTTGTATAGAGTCAGCCTCCTCCACTCCATTTGCCTTATTTACCATGAGAAACAATCGTTGATGGGGTAGATAGAACGTTGCAGCGTGGGGAGGCAATGATTACCTTGTTGAAGCAACAACTGGTCAAAGCTCAACACCGTATGAAGTCTCAAGCAGACGCTCACAGGTCAGAGAGGTCTTTCCAGATTGGGGAGTGGGCCTGGTTGAAAATGCAGCCTTATAGGCAAGAGAGTGTGCAAGTGAGGAACAACCAGAAGCTTGCCCCCAAATTCTATGGCCCGTTCCAGGTGCTTGACAAAGTGGGAAAGGTTGCTTACAAGATTGATTTACCTGCTGGGTCAAGGACTCACAACGTGTTTCATGTCTCGCAATTGAAGGTATTCAGAAGCCATCTGCCCAGTGCAGTCCACATCCCTAATTGGATGCAGAGTATGGGTGATGACGTTGTTTTGAAACCTGAGAAGGTTATTGACAAGAGAACGGTGAAGAGACAGAATGCTGCAGCAGTCCAGTTTTTGATTCAGTGGGAAGGCTTTGCTGAAAGTGAGGCAACATGGGAATTTGCTGATGAGGTAGAGAAGAAGTATCCCGACTTCTACACGGAATTATTGTCGACTTGAGGTCAAGTCTTTTATAAGGGGAAGAGTATGATGCAGTAGCAGTAACTTGAGTATTGTACAGCTCAGCCTTTTAGCATTACAGGTGTCAATTAGTTACAAAGTTTGTTACACATCTTATGTGGTTATAAATACACTACTCAGGATGTAATTTCGATTCATTCAATTCAATAACAAACAAACTTATTCTTGTTCCATCATTTCTATCTCTAAATTCTATTACAAGCTATTGCGAAGTAGTTAACTCGAGCACCTCCTTCTCCGCCATTATTAAGGATGGAGCTCCTGCGAACTGCATCACATATTCCATCTAATTTCATTTCAGTTAATAATATACACTAGTGTAGACCCCGTGCAATGCACGGTATTTATAATATAAATATCTTATAGAATATTTCATTTAAGATTTAAAATAAAAAATTCATTATTTTATTTTTACTATTTATCGACTGCGTACTTTAGATATAGGAAAATATTTTTTAAATCGCAAAATTAATCAAAATACTTGAGTAATGTCTTGAAATGTATTAAATAATGTGTAATTAATGAAAATATTTTTTATATATTTTATATATCCTGTTTATGTCATCTCACGTTTCGAGATACCCACTTCTCTCTTTAACATAGCTTAAAACACATAAATATTTATCAAAAATTGTATAATAATGAACTTTTTTAATGGTTACCACACCACGATACATTCTCTTTGTATAAAAAAAATATTCAATTTTTCATTAGTTTTTTTTTTTAAATGGCATGTCTCAGACATAAGACTTATATTATGTAATTTCTGAAACTTTTTTTATACGGATTTTAATAGTATATTCCATATTTTGTACTCCCTGTACCAAAATGATCTTTCTATATGATAGTTATAATCCTCATATTTGAATAGTAAATGATAAGATCTTAGTGGTATTCGAGTGAGTATATATTTTTGTAAAAGTAAAAGTAAATAGCTCATTTCAAAAATAAAATTTTCATAGAACCATGTTTTTTTCTATGGTTAATGACATCATATCTTAAAATTTCTCTAACTATTTTCATAATTTTTTTTGTCAATTTCTTTAACATTAATGAAAATGAATAGTTTGTGAATTCATTAGTGAAATGTTCTTTTACTTCCCGATTTAAATTAGTGTATTTTTTTTAGGAAAATGTTAGTAACTGTTATTGTCTTAGAGTAGTATATAGAGTATTCGGTGAGTTTTTGCTTTAATTAGCATCTCAACGTGTGCCCAGTAGGCACACGTTAGAAAAACCGTTTTACTATATATTAGACTTTGTATGAACAATCGGTATATATATATATATTCCGTTTTTATATAGTTACTAAATTTATATCGATGTTAAGAATATGATCTTCGAATATGATAAGAAAGATATACAATAACAATCATAACTATTTTATATTCCACGTAAAATTTTGTATGGAATAGTGCAATCTCCTATTAACAAAAAAATAGTGCAACTATTTGGTTAAAAACGAAATATACATTATGTTTATACTTTTAAAAAAAAATTGACCATACATTCCTTATTAAATATTGCATGTCATATGTAAAACACGTGATTTTTCTAATCAATGTAATCAATCAAATTTTCTTAATTACATAATTTTTGTGGTGTATAGTTTTATGTGTGATTTAGTGATATAATTAGTAAGATGTTTGTAGGTTGAAAGAAGAATGGTGAGTGGGTGACACACATAAGGTTAAGAGTTCGATTTGCACATTGCGCATTTGATCTATTTTTTAATTTTTGTTAGTGGATATCTTTAGGCGGAAAAAAATGTTAGTAAGAGTTAATCTCTTAGTGGTAAGAGAATTTATGGCACGGTACATATATTTCGGAGAATAAATATTTGCATATTCTAATCAATCAACCAATCATAGAAATCTACTAATCAACGGTATAATTGTATAAAAATTTACATATTCTAATCAATCAACCAATCAATTATATTCTAATCAATCAATCAATTATATTTTCTACAAATATTCCTTCTCGAATATGATCAGAAAGATATACAATAATAATAATAACTATTTTATATTCTATGTAAAATATTGTACGGGATAAAACAATCTCCTATTAACAAAAATAATGTAACTATTTTGTTAAAACGGAATACAATATGTTTATACTTTTTAAAAAAAAAATTGATCATACATTCCATATTAAATATTGTATGTGATATATTCCATTTAGAACATGTGATTTTCGTAATCAATGTAATCAATCAGATTTCCTTAATTACATAATTTCTGTGGTGTATAGCTTTATGTGTGATGTAGTGATATTTAAATCAATAAGATGTTAGAGTGTAGTTGGAGAGGAGAAGGTCACACACTTGAGATCAAGGGTTCGATTTGCACCTAGCTCATTTGGTATATTTTTTTATATTTTTGTTGTAGATAGCTTTAGGTGGGAAAATATATGAGTTGTGTTATTTGGTTAGTGGAAAGGGGGATTTGGTGGAATATTGGATCTTTGATGAGTAGATCCGTGGATGTGGTGGAAGTTATGAGAAGGAGAAAGATTTACGTTATGCGCAATGGTGTGTTTGAGTATGATCGAATTGACCTGTTTGTGTAAAAGGATACGGTGGTAAAGGTGGTCTCCCCGACATTGTGGACGTATCAAAAATAAATTGGTTGGGCGTCATGTTAAAAGTTTGTTGGGACCCTTGTCCAGTTGGCGCCTCGGTTAAATCGTAACCGTAAGGGGTCGACCCGCTCGAGGTGCCAAAGTTCATGAATGAAGGCGTGATACCGGACCATTAGTTAAATTGTGAGGTCGTAAATTGACCATGTGCCTCCGATTGTGGTGTTTGTGAACCGGAGGGTTCTACTCTACCTTGACGTTGTTGTGATCGACTCTTTTTTATGCTGACTCGGTGTTGTGTGATTCCGATATGATTTTAATATTTTAACGAGTTAACAATATAGTTATCAAATTAATTACCAAATCAATTAACAAATTTAATAACAAACACGGATTTAGTTAAATCGGTTTTTCTAACGTTAACATGTTAATTAAGGAAGAAAAGTCAATGATATTATCACGATAAATTAAAATGTCAACTCTTTATTACCATAATTAGACAACGTAATAACGATTCATACCTAGCTAAATTGACAAATTAATACGTACTCCCTCTGTTTCTTTGATATCTTCCACATTTCCTTTTTCAACCATTTCTTTGATTTCTTCCACTTTCCTTTTTTCTATCACACTTCTCTCTTACCTAGGTGGCCCACTTACTTTACTCCCTCTCTACTTTTACTTATTTTATTATTTTTCTTAAGAAATGTAAGGTAGAAGAAATCATAGAAACGGAGGGAGTAACAAATTATTCTTAAGAAATGTAAGGTGGAAGAAATCATAGAAACGGAGGGAGTAACAAATTATTTACCAGTTAACTCAATAGTGAATAAGTGAAAATTATTTACGAGTTAACTTAATTTAATCTTCCTCCTCCTAATCAACCTAAAAAAAATTGAAAATTGAAATCAACTATTTCCTCCTCCTCGCTTATCATCCCCCTCATCTCTCATCTTCCTCGAAAAAATTGAAAAGTATCGTGGTGTTCGAAAGTCGAAACTCTGAAGATTTTTCAAGGGAGTCAAGGTAATAGTATTTGTTCCGGATTGATTTTTGTTGTTTTCATGCTTGATTGATTGAGCAATTTTTATTTCAAAATTCAGTTCGTTGGTGATGGTGAATTAGTTCGCGTAAATCGGGCGAACTAGTTCGGAAATCGTGCCGGCGAACTGCGAATCTGGTAACACTGGTTTACCTCATGGCAGCATCCTGGTTTGACCCAAAGCCACTTCTGTAGAATCATAAAGTAACCCACTTTTCTCAATTCTGATGATAATGTGGGATTAATGGTTTGGCCGAGTTCTTCATTTCCAAAACTAGGATCAGTATGGCGGTTATTGCCTTAATGTTGTCCTTCTTGTCCCCGTTTGTTGGGGACTTAATTCCTTACTCAAAGTTTCACTGGGTTGATGATATTGAATCTTCCTCTCAGTTTGATCTGTTGGTTACCCAGCAACACGCACACCATGAATGCATATGAGGCTATCAGCCTTTTGTTTTGCTCACTTAACTCAGGATGTATACTTTACTGTGATCTATGTTACATGTGGCCGGTCGATGCTAGACACAGACATGCATCCAAGTGTCAACTCGATTTGAGTCAATTCACTATGCCATTGTCTCCTATAATGAATATGGGTGAGGCGGTGTCTCAAACAAGAAGAAAAGAAAAGAAAACTAGGCGTGGATTTGAATTGCTTCTTAGTTTATGATGTGAAATTGATTATGTTTGAGAAATGAGGGTTAAAATAACTAGAAAGCATACCAGTGTCTCATATTCGATATCTTCTTAAAAATTTGTCATGTGGCCTCCCTCTATGACTCTTACATGCATATATATTCTGCTAAACTGAATGTGTTGGAATCGTGGGCTTCAATTTGTAGAATTGAAGTAACACTGCTCCGATAAGAGTAGACCTGTCACAGAAGACTAATGTGCATAATCATGTATCTAGTGTTGATCGTTTCACACCTGTGTGCAGGAAATCCGGAATAATGTTTCTGAAGGTGCAATTGTCCTGGAATGTGATCATCCCAGCTGAAAACATGAATGTTAAAGGATTGCTACTTCAAAGGGCAATCATCGTTCGGCTGATGGAGGAATTTGCAGTGAAGAAGGCAACCAAAGAACTCGGGTATTTGCTAGCAGTTACTACTCTGGATAAAATTGGGGAGGGAAGAGTTAGGCAGCAGACTGGAGACGTGCTGTTTCCTGTAACCTTCACCTGCCTGACTTTCAAAATTTTCAGAGGAGAGGTTGTAGAGGGAGTGGTCCACAAGATACTGAAACATGGGGTGTTCTTGAAATGTGGGCCCATCGAAAATATATTTCTTTCTCCTCAGAAGATGCCAGGCTACGAATACGTCCCTGGTGAAAACCCAGTATTCGTGAGTGAAAAGCAGTCAAAGATAGAGAAAGATGTGGCGGTGCGTTTTTCTGTGATCGGAACAAAATGGATGGAGTCGGAAAGGGAATTCCAGGCAGTGGTGACTTTGGAACGCGACTTTCTTGGACCCGTGTGATGCTCCTCATAACCCACCCTGGTGGATGCTTGTTTTGTGTGTGTATACCAGGTTACTTTCCTGGAGCATTATTATTAACTAGTATTAGCAGCAGCATTTGATACTCTAATTACTCCTACTCCTACTCCTACTCCGGTTTGTTGAATGCCTGTTTTCTAAATCAGCATTCTCTCTTTAAGTCTAGTCTTGAATATTCACATTGCATTCAAACCACCAGAATGTTAGATATTTGGCATTCGATGTTGGCCTGCTGATTTGTGCTAAACTGAAGATGGCATTTTCGAACTATTGTTATTATCTTATCTAACTATGTCTCCTCCTCCTCTTTCCTCCTTGATCTGCCACCTTATTTGGGCCACGGCAATCAGCATACACCCTACAAGAATTAATGTACTCGTGATGAACTTTAAGAAGAACCGTGTCTTACAGTAATAGAAGCAAAGTCATGGCTAAATATATACTCTACATAAAATGAGTTCATCAGCCATAATTGATAATTCAAGGCTATAATCAATTTTGTGACTGTTTTCATGATTAAAATTGCAATGAATTGACCTTTCATAAGAGCAATTACAATGGAAGAACCTCATATAAGGTTCTTTATTTGTCATGTCATTTTTCATAATAATTTTAATATAAGAACTTTTAGCTACAATGAAAGAACTTGTTATATTTGTTCATAAATAGGTCCCATTATTATTTTTCTTCTTCAACCAAATTATTTTAATTTTTTTTTTTGAAATAAAAATCAATATCATTAATAATAAGCCATCCGGCATTTACCAACGATGTCAAATTGAACTGGATACGGATTTGTATAAAAATTAAATAACGAACACCTATGAGACAAAGACCACTATTAGAATAAAGCGCTTCTGAGATATAGTAGACCGAGATCTGACCTCAATTGTATCACCGTACGTAGAAATTTCATTGCTCTCATGATCTTGCACATAATTCTTGATATCTAAGTCCTATACTAATGTAAATGACTGAAACCTCGAAATAAAGGACGAAACAACTCTCATAAAAGAAAGACTTTTATTGAAGAAGATTTGATTATCAGGAATCGAGACTTACCATCGATTAATTATCGATGGAGGCCCCAAATGGAGGAGGAAATGTAGATTTTTTTTAGGAGAACGGGTTTAAATTATTTGCAATGTAACCCTAGTTGATATTGTACTATTTTAATTTTCTAGATAATAATGTAAGAACTTAGTTCTTAAACAAGAACCTAGTTCTTCGTCAATGTCATGCACTTTACTTATAAAGTTCTTGGTGACAAACTCAATAGTAAGAACCACCATTGTGGTTGCTTTAAGTCTGAAATATTTGAAATGATTCCTTATTTCATGGCTTTTGTTTTAGTGAAATAGAAATAAAACAAGATAAAGATTAAATAGAGATGTTATTACTCTTAAATTATACTCTCTTCATTACTAAATATGAGTAGTTCTCACTTTTCGAGACACGTACTTCTCTCTCTTAAATATTCTCGTTGTCGGTTATGGCCACCATCCGCCATTGTTCAGTAAGTTTCCTTTTGTTTTCTGGTAGTTTTTAGTGGTGGTCGACCCTTTCCCAGCCTGTTCACCGTCGTCGACCTGGTTCTGCCGTTTCCCCTCCCCGCCTCGCTGTCGACTGTGGTCCCCATTTTCCATGTCTGTTGTCGGCGTTCGCCGGGGGCGTTCCTCCCTCCCCTCGCCCCCCTCCCCCGCCCTCCGGCGACCGACTCCCAAAGGTGGTTCTTGTTTTGGCCCTCTCCCTTGTCTTTTATTGACTTGTGCTGGTGGGTGTTCCCCCCTCCCCCACCCTCCGGTATTTGTCGGTATTTGTTAGGTTGGTCGGTCTGCTTGTCTTTTGTTTGTTGTTTAGGTCTTGGTTTGTATGTTGGGGTTGATTTGGTTAAGGTAGATTATGTCTTCTGTTTGTGACTTTGTCCTCCCGTTTGGTTTTGTCGACTTGCTTGGGTGACGGGTCTGGGTTTGCAAGGTCCCTTACCACCGGTTGGTTTTCTTGGTTTTCGTTGGTCTTACTGAACAATGGTCATGGTGGTGTCTTCGTCTAGACATATGTTGTAACAACCCGGTTCTTCTAATGACATTAATTAACAAGGCGGAAAATAATTAAGTCGTAAAAAGGGATAAAAATTTAAAACCATCGACTCAAGTGAGTCTTTTACCGATAAATGAACTGTTTATTAAAATACAACAACTGAAACCCGAATTACAAATTTCTAAATACAATAGTCTGACAAAATTTGTGTTACAAGATTTATAGTTTGACACTCTCATCTGCCACACTGTATCTCTTGCACTCACGCATGCCCCCATGTCCAGTCTTGAGGGTTCGTCAACCTGAATGCATATTTAAATATACATGTCCCACTTAGTGGGAGTAACCTAACCGTCCTTCTAACACGGCCCCGAATAATCAATGTAGTACAACGTTTAGGTTATCTAATTAACATATAAGCAGGCATGTCACATTACAAATCGACATATATACAATGTGAGATACACATGAAGTGAATTCAGTTAACATGCAAATCAATTTAAATATATAAGACATGTAGGTTATATAGAATAAAGTAATACATACATCATATGAGTATCATGTGAATAATACAGTAAAGCATAGATCATGGATTCATAGAAGTGTCATGTGAAAATAGAGTAAGACATACATAATACAAATCGTATGAAACATAATATAAATCATAATCAATATTCAAGCAAGACATATAACAAAACATCACTTCCCATTATCAAGCATTTCAATCACATTATTAGTCATAAGAGTATAGAACAGTAACAAAGCATAATAGCACATGTGATTTAGAAAACTGTAGTCATTTACTTTTAAAAACAATGGTTTCCTTTCACATAATGCACGGGACGTGACTACTAATGTCTCATGCACACTTAAGGCTTGCATCTCATCATAAATGCGGATGGGAACATCAATCCCGCCAATCATATCGATACTAGAAGGTTTACATCTCACCCTTAGTGCTCAATAAGATCGAACACCTAAATTGACTCGGTTTAGTCGACTGACATACGGAGAAGAAGGACTGCAAGTGAATGGACTCAGAGGCCCCGCTAAACCGAACATGTCCCATACACTGCTAAGGCAAAGGTCGGAAGGTATTCCGCCCCCAAAGATATCTGATATAGAGAGTGAGAGCTGATCAGTGCCCTTGTCTATGTATGCGCAGACACCCAATTCGTACTCTTGGTCTCGGGAAAGAGAACCTTTACACAACCGAGCACCTCAATGGCAACTGGACGACTACTACTTCACCGACAAACTCATAAAGAGCTGGCTGCCCATTTACTTCTTAGCATTTTCTCGCACCGGCAGGATGCATCATGGCCTCCCATGAGCAGTGACTCCGAGTGTCGTAGTCTACTTTCGAAGCTGTCTTCTATCGCATCGCCTTCTATACTTTACCAAGATAGCGCCCAACACGAAACGTAGGCTGAATTTGGGTGTCTTATAAAGACAGAGTCTCTGGAATATCGAGCTCAGCGGTCATCGTGGGGCACATGTCTCATGACCAGAAGGATGAAACAGTACCGGGTTCCATAAGGATGACCGATTTGTGGGCTGTGTATTGACTTGGAACAAGTCATTACAACATGAAATGGTGAAGACGACTCAGAGGGTACTGCCAGGGCACATGTTCATTTTCACCATGATTGGTGTCGATAACATCGTTCGTGAAAACGTGTCTGATAACCGGCTTAGGTAACACACCGACTAGAAGTACGATTGTTCCTATGGAATTTAAGTATGTCGATTTTAAGATTAACAAACATTATCAATCGTCGTAAAATTTATCTTAACTGATAGTTTTAGATACTGATGTAAGAGATTTGGAACATTTTATTTGACATATATTATTTGAAGCGTTCATTAGTTGAGATTTGATTAAAAATTCAATTATTTCTAAGTACATTATTTAAGATGGGTTCCTTTATCCTGACTTGGTCTATGTTGACTTAAAAAGCCAAAGTTTGACCAAGATAGACTAGTCAACCCTTAGTTTTGACTTAGTCACTAATTAGTGCTTAAGTGCTTATTATAAAGTTTAAGTGTTGTTTTGCACATTTAAGCATTGTTTAACTTAGTACTTTTGGGTTATTCGTCTTTTAGTACTCTATACTTTTTGGGCACAAGTATTTAGTACATTTATTGTTCAAGTGTACGTATTTAGTATTTTTATACGGTTTCGTATTTGTACCAGTATACTTATCTCTTAAAGCCTATTTATACTTAGTAAAATATTTCAAACACCAAATAAATCAATAATAATTATAAAAATCAATTTTAACCTTATTAGGTATCATATTTCTCAAAACATAGAGTTTTACAAACGTAACTTTAAGTAATAACGAAATCGATAATATTATTAAGGATACTAAATGAGTCATTTTTCAAATGTTATTTTTAAGCTTTGATTTTCATACTCAACATACTTTTATAAGTTAGGTTTTCAGATATAAAGTCATTTTTCAAAAACAATAAGGTTTATTATTTTTAACAAATTAAAAACAAAAACAGTACAGTTTTCAATACTTTACTTTAAATCTTTTAAAATACTTAAACGTCATTAAAGTGAACCAAACTTTTATTTTGGATATCTATACTTGTACATAACTTATACACAGAAATTTAGATTAAAATACTTTATTAATGTTCTTACATAAAATATTATTTCCAGATATGACCCATTTTAGGTCAAATTTTATAAATGAAAATATATATTATGAATTCATATGAAATTTGACATACACATCTTAGGCATCATCAGGAATATAAAATATTTTTTCCAAGTCCAAAAGAAACGTTTAACATCACGAAAAATATCATTTTCTCAGACACTACATAAAATCATACAGTACCAGTTTACGAAATAAATCATTACTAAATATATATTTTCATAAAAACTTTCTTTTCATATTTTTATCATATTATAGACATTCAGATCTACAACTTTTATGAAGGATTCTAAGGCTAATTCGAAACATATTTTACACAGAAAAATCGTGAACATACATCACACATCACAGAATCTATTTTACAACATGTATTGTTAAGTGATAAATCAACAAATAGTTAACTTTAAACTTGGTGATATAATGATTTAGTCCTAAACATGATGTTATATGTTAGTTAGAGTCTAAACACTATACTACGAGATTTGAGGGCGAAGAAAAGTTAGGTTACCTATTAGCAATTCTCCGGATCAACTATGAAATCAAATATACTAAGATCGAAGCCCCCTTCCTCTTGCTCCTCTTCATGAATAAGTTAGAAGGACACACAAACAAAGTAATTTAGTAAATATAATAGGAATAAGACTTAAAAATAAAGAGTATAAGGTAAGGAAAAGAAAGAGTATGTGCTCTTGAGATATGGTGGTGTAAACACCTTAGAACTTAAAATAACTTGTATGATTTTCTTTGGTTTTTAGATGTATCTTTGAAGGAGTGTTTAAGTGAGTGAATGGATGAGTAAATGAAGAGAAAATGGCTTGTTATAAGCACACAAGTCGTGCATTAGATGGGGGAGCAAAGGGTGGACAAGAACTTGACAATTACCAAAAGTAGCTAAGCATACTTTAAGAGGTACATACCCTATTTGGTGTTTTTGATTAGAAAAGCATATTTTGAGGCTTGGACTTCAAAGTGACGGTATGGCATGCCTTAGACCACCCACAATGGAAGAAAAACTCAAAGATGAAATGAGGAGGAAAGAAGAAAATTGAAGAGAAAGTTGAAATTTGGGTTCACAATGGCTGAAAAAGTTGAAATGGAACTTGAAATGTTTTCAAGATTTCATGTAGTTGAAATCTTGAAAAAAAGAGAGAGATAAGAGGAAAGGACGTGTGTGTAGGAGGAAGCAGGGATCTTTTGCTTAATTTTTTTTTGTTTTTTTGTTTTAATGTGGTTTGTTTACTCCATATTTTTTAAAATTTGATGTGGGTTAATTTTTCTAAATTAAGTTAAAATTGTATTTCAATTATACTCTATATTAGATATTATCGTAATTATAGTAAAATGCAAAAAAATTATACTTTGCAGTAATTACGATGGGGACCATAAGCCTATTAGAAAATAATGAATTTTGTCCAATATTAACCGTCGAATCTTTCAGTTTGTAAGAGTTTTTAGGTACTATCGTTGTCGTCCTACTTTTTATTTACTTTATGCTTGTTTAAATTTATTTTAAGGCTTAATTAAATTAGGTTTTACAATGTATTACTCCGTAAATATTAAGTTTTCGTCGGTTTTAATTTAAAATTATTTAACTTTAAGCAATTACATCCTTATGTTTTATTTTCATTTCTTAATTTTTTTTAGAAACAATAATATTAAAAAAAATGTAAGCAAAATAAGAGTAAAAATTATAATAGTATTAAAATAAATGATTGGGTTAAGATAAATTTGATGTGTAAATGTGTGGGGTATAATAAAATAGGAGAGAGAATGAAAGTAGAAGATGAAATGAATGTGGAGTATTTTTTTGTAAGATGAAAAATAAGAAGATGGTGAGTGGAAAAATGAGGTGGATGATTGAAATGAGGAGAGAAGGTAAGATGAAAAAGAAGAAGATGAAAACCATTGCGGATGGTCTTAGGGTGATGTTTTTGAGTTTGTTTGGTCACACCATGGTTAGGAAAGAAGTACGGAAATCGAATGTCGAGAAACGATTCGTCGGGTGACGATTTTCGTAGTAAAGGAGCTGTCCAGTACAATATTTTTATGATGAACTTATAAATTATAATTTTTAATATCACCATTGTTTAGATCTTGGAAAATTAATAAAGTTAGGCTTTTGAAACGCCTCAATCGGAGTTCGTATGAGAAAATAGGAACCGTTTTACAAAATCGCGCAGAATTTCGATAACGATAGAAATTTCAGTTTTGCAAACATTGAAGTGAAATAGAAAGGTTCCAAAGACACAAGAATTGAATATTACTATATAAAATATTTTGTCGAGACTCGATTTATTAATATTAATCGTTATTATAAATAACTAAAATGGTCAAAAGCACGGGGTGTTACAAACTACCCCCTTAAGAAAATTTCGTCCTCGAAATTCACAACTACTAGGTTGATACGGTATATATTTCCTAAGGTTAGGCTAAAGTTTTCCTTTAATTTTTTTTTGGTGATTCTTAAATATCCATAAGGTATTCTCAAGTTCTCAAAAGTAGAACAATCTCGGGTCATTTCGAGATTTGGTTCACTATCGGCTCTAACTCCAAAACCAGATAATACCTAAATTCCTTAAAAACGATATAACATGTTTTTTTTTTCTTGTAGAAATGTTGGTTTGGCTTAAGGTATAAATCCATTCAAATAAAGGTTGTCCTAATTTCCATAAAATTTCAAAACGTTTAGTAGTTTTGATCTCCTTAGGTTTATCTAGACTTTCACTCGTAAATCCTCCATTATCAATCGTATCGAAATTCATGGTTCTTATGGCACCCTAAACATTTAGATTCGAAAAGTTTGATCTCCTAGGGTTGCGTGGTTCTTTTAGTGATAGGCTCTTAGGGTTAATCCAAAACTCTTGTATTGATTTCTCTAAAGTTACTAAATTTTTTTAATTGTTTCCTTGTTTCTTGATTCCTCGATTGGTAGGTTATTCCAAAACATCAAATTGACAATCTGTGGGTTTTGAAGTTCCCGTCATAATTACAACATTCGGGGTTGTAATATTATCATCCATCATCCAAAACAGAAATAAGTCACCGAAATAGATATAGTTTTCATAGGGATTCCAAAAATTATAGGTTATAAATCAGCAAATCCTGAAATTTCTAGAGATCTACTAAGGCTTGTTCACAAGCTATTCTCCGAAAAAGCTTTTGAAGTCAATAAAGGAAATCCTCAAATAATTTGATCATTGATCGTTCTCATACTTCTTTCGATCACCTAATTCCACAAATATAAGGTAATGACATCTCGAATATCTCTCGACCTCAAATGTGTTCTAACTTTGTTATAACAGGGTAGTAAAGATTTTGACTGGAAAATTATAGGCTATGTCTCACGATAGGTTATCGCTTAAAGAGGATTACACGATAACTTGACTTAAGGTTCCAAGTCCTAAGAGTATTCTAAGGTCGGCAAGTGGTCGGGCAGAACAAAAACAAAAACTAGGTTAGCAACGCTTCAGTCCAAGGTTCGCACATTGATCTAATAGGTCTTCTTTGATGATATCGTCCCTGATCAGGTTTCTGAAGTCTATGCTTCTTGGTGATTTTCTTCTGGATCAACTTTGAATAGGCTCATCATATTAAGAGTCTTTCTTCTATACGATCCTGGTGAAGTCGTGCTCTTTCTCCCAGCAGTTCCAACGTTACCTCTACTCGTCTAAGTACTAAATCGTCCGGTCAAAGGTTAATAACAATATTCTAGTTAATAACTTAATTCGATCGGAGATGCATAGAAAAGTTCAATGAAAGTATGTAGGTAAGTTGATCAAAGAAGTGGGATTAGGTTTCACAAAAGAACGTATATGAAAAGAAGTGGTAAGTTAAACCAAAAATTATCATTTGGTTCGTTGCATAAAAGAGGTTAGGGAGGTGACTCTCAATAGAACATTGTTCCAACTAACCAAAGGGTTTCTCGTCCGATAGAAGGAACGAGAAGATAATTTGAGTTTATATCAGACAATTTCTAGCAAAGTTTGTTTTTCAAAGGAATGAGCAAGGTAAGGATCGAGATAGATACGTTATTGATGTACTTCTTAATGAGAAGAGTAGAAGTATTAGTGAGTTTTCAAATAACCTATGAGGTTTCAGATAACAGGCAAAGCAGAATTCAAGACCAAAAGGTCATGGTTGAAGATTTGCATAGGTTCTGTTGTGGTACGAAGTCGGGATAAGAATTGTTACCACGACTCTAGATAATAATTCGAATAGGAACGTATAGGATCATAATGGGAACATCACTGATCCATGAAAGGCTTAGTTTAAGGAGTAGCTGAAAAGTATTCCAAACGAAAATTGATATGGAGTGATTTAACTGATAATGGAAACAACACACCATCAATCAAGAACCAGGTTATTTTGGGTCACTCGTGTGTCTATTCTTCGTAATTTCGTCATTCTACATTCCTTTCTAGTTAATCCTCAAATTTTTTTTTTTTGTTCCTCCAGTTCTTTCTATAACCTTTATATTTAGAAGTTTGGTTCCTTAAACTCTCGGCATATTATTCCTCAAGTATTTCATTTGAGTATATCTTGCATAGGTATACATCTCCAATAGTATATAGTAATGTCCTTTATTTGCTCAATTATACTGATTAACTTAATTCTTCCGGTTAACTCCCTGATAACCAATAAGGTAGGATCCATAGGTGTTTCCATTCATCAAGGATTTTTTTTTCTCTAAAGGTTACACAACCTTACATCTAATTTTGATTTAAACAATCCCAATAACTTTTATGAGGTTTCATCTATATCCTCGAATTTAAAAATTATAATTAACAAATTCATTGGAAAGTCTACCCCACTCAAGTTACAAGTCCTCAGATAATCAGGTTCTCTATACAATCATTGGCTATTGACCCCGATTTACCAATTCTAAAGCTATTTATGATTTACCAAAGAGTTCCATAAATCCGTTTAGTCGGAACTATGAATCTTATAATTGGATTACAAGTTTCATTCTTCAAAATTTTCATAAAATTTTCTTAGTCCTCAAAATAACTACCACATGCATTGTTAAATTCTATCCGTTAGTACTCTTTACTAGTTCCTTTCCCAGATATCTTTTCATAAAGGTCAATACTCTATTGTAATTAGTAATAGTTACTCATCTACAAAACTTGTCTGTTGGCTAACATAACCCGCAAAAACATTGAAAATACAAGGGTTCTAAATTCCACAAAAATCTGTATGACTTAATTTCTCATCAAGTAGTCACTATGTATGTGAATTAGATTTCCATAAATGTCATTCTTTCTTATCTTTCCTTAGCTTACAACCTTAAATCTTCCAATCTTCTGTTATTCTTTAGTATCCTCAAGTTACGATCTCTAAACCTCTCAATCGTTGGTTAAAATTAAGAATTCTCAAAATCATTGAATCCAAGATCAACACTCAAAGACATTAGTTGGTTCCCATCTTTTTCCAACCTCTCGTCATTCCAAAAATCAATAGGTTCCTAGGTCCAATAATTATAGGTTGACTAAAAGGGTAAAGATTGGGTGATCCTAGTGTGGTTGGTTTAGAAGGATATTGGATACTTCCAAGTACATTATACTTGTGAGAATCCTTGGTATAACTATGTCCATTCTGAGTGGTTTATGGGTTCATCGTGCTTCCATTGCGCTCTGATAAGTTTTAACAATGGTTCATTCAAGACATAGAAATGTACTTAGAAAATGGGTTGAAAGAATAAATATTTAAGAATTTTGAATTGGGTTGATGAGAATAATAACTGAGAGTATTGAAGTTTATCTCCATAGTCAACGGTTATGACAAACTTGGAAAGAGGAAATAGTAACAAGGTAGAGATAAAAGACGATGAATATGTATGATGTTAGCATACATGCAGTTTGATAGCAGTCTAAAAGAATAAGAAGCAAGCTGAAGAAATGAGAAGGAAATAAGGTAGAACAGTAAATATGAAAGGTTCCATCAGATAGGAATATTTCAGACTAAGTTTAGCTGCGCAATAAAATACGAAGGTGAAATAAGCGAAAGACTTCTTGTCTGACTCAGGATGAGTAGTCAGACCTAAGAACTAGTTCACGAAGGGATCGAAATGAGTTTAGAAAAGATTAGAAGTTTGTTGAAGGATAGTTCAAGTGTTAGGCTTTAAATGACTTTTGTCTATGCATCCTGATATAGGTTCAAATGTTGGATCTGATTGGTGAACAATTTAACCAAAAAAAATTAATAATAATGAAAAAGTAGAAGGTGTTCATCGATTTATGAAAGTATGGATGTTAGACATGAAGGAAAGCTTCGTATGTGATGTTTAAGAATTTCGACGGAAGGATTGAAGATAGTTCGGAATTGAACTCAAGTCGTTGCTTGGTTAGATGAAGAAAGTGGGGGCAAAGGTAGAAAATAAGGATAAGCTAGAAAAATGAATTAGATGTGGTGTAAGGTGTTACTGTGAAATGAATATGGGCAAGAAGGGTTCATTTCCATGACTATAATTTAGGCTAACAAATGATCTCCGATGTATGAGCTATGTAGGTAAGTAGAGTCTCGGTCAAGTCTAAGTCGACACCTAAATAGGACTCGAGGACTACTATCTTACGTCTGCACTTTATCTTCTTGTATGTTACATCTCGTCTGCATAACTTCACTCGATTCTTCAACATGATCCAACTTGATTTTGAAACTATAGTTGATTTGGAAGATGCGTCCATTTGTGCTTGCAATGGTGTTCTACCAGTCTTGAGCTCTCGATGGTTGCAAGTGCTTTATCTTGGTCATCGCGTTGATCACAAGTAAATTAAAACTAGCCAATTGGCTAAGGTTAGATAATCATTGTACATACAACTATTCAGATAGCACATGAAAACAAGCGAGGGGCCAAAACCTAAATCGGACGGTACGGGTAATCCTTAGTAGTTCTACCCATTTATATATTCTACCCAAGTATATTATTTGATCCTAGGGTTATGCTAGTGAATATCTCATTTAGTGATCTTAAATGTTCTACATGTTTTAGACACTTTAGACACGTGTCATGAGCTCCAGGCGCGTTCCCTCGATAGGTGATGTAAATATGCATCGCACATAGTTACACACGGTCTCAAGGTCGCTCTGATACCAAATGTAACAACCCGGTTCTTCTAATGACATTAATTAACAAGGCGGAAAATAATTAAGTCGTAAAAAGGGATAAAAATTTAAAACCATCGACTCAAGTGAGTCTTTTACCGATAAATGAACCGTTTATTAAAATACAACAACTGAAACCCGAATTACAAATTTCTAAATACAATAGTCTGACAAAATTTGTGTTACAAGATTTATAGTTTGACACTCTCATCTGCCACACTGTATCTCTTGCACTCACGCATGCCCCCATGTCCAGTCTTGAGGGTTCGTCAACCTGAATGCATATTTAAATATACATGTCCCACTTAGTGGGAGTAACCTAACCGTCCTTCTAACACGGCCCCGAATAATCAATGTAGTACAACGTTTAGGTTATCTAATTAACAGATAAGCAGGCATGTCACATTACAAATCGACATGTATACAATGTGAGATACACATGAAGTGATTTCAGTTAACATGCGAATCAATTTAAATATATAAGACATGTAGGTTATATAGAATAAAGTAATACATACATCATATGAGTATCATGTGAATAATACAGTAAAGCATAGATCATGGATTCATAGAAGTGTCATGTGAAAATAGAGTAAGACATACATAATACAAATCGTATGAAACATAATATAAATCATAATCAATATTCAAGCAAGACATATAACAAAACATCACTTCCCATTATCAAGCATTTCAATCACATCATTAGTCATAAGAGTATAGAACAGTAACAAAGCATAATAGCACATGTGATTTAGAAAACTGTAGTCATTTACTTTTAAAAACAATGGTTTCCTTTCACATAATGCACGGGACGTGACTACTAATGTCTCATGCACACTTAAGGCTTGCATCTCACCATAAATGCGGATGAGAACATTAATCCCGCCAATCATATCGATACTAGGAGGTGATCAACGTATTTTATATCGTATTTTATTGTCCTCCGACAACCGTTTTTGAGCTTTCTTCTTCGCTATTTATTTGATTAATGTCGATTTCTATTAGAAAGTCGATACTGTCGGTTCTCGTGCTATTTTGTAGGTTAAGTGCAATTTTGAGCATATTTTGGAGTAATAACCCGGATAGCCGAGACGAGGACGGAAGACGAGGAAGAAAACGAAAAGCTGAGAAGCAAAGGAATAACTCGATCACGAGCTCAGAAGCACCCACTCGATCGAGTGGTGTAAAGCACTCGATCGAGTGCCCTATATCCAAACTCAACTTGAAGCATTGAGGTATCCACTCGATCGAGTGGCATTGCGTGCACTCGATCGAGTGCATTATACCCAGGCCGCGGATCAGATTTCAGTTTATTTAGAATTTTGGGCCTGTTTTGTAAGTCCAACTGATTTCTTTTAAATCAGTTGGAGGAGGATTGTCAGACATCACTTTTCATTCTATTTTCCTACACACATTACGTTACATTTGCTTAGGGTAGAAGTCACGTTCTTTTTCCGTTTTCTTTCGCAAGGTTCATCGAATTCCGTTCTTCCCTTTTTCAGATCTCAAATTGTTCGGTATCGCTACTTTAATTTTAATTTTAATTTTAATTTCAATTCTCTAGTTTAATTCTTATCTTAATTCCCTAGTTTAATTCTTGTCTTAATTCGTTCTTAGTTTTCATAGTTATCTGATTTCAGTCTCGTAGTTTAATTTAATTCACATTCATCATGTTTAATTGCAATTCATATTTTGTCAGTTTATTTACAATCATCATGAGTAGCTAATTTCTATCTAGGGTTTAAGGGGATCGATGGGTGTTAGTTGGGTTATAGAAAATTGACTTGTCTCTGATCATATGAACTGTCGCTTGAATGTTGTTTTCATTCTGATTGATTAATTACTGGCCAGGATTAATTAGTTAGTATCACAATTATGACTTTTCGCCGACCGGGTTAAGGATTAATTAGGTCACAATATTTTGGGTAGACTAGCTTAATTCTAGCGACCGCAGGTTAAGTTTAGTTCTAAAGTTTGTAGTAGTACCGACCGGACCTACACCTTAGACAGTTCGATTATTGACCTGTTAGTTGACTCCCTGACCCGATTGACATTCATTGTGAACCTGAGACCCTAGACCTTTTTATTATTGATTTACCTTATAGCAGTTAGTTGTCAGTCTACTTAAACAAACAGAAAAACAGTGACCCGTAATCTTTAGTCTAGACCTTAGAACGAGTAATTGAGTCCCGTCTCCTGGTGGTTCGACCCCTACTTCACTATCTACATTAGTTAGTGGACCTTAGGGTATCTTTGATTAGGGATACGACTACCCCTATCAAATTTTGGCGCCGTTGCCGGGGAGACGGTGTTATTTATTTACTTGTTCTGTGTTTTAGTCTTTTGATTGCTTGTCTCGAGGAACTTCAGTTCCTTGAGACCGTTTCAAACATCTTTTCTGTAGTTTCCTCGTATGCCCAGGTCCTCTCGAATTTCAGGCTACGTACCACCATTCGATCCTGAACCAGAGAGAACTCTCCGCAGGTCTAGGAAATTCTACAAGGAGATTGCTGAGACAGAAAGATCAGAATCAGTGGAACATTCGGACGACGAGCATATATCCGAAGCACTGTCCTTTGAAGAGGATAATTCCACTACTACCCCCGAGACACCGCTAGTCAAGATGCCTCCCAAACTTGCTAGCCATTCCGAGCCGGAGCAAAGTGCCCTACCGAAACCATTGAAGAGGCCCACGACCACTACAGGTACATTTGAGATTCGCCCCGCTTTCATTACGTTGGTGGAGCGAAATCAATTCGGTGGAGGTCCTGATGAAGACCCGGCGAAGCACATGAAGCTCTTCACTGATTATTGCTCAACTATACTACTCCCCGCGGGAGTGACACAAGAAGAGGTGATGGAGATGCTATTCATGTTCTCCCTACGCGATAACGCGAGAGACTGGATCACGGATCTAGACAAAGAGACCGAGGGAATCACAGACTGGAACTCCCTAGCCTTAGCTTTTTACAAACACTACTACACGCCGCAGAAAACCAACATGTTGAGGAGTCAGATTACTAACTTCCGACAGACATCTCATGAGAATATCTACGAGGCGTGGGTAAGGTTTAAAAAGCTAGTCAAGAAGTGCCCACATCACGGATTCGAGGTATGGTTTTTGTGCAATCAATTCTATAATGGTTTATATGACGATTGCCGAGCTACGCTCGATTCTGCAGCTAATGGCAGGTTCCAAAACAACGTCGCTAGTCAGCCTGTACTCGATCGAGTGGAGAACGTGACGCCTAACTCCGCCATAATCCCTATTATCCTCGGTCGTCCTTTCCTACACACGGCAGCGGCGATCATCGATGTCAAAAATGGGAAGCTCACACTCTCCGTAGGAGATGATACCGTGACTTTTAGTCTCGATCAAGCTCTTAAGAAGCCCATGATAGAGGAGTCCTGTTATAGTATAGATGTCATTGATTTGGAAATAGAAAGCTATATTGACGATTATCTTGGCAGGGACCCTTTGGAGAAATTGCTGACATCCGGCGATGCTGATGCCGAGAAGAGATCATGGAGCACGGAAGTGGGCGAGCTAGAACGTATGCTAAACGGGAAGGAGAGCACTATCGAGAAGGTATACAGTCTCGGCACCCCTAAAAAGGAGCTCGAGGTAAGTAAACCTGAACTAAAACCCCTCCCCTCTAATTTGAAATATGCATTTCTAGATGATAAGGGTCTAAACCCCGTAATTGTCAACGCTACACTCACAGATAGCCAACTTTCGGAGTTGTTAGTCATTTTACGACGACATAAGAAGGCTATTGGGTACAGTATTGATGACCTACGTGGTATTAGTCCCGAGTTTTGCATGCATCGCATTCACTTAGAGGGAGACCATAGACCATCCATTCAGGGACAACGTAGGTTGAACCCGAACATGCAGGATGTGGTTAGGAAGGAGGTTATGAAACTCCTAGATGCTGGCATTGTCTATCCCATTTTCGACTCTAAATGGGTTAGTCCAGTCCAAGTGGTCCCTAAGAAGAGAGGGACCACGGTTTTCACGAACGAGAGGAATGAACTTATTTCTACTCGATTAGTGACTGGATGGAGAATGTGTATTGACTACCGTAAGCTGAACGTAGCTACTAGGAAAGACCATTTCCCACTCCCCTTCATTGACCAGATGCTAAAGCGTCTTGCTTGCCATAAGTACTTCTGCTACTTAGATGGCTACTCGGGATTTTTCAAAATCCCAATTCACCCAGACGACCAGGAGAAAACAACTTTCACCTGTCCCTACGGCACCTTCGCATACCGAAGGATGCCTTTCCGCCTTTGTAATGCCCCGACCACTTTCCAACGTTGTATGATGTCCATATTTTCGGACCTTATCGAGTCTGTCATGGAAGTCTTCATGGATTATTTCAGTGTATATGGCACTGATTATGATGCATGTTTACTTAATCTTACATGGGTCTTGCAACGTTGTGAGGAGACCAATTTGGTCTTAAACTGGGAGAAATGTCACTTCATGGTGACTGAGGGAGTCGTTTTGGGTCATTTAGTGTCCGAACGCGGCATCCAAGTGGATAAAGCGAAAGTCGAGGTGATTGAGCAATTACCATACCCCGTTAATGTTAAGGGTGTGCGGAGTTTTCTTGGTCACGCGGGTTTTTACCGCCGTTTCATCCAAGATTTCTCCAAGATTGCCAAACCTCTGACTCAGCTGCTCCTCAAAGATGCCCCGTTCGTCTTTACTGACGAGTGTGCTCGAGATTTTGACAGGATTAAGCAGGCTCTCGTTTCCGCACCTATTATCCGAGCTCCCGATTGGGATTTGCCTTTCGAGGTTATGTGCGATGCTAGCGACTATGCTGTAGAAGCCGTGCTCGGGCAAAGGAAAGACAAGGCTTTACATGCGATCTACTATGCTAGTCGGACATTAGATATGGCGCAGATCAATTATGCTACTACGGAGAAGGAGTTATTGGCCATCATCTATGCTCTAGACAAGTTTCGGGCCTATCTCATTGGCTCGAAGGTGATAGTGTATACAGATCATGCAGCCTTGAAGTACCTTCTAGCGAAGAAGGAGGCCAAACCGAGACTTATTAGATGGATCCTATTACTGCAGGAGTTTGAGTTGGAGATCCGTGATAAGTCTAGGGCCGAGAATGTTGTAGCCGATCACCTATCCCGGCTAAGATATGATGGTAGGGATCTCGCCCCAATTGACGATTCATTCCCCGATGACCATTTGCTCGCTATTACCATGGATACTCCATGGTTTGCTGATTATGCCAACTTCCTAGTTGGAGGTACTCTACCTCCCGACCTTCAGTATCAGCAGAAGAAGCGATTTCTACATGATGTGAAGAGGTACTTTTGGGACGACCCGTATCTCTTCCGAGAATGTGCAGATGGCTTATTCAGGAGGTGTATTCCCGAGAGTGAGGTACATTCTATCCTCACTAGTTGCCACTCCTCTCCTTATGGTGGACATCATGGTCCTTCGAAGACCTTCGCAAAGGTAATGCAATCGGGCTTTTATTGGCCCACTATTCTCAAGGATGCCACCACTTTTATCCGTTCTTGCGACGCATGCCAATGAACGGGAAATATTTCTCGACGACACGAAATTCCTCAAACCGGGATTCTTGAAGTAGAACTATTTGATGTTTGGGGTATAGATTACCAAGGACCATTCCCTTCTTCTTATGGGAATCGGTATATTTTGGTCGCCGTAGATTATGTTTCTAAGTGGGTGGAAGCCATCGCTTCACCTACTAACGATGCTAACGTGGTGATCCGACTCTTTAAGAAGACAATACTCCCGCGTTTTGGGGTCCCACGGGCTGTTATTAGTGATGGCGGTTCACATTTTCATGAACGCCAACTCACTAACCTATTGAAGAAATACGGTGTTCACCACCGTATCGGGCTAGCCTATCATCCACAAACTAGTGGGCAAGTCGAGATTTCGAACCGTGAGATCAAGTCTATTCTCGAGAAGGTTGTCCATACTTCGAGAAAAGATTGGAGTTCGAAGCTCGATGACTCTCTTTGGGCTTACCGGACCGCATTCAAGACTCCTATCGGAACATCCCCGTATAGGCTTTTTTATGGCAAGGCTTGTCATCTACCCGTAGAGCTCGAGTTTAAGGCTATGTGGGCCTTAAAGGAGCTCAATCTCGATCCGAAGCTAGCCGGAGAGAAGCGCCTCATGCAATTGAACGAACTAGATGAATTCCGTCTCCATGCTTATGATAACGCGAGAATTTATAAGGAGCGGACCAAAAGATGGCATGATAAGCGCATTATTACCCGAGAGTTCCATGTCGGCGATAAGGTACTTTTATTTAATTCCCGACTTAGACTCTTTCCCGGGAAACTTAAATCCCGATGGTCTGGACCGTTCACGGTGACTGAAGTAAATAAATTCGGGTCGGTTACACTCACTATCGACAAAGGCGAAATATTCAAGGTGAACGGTCAACGCCTCAAGCTCTATCACGAAGGTGCGTACGTCGGTGTTGTAGAGGCCATGGACCTCAACGACACTCTCGATTCCACCTAATCAAATTGAGGTAAACCGGTCGAGCAGGACCGTAAAAACCAGCGCTAATCGGGAGGCAACCCGGCACCACTTGTATATATTTGTAATTTCCCTTTCCGCAATTTTTATTATTTTTTATTTTTTATTTTTTATTTTTATTTTTAGCTTGGTAGCTCTAATTGGGAGTTAGTATGATTTATCGAGTGAGGACGAGGGAATTTTACGGTTTAATTGATTTAATTTCAGGATTTTGAAGGAATTTAATGGAAAAAAGGCGAGAAGTAGCAGGTGCAGTGGTCACTCGACCGAGTGGCCCATGCACTCGGTCGAGTGCCCTCACGAAGCAGCTACTGTCCAGTTTTCATGGGGTCACTCGATCGAGTGTCCCATGCACTCGGTCGAGTGCCCCTGAACCGGGTTCAACTTTGATTTTTCCGTCCTCCTTTATTTGTTTCCTACTCCTTTTTTTTCAAATCAGTTTTCTAATTAATACCCTTTCCCCCTTACTAGTCTTAAGAACCCTAACCCCCAATTCACCCAAATCACTCCCAATTCATCAAATCTTCACCAAAACTCACGATTTTTGCTTCTAATTTGCAATTAGTAGTATCTACTTGTGTTCCTTGGTGTTATTTTGTGAATTTTTTGTCCCTTATTCCCCAGTTTCGTGATTTTCGTGCCCCCTCAAGGTATATTTCGGGTTTTTGATTTCCTCACTTCTTTTTTTGGTTTTATGGTATAAATTCATGCTTAGTTATATACTAATCCCATTGCATGCTTGATTTTGTGTTGATTTCACCGCTTTGTGCTCAAAAATCAATTTTTGTGTATAGGGTCTGATTTTGGCCGAAATTTGATTTTTTTGTGGGATTTTTATGTAATTCTGTTTTGTTATTATGCTATAGTCATGGCAGGAAGAAGGAATCCACCCCGAAACAACAACATGAACAGGAATGCAAGGCAGCCGGCTGTTCAGCCTGTGCCAGGATATGAAGAAATTGAATGCAGGGACGAGGCCCAAAGAGCTCGTTTAGTTACCTTGATACCTAGGGCGATGGAGGCTACCCGATGCTGCTCGTCACAATTCGCAATCGAGCTCGGTTTGAACGAGCAATTATTGCACCTCTTGTCCATGACCGGATTCGGTGGCTTATGGACACTACGTGAGTTATCTTACCGAGTACTCACTTTAGAATTCTTAAGTTCATTTGAATTTGATAGACAAGAGAGCATGATTTCCTTTCGGTTGAACAATGAGGAGCAATCCATCTACCTTAGTACCCTGTCCGAGTGTCTAAGGCTTACCTCTGACCAGGCTGAAGACATCCTAGACATACCCGAGAGTTCGAGAGCACCTCCCTACTTTGAGTTATTTTCGGGTCGTAGAGCAACTGTCACCGCTATGGCACTTAATGCCATCCCACACCCTACTATCCGCCTCTTCTTGCGGATTTTGAGTCATGTGGTTTTTCCACGCTCCGACATGAGTAAACTTCACTCATTGGAGGTGTTGATTTTAGGACACTACCTAAACCCCTTTAGGCGATCCCTGGAGGCGTTTAGTGCACCGGGTGTGATCTGTGTCGGAATCGAGCGCCAGATCCATGGATCTGGACCGCTCGGTTATGGAGCCATTGTAACCGCGCTAGCAAAGCGCTATGTTATGGGTTTTGGGGATACAGTCACTTTTGAGAGTCTTACCGAGCGAGTCCCTTTGCTAGACCGTAGCTACCTCTTCTCTACTTTGAAGTGGATTCGGGGCAATCCCCCGAATTTTCGGTGGCGCATCCGGGATAAGGTTTGGATGAAACTCCCGGTTGTCGAAGGTACAATCCTACCCCCACTACTTGCATTACAACCCATTCCCGAGGGTGAGAATGCACCCGACCCACTGCGCTACCTCATTCCCGAGGAGCTCTTCATTTTCGAGGAGGGTGTTCAACCCCCTCGACGTAGGGTTCGCGTACAGACTGAACCCGATGAGACCGAGCCCCCTAGGGCCACACCTACACCCACCCCGACATTCCCGTTCCAGACTCCGGGTGCCGAGTTTCCGCACCCGTACCCGCTTATGTATGATCCAGTTTATGAGCACCGAAGACGGGTACACGAGGGGATTAATCAGAGCATCGTCAACCGCGAGATCCACGAGTACATGCTTACTCAAGGCATCTCGGCGCCTCAGCACCCGTCCTACTGGAGAGGTCCGGGAGATACTAGTGGTATTTTCCACGATTATGGGGTTGATCCAGCTGCTTGGGGTCCGGACTACGGGCACACCTACGGCGGCCTAGGAGCACAGTGGTTGAGAGACTTGCGACAGTCGGGTCAGCAGGGTGGTACTAGCGGCTCAGGTCAGGGCGATACTGGAGCCGGTCCATCTGGGACCGGTGGAGACGATGAGATGGCTGATTAGCCGGTTTAGGGGAGCTACCATTGTATATACGGTACTTTCTTTCCTTTTTATTTCTGTTTTTACTGCTTTCTTAGATTTTTTCTTCCCCTTAGGTCGAGTTGTCCTTAGGATTGGCTGTGGATTTGTTTGTTGTATATGCTGTAGAGTCATATTAAGGACACTGTGACATTTAGGTTTGGGGGAGAATTTGTGTGTTTTTGTGTGCTTTTATTTTCTGTTGTGTGCTTTCAAAAATTTTAAAAATCCAAAAAAATTGAAAAAATCAGAAAATTCCAAAAAGATTTTATTTTTGTGTGCTTTGTGTCTGTCTTGTGTCTGTTGTGGAACATGCAAAACGGCGATGATGACATTGCATTTTACATGACCTCTCCTAATTGACAGCTAAATTCGTACCTGAATGCATATAATACTTGAGATGAGATGATTTTGATATGATTACCTATTGGACCGTTAATTGCCAAATGAGTAAATTTGATCATTTTGTCGGCAAACCACAAAAATTCTGAGGATTTTGAGCTTCCTAGGCCAGTAATATCTATAACTGGTCTCATTTATATTTAGGAATTGAGTGGTTTCTCCTTATGGGATGTGTAACATAGATTTGCATAAATATGACATCTGTCTCTTGATATTGAATACGTGATTGGTTTGAGGAGGATGTACATGAGGAAAGGCATTTCTGTTTTTGACGAGCTCCACATAGCCAAAATGACCCATTTTTACTACCTTGTAGATTTAGGTTATTTTACTTCTGTTTAGCCCGTTTCAGCTGTTGTAAGCCAGATTTCATGATATTTATATCAATTAGCTACAAGCCAGAACAGCCTACCTTACCAGGACAGTCGCAGTGAATTTAATTGAGAATTATTCCACTAATCGGTCATAATTTGGATTTTTACATCTTTTGGATCTTAGTGGGTAATACTGCTATGTGACTTTGTATTCGCCTTCCCCTTGTCTGAATTGGAAAAAAAATATAGAAGCATGAAAAAGAAAGAAAGAAAGAAAAAGAAAAAAAATGGAATTAGAAAATGAAGAAAAATTCCAAGAAAAAGAAAAGAGAAACATATATGCTCTTATAATATTTCGGGGAACGGTCGAGATGTTGTAACTAGAATTGAACTGTAATTTAGGAGGATGGCAAAATTCCCTCTTATGCTCTTTTGAGTTTTATTTCTAGTTAGTGGCCAGAATTCATAGTTGAGGTTTTTGGATGGATAGTTTTTATTGTGTAGCTGCGACTACTGGTCTTAGCCCCCCATTTCCATACGTGCTATAGGCGCAATCCATTTTATTCCCTCACATATAAGCCACCCTTTGTAAGTCCTTGGCATGTACTATGGTCCTGATTGGTGGAACACGTGTTTAATTGGGGAGATTGATTTCATATTCGATTGCATGCATATTTCATTAGTCGAGTGAGTGTCTTTATTCTTTCCTATCTTCACATATATACTTACCCGTACTTATGAGTGTCGAGCGACAACCGTAAGGAAGTCCGACATTATTGGTCTCGCAAGATTGAAAGTTTGGCAGACAATTGTTTGATTATGGCATGATTATTGATGTCGTTGCATTCTTGAGCATTACGTGTTTTCTCGTCGGTTTTAGTTGATTTTAGGAGAATGATTGTAATTCAGCTCTGAGTCGTGTTTCACATCACTTGTCCTCGTTTATATATATTAGTTGTTTGCTTGAGGACAAGCAAAGGTTTGGTTTGGAGGAGTTTGATCAACGTATTTTATTGTCCCCCGACAACCGTTTTTGAGCTTTCTTCTTCGCTATCTATTTGATTAATGTCGATTTCTATTAGAAAGTCGATATTGTCGGTCCTCGTGCTATTTTGTAGGTTAAGTGCAATTTTGAGCATATTTTGGAGTAATAACCCGGATAGCCGAGACGAGGACGGAAGACGAGGAAGAAAACGAAAAGCTGAGAAGCAAAGGAATAACTCGATCACGAGCTCAGCAGCACCCACTCGATCGAGTGGTGTAAAGCACTCGATCGAGTGCCCTATATCCAAACTCAACCTGAAGCATTCAGGTATCCACTCGATCGAGTGGCATTGCGTGCACTCGATCGAGTGCATTATACCCAGGCCGCGGATCAGATTTCAGTTTATTTAGAATTTTGGGCCTGTTTTGTAAGTCCAACTGATTTCTTTTAAATCAGTTGGAGGACGATTGTCAGACATCACTTTTCATTCTATTTTCCTACACACATTACGTTACATTTGCTTAGGGTAGAAGTCACGTTCTTTTTCCGTTTTCTTTCGCAAGGTTCATCGAATTCCGTTCTTCCCTTTTTCAGATCTCAAATTGTTCGGTATCGCTACTTTAATTTTAATTTTAATTTTAATTTCAATTCTCTAGTTTAATTCTTATCTTAATTCCCTAGTTTAATTCTTGTTTTAATTCGTTCTTAGTTTTCATAGTTATCTGATTTCAGTCTCGTAGTTTAATTTAATTCACATTCGTCATGTTTAATTGCAATTCATATTTTGTCAGTTTATTTACAATCATCATGAGTATCTAATTTCTATCTAGGGTTTAAGGGGATCGATGGGTGTTAATTGGGTTATAGAAAATTGACTTGTCTCTGATCATATGAACTGTCGCTTGAATGTTGTTTTAATTCTGATTGATTAATTACTGGCCAGGATTAATTAGTTAGTATCACAATTAGAACTTTTCGCCGACCGGGTTAAGGATTAATTAGGTCACGATATTTTGGGTAGACTAGCTTAATTATAGCGACCGCAGGTTAAGTTTAGTTCTAAAGTTTGTAGTAGTACCGGCCGGACCTACACCTTAGACAGTTCGATTATTGACATGTTAGTTGACTCCCTGACCCGATTGACATTCATTGTGAACCTGAGACCCTAGACCTTTTTATTATTGATTTACCTTATAGCAGTTAGTTGTCAGTCTACTTAAACAAACAGAAAAACAGTGACCCGTAATCTTTAGTCTAGACCTTAGAACGAGTAATTGAGTCCCGTCTCCTGGTGGTTCGACCCCTACTTCACTATCTACATTAGTTAGTGGACCTTAGGGTATCTTTGATTAGGGATACGACTACCCCTATCAGGAGATTTACATCTCACCCCTAGTGCTCAATAGGATCGAACACCTAAATTGACTCGGTTTAGTCGACTGACATACGGAGAAGAAGGACTGCAAGTGCATGGACTCAGACGCCCCGCTAAACCGAACATGTCCCATACACTGCTAAGGCAAAGGTCGGAAGGTATTCCGCCCACAAAGATATCCGATATAGAGAGTGAGAGCTGATCAGTGCCCTTGTCTATGTATGCGCACACACCCAATCCATACTCTTGGTCTCGGGAAAGAGAACCTTTACACAACCGAGCACCTCAATGGCAACTGGACGACTACTACTCTACCGAAAAACTCATAAAGAGCTGGCTGCCCATTTACTTCTTAGCCTTTTCTCGCACCGGCAGGATGCATCATGGCCTCCCATGAGCAGTGACTACGAGTGTCGTAGTCTACTTTCGAAGCTGTCTTCTATCGCATCGCCTTCTATACTTTACCAAGATAGCGCCCAATACGAAACGTAGGCTGAATTTGGGTGTCTTATAAAGACAGAGTCTCTGGAATATCGAGCTTAGCGGTCATCGTGGGGCACATGTCTGATGACCAGAGGGATGAAACAATACCGGGTTCCATAAGAATGACCGATCTGTGGGCTGTGTATTGACTTGGAACAAGTCATTACAACATGGAATGGTGAAGACGACTCAGAGGGTACTGCCAGGGCACATGTTCATTTTCACCATGATTGGTGTCGATAACATCGTTCGTGAAAACGTGTCTGATCACCGGCTTAGGTAACACACCGACTAGAAGTATGGTTGTTCCTATGGAATTTAAGTATGTCGATTTTAAGATTAACAAACATTATCAATCGTCGTAAAATTTATCTTAACTAATAGTTTTAGTATACTGATGTAAGAGATTTGGAACATTTTATTTGACATATATTATTTGAATCGTTCATTAGTTGAGATTTGATTAAAGATTCAATTATTTCTAAGTACATTATTTAAGATGGGTTCCTTTATCCTGACTTGGTCTATGTTGACTTAAAAAGCCAAAGTTTGACCAAGATAGACTAGTCAACCCTTAGTTTTGACTTAGTCACTAATTAGTGCTTAAGTGCTTATTATAAAGTTTAAGTGTTGTTTTGTACATTTACGCATTGTTTAACTTAGTACTTTTGGGTTATTCGTCTTTTAGTACTCGATACTTTTTGGGCACAAGTATTTAGTACATTTATTGTTCAAGTGTACGTATTTAGTAATTTTTATACGGTTTCGTATTTGTACCAGCATACTTATCTTTTAAAGCGTATTTATACTTAGTAAAATATTTCAAACACCAAATAAATCAATAATAATTATAAAAATCATTTTTAACCTTATTAGGTATCATATTTCTCAAAACATAGAGTTTTACAAACGTAACTTTAAGTAATAACGAAATCGATAATATTATTAAGGATACTAAATGAGTCATTTTTCAAATGTTATTTTTAAGTTTCGATTTTCATACTCAACATACTTTTATAAGTTAGGTTTCCAGATATAAAGTCTTTTTTCAAAAATAATAAGGTTTATTATTTTTAACAAATTAGAAACGAAAACAGTACGGTTTTCAATACTTTATTTTAAATCGTTTAAAATACTTAAACATCATTAAAGTGAACCAAAATTTTATTTTGGATACCTATACTTGTACATAACTTATACCCAGAAATTTAGATTAAAATACTTTATAAATATTCTTACATAAAATATTCTTTCCAGATCTGACCCATTTTAGGTCAAATTTTATAAATGAAAATATATATGATGAATTCATATGAAATTTGACATAAACATCTTAGGCATCATCAGGAACATAAAATAACTTTTCCAAGTCCAAAAGAAACGTTTAACATCACGAAACATATCATTTTCTCAAACAGTATATAAAATCATACAGTACCAGTTTACGAAATAAATCATTACTAAATATATATTTTCATAAAAACTTACTTTTCATATTTTTATCATATTCTAGACATTCATATCTACAACTTTCATGAAGGATTCTAAGGCTAATTCGAAACATATTTGACACATAAAAATCATGAACATACATCACATATCACAGAATCCATTTTACAACATGTATTGTTAAGTGATAAATCAACAAATAGTTAACTTTAAACTTGGTGATCTAATGATTTAGTCCTAAACATGATGTTATATGTTAGTTAGAGTCTAAACACTATACTACGAGATTTGAGGGCGAAGAAAAGTTAGGTTACCTATTAGCAATTCTCCGGATCAACTATGAAATCAAATATACTAAGATCGAAGCCCCCTTCCTCTTGCTCCTCTTCATGAATAAGTTAGAAGGACACACAACAAATTAAGTTAGTAAATATAATAGGAATAAGACTTAAAAATAAAGAGTATAAGGTAAGGAAAAGAAAGAGTATGTGCTCTTGACATATGGTGGTGTAAACACCTTAGAACTTAAAATAACTTGTATGATTTTCTTTGGTTTTTAGATGGATCTTTGAAGGAGTATTTAAGTGAGTGAATGGATGATTAAATGAAGATAAAATGGCTGGTTATAAGCACACAAGTCGTGCATTATATGGGGGAGCAAAGGGTGGACAAGAACTTGACAATTACCAAAAGTAGCTAAGCATACTTTAAGAGGTACATACCCTATTTGGTGTTTTTTATTAGAAAAGCATATTTTGAGGCTTGGACTTCAAAGTGACGGTATGGCATGCCTCAGGGTGATGTTTTTGAGTTTTTTTGGTCACACCATGGTTAGGAAAGAAGTACGGAAATCGAATGTCGAGAAACGATTCGTCGGGTGACGATTTTCGTAGTAAAGGAGCTGTCCAGTACAATATTTTTATGATGAACTTATAAATTGTAATTTTTAATATCACCATTGTTTAAATCTTGGAAAATTAATAAAGTTAGGCTTTTGAAATGCCTCAATCGAAGTCCGTATGAGAAAATAGGAACCGTTTTACGAAATCGCGCAGAATTTCGATAACGATAGAAATTTCAGTTTTGCAAACAATGAAGTGAAATAGAAAGGTTCCAAAGACACAAGAATTGAATATTACTATATAAAATATTTTGTCGAGACTCGATTTATTAATATTAATCGTTATTATAAATAACTAAAATGGTCAAAAGCACGGGGTGTTACATATGTGGGTCTCTATTTTTTTTGACAATATTCACACTTGAGGGGAATCTTTGTTATTCTCGACAATCTATAAGTGAGAATATAGTCATGTGGGATTTCGTTTGATTCACCTTTGTGAGTACATTAAGAATATCAATTTTTTATAATTTTTACTAATGTAAAATGAAAGACTAAAAAATAAAATTAAAAATAATTTTGGGGAGTGTGTGACTTGAACTATTGATTAGGTTATATAGGTATATCTCCCTTCCACTACCACATTGTAATTCATAATTCAATGTGTCTTTTGTCCAACCACCGTATAAGTAAGTCCTATAACAGAGGATCGAATGGTTCGTATGAAGAGAATTAGATATCGCTAGTGTAAAATGCGCCTTAACAAATGTGGCAAATGAATAGTGAATAGTGAATTTAAATGGAGGGAGTAACAAACATTATGAAATATACACTCATATGAAAAACAATTTTGATGACGAATCTAATGATATACTGAGTAATTTTCATAAAAAATTTCAAAGACGATTTTAAATAATTGTCTCGTTAAACGAAAATTACTTATATTTTCCCTTATTTTGGGAAAGTATTGATTGAACCGCTTTACTTTACTCAATTGTGAAATCAAATCCCTTAACTTTTGATTGGGGCAATCAGATCCCTTAACTTTGTTAATACGTGAAATTAAACCTTTTTATTTATTTTTCGATTAATTACTCAACTTCTCGTCAATTTCTCATACTAGAATACGAAAACATACATTACGGTAAAAATATGAATACGTACATTACATTAGAATACGAATACGTGCATTATAGGATAAAATATTTTATCAAACTTCTTGGGATATACGAATACGTACATTACGAATATGAATAATATTTTTGTATACGTATATTTCTATACGTATACGTATTATACTTGGGAACATATATTTCTATACGTATACGTATTATATTGGTGTATTTTGGGATAAAAATATTTATTGATAGTAACGAGATATTGACGAGAAATTGAGCAATTGATCGGAAAAAATAAAAAGGATTTAATTTTCCATATTGACAAAGTTAAAGGGTCTAATTACTCACATCAAAAGTTAAAGATTTGATTTCACAATTAAATAAAGTACAGAAACTTAATCATTATTTTATGTTATTTCGTAATGAATCATTTTATTTTTCAAGCCTCGTGAACACCTTAGTCTTCTTTCTTCTATCTTGAATGGCGTCACCCGTCCCCCGCCTACTATTCCTTCTCCCCTTTCATCTTCTTCCTCATGAACCTCACCTCTTAATCTGAGGATCTAAGCCCCCGCGAACGACTACAGTCGATTCAAAATTCGTGGCACTGAACTCCGAATCTGGTATTAGTGGTCGTCGACATTGTTGCTAGTGTAGAGAAGTCGGCCGTTAGTTAGTTAGTCAGTTAAAATTGGGCGATTGCAAATCTCCCTGAGGATCTAAGCTCCGCAAACGATTCGAGATTCGTGGCACTGAACTCCGACACTGGTTGGTCTCGATATTGTTGCTAGTGTAGAGAAGTCGGTCGTTAGTTAGTTAGTTACATGAATACATTGTCCGAAGTTCGATGCGGTTCGAGTTCGAAGTTTGGGTTCGAAATTCGCTACCCCAAGTGAACTCGGTTCGGTCCTATATTTAAAAATTAATTTAGACAATACTATAATTTAAAACAAATTAATAAAAGTTACGTAATATTAATAAACAATTTTATTTCAAAAATATCAATTGTGACAATATTGTCAACTATTTGTCACAACTAACTTTTAAAAACAAAATTGTGACAATTATTTTGAAATATATACGGAGTTGATAAGTGTAGTTCGTAGTGCCTAATTTGTTGTGTTTTGGCCCCATTTTCCTTGTGGAATCGCTCCTTGGGAGCGGTTTATGGGTTACTTATGCTTCTTCTAGTTTGTTTTAGGTTCTCGAGACCATTCATGAAGAATTGGAACGATTCCGACTCGTTTCATACACTTTTGGAGCCAACGAAGAGAAGGAACGATCACTCGATGCCTTGGATTCGATCTCGAGACCTTGGGACCCATTCCCGAGCCCCTTAGGCTCGATCCCGAGTCCCGAGAATCGATGAGAAACCCATGAGAGGCAAGGAGGGACCTTTATGATCATATTGGAGGCCTACAAGACCCTTCCCGGGCGGGAAGAGTAGCCTTCCCGGTCGGGAAGGAGTGCATGAATGAAGAGGCTACTGATCTGGCCGTCCCGACCGGGAAGAGCAATAACACCGCCTGGTGTTATGGATAACACAGCCCGGTGTTATGTTTGATCCCGACCGGGAAGAGAGCTTCCTGACCGGGAAGGATGGCCCATCCCGACCGGGACCATTCTTTCCCGACCGGGAAGAAGTGCTGTAGCCGCGTGACTCTTCTTTTCTTCTTCTTCACTCTTGTAACCCTATAAATACCCCCCTCTTATAATCTTATGTTATGTTCTTCATTACCCACTAAACCCTAGACTACTTTAGCATAGATTAGCATAGATTATTGTAGATTAGTCTTTAGTTTATCGTTAATCTTAGTTTAGCTCTTGTATTAAGGGAATTCTTGAAGAATCCATCAAAGATTGACAACCTTGGTTGATGTATTTGGGTTTTCTTATTATTACAAGTTTCAATCTTTCTTCCTCTTTCTAGTATGGTATAATCTCTCTTTTCCCTTTTCTTAATCTTGTTTTATCATTCAAGTTTCAATCTTTGTTCATTGTTTATTGTTATTGTTTCTTCATTATGAATGTTTGGATGTTTTTATTGATTTCTCTTGTTAGGGTTAGTATTAGTTTCATTATAAGTGAATAGACTTTTTGCTAGGATTAGTAGGGGAATTTGGTGGTTTAGTGGGTGATTAAGGGTTTGTTTAAGATGGTGGAAGTTTTGGTTGCCTCTTGGTTAGATGCATAGAACATGCTTGATGAAATGCTTGAATGACATGTAGATGCATATGCTTGTTTTTCTTGCCTTTTCTCTTGTGGGTGGTAGTTTGCTCGTAGGTTTGGTGTAACAACCCTAAATTTTCGCGACCAAAATAATAGAATACAATGGAAAATTCAAAGCCGTTACTCCGCACTTAGCTCACAAAGCCAAATGCAAGGCAAAAGAATTACATAAGAATTAAAAAGAAATATAAATCCGATAAATAATTAAATGAAAACGTTGCTGCGGAAGAATTAAGTCCTACAAAATTCAAAAAAGGTTTAAAACAACTTCAACTAAAATTCAACATAAATATAAATAGTTCGGAGGTAAATGTTAAATAGTTAAAATCCTTCATCGCTCAGCATCCCGACCAAATGCACCCATGCAGTATATTAAGTGTACCTATCAACTGTACCCAAAACACAAATAGGTACAGGTTCCATCGGGGGAACGACCCAAAACAGAAAGACGTCAGCAAAGCTGAGTAAAATATGAAAACGTAAGATACGATAACAATATAATTTATAGGAAACTGAAACCAGGGTTGAAAATCATCGTCTCAATACCAAAACACAACACTGTGAAAACAATAGTCAAAACCAACCAAAATGTATTTTTCACCACCTGTGTGTCAAGGTCCTACCCTTGCACGGTCTAGAGGTATCACCTGTGCTTAGTTCGACTTATATAGTGCGCACCTCTCGCATTTGGACAGTCAGTAGGATGAAGCTGCCAAAGGAGAAAGTCTAACTCCCTAGCAAGTGGGGGTCGGATACCCCACTTAAATATAACTCGGGCCAAGAGTTCAGTTTCGGGACGAAGTCCCAGGAACGTCGTAAACGCACCTTAAACCAACTAGACCAACAGAGCTCCAAGAATCTGTTATAACCTCCAAAAATTCTACCAAAACAATATCACAAGTTAAACATCCAAAATATTATGAGTATCATAAAAATTCAACATTGACAAAATAATTTATAAAACCGCTTTAAAAATATAATTTGAACCGAACATGCTCTTTACTTAAATGTGAAAAGGGTAAAACGTCCTTACCTCTCAAGACGGTCAATCCAAGCTAATATAAATCCAAAAATTCTTTCTGCTCGTACCCACAAACTACAAATAATATAAACTGGTTTAATGAACTAACCAAATAACGTTACGACGGCCCAAACTGACACACCAACTTATTACTATAACTCGTCCGAATTCTCATCTTGTAAGTAACCCATCTAAATGTATATAACTACGAGTCCATAAATCAACACGCCACTAACAAACCCGAACTATTACTTGTAACGTTTGTAGCCTGATGTGACAAACAAGTCAAATAAATCCTCTTCCACATATCTTCCAAGACTCCCTCCACCATAACTAGTCTATGTCATTTAGCATATCAATTTTTGTAAAGAACTCACTACTACCTTCACATACTCGCAATCATGCGCACCCAACTTCTCGATTAACAAACAGGGGTCTATTGTCCTATTGTGATACCATCAAAATTACCGAAAGTTATCACCAACGTGTTACTCATTATCGTATTAACATGAACCATAGAATTGAATGTTTGCCGAAAATAGTCTACAAACATCTTACGGCCTCCATATAATTTTGACGACTTATCCAATATACTAACTAATGACACAGTTATTAATTCATGCCCGGGACAACGTTTTATGAATCAGATTTTAAATATCAAGACAGTTCATAAGTCGTAAGAAAAGACATTAATAAGAAAGTACTTACAAGTTTGATGAAGAAGAAGGTTAAAAAAAACGTGTTGGTGTAATCAAGGATTAGAAACCGATTTTACAACGCCTATCGAGTGATTGGAACGGAAACAGAGGAAGGGAAGGCGTGGCTTATGAGGCAGAGAGGAGAGAATAAATCAAGAACCGAGTCTTCGACGAAAAATTTAAAGTTGAAACCAAGGGGAAGACGGCAGGTGATGTGATTCAGAGAAGCTAGGAATTTGTGGGGTTTATTTAGGTTAGGATTTTTCCTTTTTTTATTATTATTATTATTATTCTTTGTGTTTGAGTCCAACTCCGAGGCAATACAAAGACGGTTTTCAAATAACTATAAACTTTAAAAATAGTCCAAAATTGATTTGTAATAAGATGACCCAAAATACTTTAAATTTTATAATGACATTAAAAATATTTTTCCAACTTAAAAACCCGATTTAAGTAAAAGTAGAAAAGTCAAACCTTATAATTGACTCGGAAAATAACGGGGTGTTACAGACTTCCCTTCTTAAAACAAAACTTCGTCCTCGAAGTTTAAACACATCCTCGAAAATGAAGTCTCACATTACTCACGAGTATTCAAAATGACCCGCTCATTCCATATATCCCAAATCCACCAAGATTCTTCATATATCTCCAAAATAAATCATCTATTACATAAATCCAAAATCCGTCAAATTAAACACAACCTTAAAGATATCTCACATTTCTAAATCCTCAAAATACATAACCACCTAATTCCTCAAATTTCAAAGTAACAAACTTCATAACCATTTAAATCCACAAGATCACTTAATTCCACAAGATAATGTTAGAGTACGAAACCATCAAGATTCTCATATTTCTCAAACCATAAGATAATACTAGATTTCGAAATCACCAAGGTTCTCATATTCCTCGAAGGCAAAAGTATCACTAAGAAAGCTAGGAGCACGTCGGACAAAACAATTAAATTATTTCAAAACTTGAAATTTCACAAGTTCAATTTTTTTTTGTCCACAAATGCAAAATGCACAAAATCAATCAATCAACACGTGCATTGAGCACAACCAAACAATCATATGTGCGTTAAGCACAAACAAACAATAATATATATGTGCGTTGAGCAGAAACAACCAATAATATGTGCAGTGAGCACAAACAAACCACCAATATCCAAATATGTGCGTTGAGCACAAACAACCAATAATATGTGCGCTGCGCACAAATAAACCATCAATATATGTGAACAAATCAATTTCAAGTAACAACAAATAATCAACGTCATTGTGCTAGTTAAGCACCAACTATAACCAATATATCCATATTTGTAACCGATAAACAATAATACTATGAAGCCTCGCAAGAATGATGTCGAATTAACACACAACAATGTAGTCATGCATATTTCTATCCCCCTTAAAACAAAGCTTCGTCCACGAAGCACGAAAATCACCTTAGGTAAAAGGATAAGGGTATTTGACTCAACATCCAAAGTAGTCTCCTCCACATTGTTATTATTCCACAAAACTTTGACCATTCTTGTTTCACCTCTACGGGCTTTACGCACTTTACTATCACAAAATTTGAATATGATTCTATTCACAAGTCATAGTCTCGTCAAGCTCAATAGTCTCTGGATCTGTCAAATGTGACGGGGTCACTATTGTATTTCCTTAGTTGGGCAACATGGAACACACTATGCACTCATTATAGATCAATCACCTTGCCAATACGCTCCAAAATTTCATATGTCCAATAAACCTTGGGCTCAATTTGCCTTCCTTACCAAACCTCAAATTTCGCATGTCTACGAGTTTTATCCATATAACTCTTCTAACCATCCTAAGTTGCTTCCATCCACCCATGTATACTCTTAACCTACTCAACCATTTCAGTTATCATCTCAGACCCTAAAACCACAGTCATGCTAATATCACCTCAACACACCGGATTCCTATACTTACGTCCGTAAAACGCCTCAAATATTGTCATCTGAATTGTAAATTGATAACTATCATTATATGTGAACTCAATATATAAGATATAACTAACTTATCCTCCCATACTCCTTGAAATTGTAAGGCACAAGCTCGCAACATATCCTCAAGTATTTGATTTGTCCTTTCATTTTGACCCTCAGTAGCTAATAAAATGATGTGCTCATCTCAAGATTGGTTTCCAATTATGGCTCAAGTTTCTCCCAAAATATTGAAACACATTTGTATCGTTATCTTATATAACATCCTTTGAAACTCCATGAAATCTTACCACATAACATAATGTATATAAACTTCCACAAGTTGCTTCTACGTACTCTCATGTATCTTTCATTGGAATAAAATGTGCACTCTCAGTTAGCCTATTAATTATAACCCCAAATCATATTATTACCTTTCTGTGACCTTAACAATCCAACTATAAAATCCATAAAGATTAAACTCCACTTCCACTCGAGAAATTTCTAAAAGTTGTAACTTTCCTTGAGGTCTCCTATATTCACTATTAAACTTCAAAAATATCAAGTATCGAACCACAAAATCGGCAATTTGTTTCTTAATACTAGACCATCAAAATCCTAATTCCAAATCCGCATGCATTTTATCACCTCCCAAATAAACATAATACATCTTTTCCTTTTATTCCTTGTGGTTAGGTACGCAAATTTTATCTCAACACTTAATAGATTCATTCTCATCACGCTTGACAAAGCAGACTCATTCACCAACCAACTTATCCTAGAAAAATTTATCACCACCTTGTAACGTTCTAATAACTCTCATCCATTCTCTCTCAATAGATAACATACTAGACGGGGCTGCTAATTTTGCCATTTTGATCCCAAATATCAGAAACTCTTCTCTCAACTTATCACGGTGCATCATTAACATTTTTTTTTTTGGAAAAAATTTATTCCAGGCATCAGCCACCACATTGGCATTTCTTACATGATATTATATCTTAGTCTTATAGTCCTTAATCAAATCCAACCAGTTCCTTTATCTCACGATTAGCTCCTAATGGGTAAATATATATCTTAAAATCTACGATCATAAAAACCTTAAAGGGTACACCAAACAGATAATGTCTCCAAATTTTCAAGGTAACGACTACAGTTGCTAACTCTAAATCATAAGTAGGGTAATTTTTCTACAAAAGGTGCAACTGCGGAACTGCCTAAACCCATAAGCAATACATAACCTAATCCATTCTTAAAATGCATATGTATAAACTCCATAATGTTCATTTCCACCCGGTAAGGCCACCCTTAAAGTAGTGGCCAAAATTTCCTTTAAAATTCGAAATGATTCCTTACACCTCTCATCCCAATAAAATTTTGTGACTTTCCTTATAAATGTGGTCATTAATCTATCTATTATGGGGGAATCCTTCACAAATCTCCTATAGTAACCAACTAGACCCAAAAGCTACAAATTTCAGTCACAGATTTCGATCCAAGTCGCTCCTTAACAACCTTAGCAGGATCTACCGATACTCCATCCTTGGATATAATATTCCCCAAAAATTACTCGAACCAACCAAAAATCATACCTCAAAAATTTATCAATTACTATTTTTCTCTCAAGATGCCTAAGACAATTCGTAATTGTTCCTCATGCTCTTCTTCATTCTTTGAATAAATCACTATGTCATCAATGAATATCACAACAAATCTAGATAAGTCCTCAAAGTTCAATTCATCAAGTCCATAAAACACAGCAGGTGCACTAGTCAACCCAAAAGACATCACAATAAACTTATAGTGGCCATATCTAGTAGAAATTGTAGTCTTAGGTATATCCTCAAACGATATAATCAATTGGTGGTTCCCAAATCGCAAGTCAATTTTAGAGAAACATAGGCCCCCTTCAACTGGTTAAATAAATCATCAATTTCAGGTAAGAGATTCCTATTCTATAATAACTTAATTCAATTCTCGATAATCAATACACAACCTCAAAGTTCCATCATTCTTTTTCATAAATAAGACGGGGCACCCCAAGGCAACACGCTAGGTCTAAATATATCTTTTCTCCATCAGTTCATCTAATTGTTTCTTAAGTTCTCGCATATATAAGGGTGACATACGGTGTGGTGATTCAGCCGTTGGACTCGTCCCTGATACTAGATCGATCTTGAACTCAAATTCTTAAAATGTGTGGCATTTGCGGTATATCCCCAGGTAACACATTAACAAACTCACTCACTACAAAAATTTCTCTCAAGTCAAGGTATTCAACCCTCAAAGTCGAGATATTCAACACTCAAATCCCTTATATGACACAAAATCATCTAAGCTCCTCTAGCTAAATAAACTATGTCCTATAAGATACTCTCAAATTTTTTTTAGGTCCTCCAAAGAAAATTTTCCTATGTCCATAATCAATATTAGCTCGATGAAATTTTAGTCAATCCATCCTCAAAATCACATCAAAGTAATGTAATAGGAATTCTAACAAGTCTACTTCCAAATCATGATCACCAATAAACACACACACATCCTTATACATCCATTTATGGTTTACTAAGTTCCAAATGACATGACAAAAATAACAATATCCCCAATTTAACTAAGTTCTACGCTCCTTTCATCCACAAATATAGTCCAATAGAGTGAGATGCACCACAATCAACAAAACATGGGCTGAAATAGAGTCACTAGAAAATTACCCAAAACAATCTCTATATTCTCAATTTCCGATCCTCTTTACTCATGACATAAAGCTTCCCAAATTCCAATAAATGATATCTCATTACAATTAGGCATAAGATAGTTCTATCCCAAATAATAACGTAAGTAAAGCTTGCCTCTAAAGTAGGGGTAATAATACTAAAGCATGACAAATATATAGCATGACTAATATAAATATAAACATTATAATTCATACGTAAAAACATAATAATTCATGCGTATGCATTGTACCCAATCCACCCAACACTCAATTTTTATACAAAAGGCAAAGTTTTTTTTTATAATAATTTCAAATATAAAGATGAATATATTTTTTTTAAACCATTTCAAATTTTGAAAAACATTTCGGAAAAACCTATTGCTCTGATACCAACTGTAACAGCCCTAAATTTCCGCGACCAAAATAATAGAATACAATGGAAAATTCAAAGCCGTTACTCCGCACTTAGCTCACAAAGCCAAATGCAAGGCAAAAGAATTACATAAGAATTAAAAAGAAATATAAATCCGATAAATAATTAAATGAAAACGTTGCAGCGGAAGACTTAAGTCCCACAAAATTCAAAAACGGTTTAAAACAACTTCAACCAAAATTCAACATAAATATAAATAGTTCGGAGGTAAATGTTAAATAGTTAAAATCCTTCATCGCTCAGCATCCCGACCAAATGCACCCATGCTGCATATTAAGTGTACCTATCAACTGTACCCAAAACACAAATAGGTACAGGTTCCATCGGAGGAACGACCCAAAACAGAAGGACGTCAACAAAGCTGAGTAAAATATGAAAACGTAAGATACGATAACAATATAATTTATAGGAAACTGAAACCAGGGTTGAAAATTATCGTCTCAATACCAAAACACAATACTGTGAAAACAATAGTCAAAACCAACCAAAATGTATTTTTCACCACCTGTGTGTCAAGGTCCTACCCTTGCACGGTCTAGAGGTATCACCTGTGCTTAGTTCGACTTATATAGTGCGCACCTCTCGCATTTGGACAGTCAGTAGGATGAAGCTGCCAAAGAAGAAAGTCTAACTCCCTAGCAAGTGGGGGCCGGATACCCCACTTAAATATAACTCGGGCCAAGAGTTCAGTTTCGGGACGAAGTCCCAGGAACGTCGTAAACGCACCTTAAACCAACTAGACCAACAGAGCTCCAAGAATCTGTTATAACCTCCAAAAATTTTACCAAAACAATATCACAAGTTCAATATCCAAAATATTATGAGTATATTAAAAATTCAACATTGACAAAATAATTTATAAAACCGCTTTAAAAATATAATTTGAACCGAACATGCTCTTTACTTAAATGTGAAAAGGGTAAAACGTCCTTACCTCTCAAGACGGTCAATCCAAGCTAATATAAATCCAAAAATTCTTTCTGCTCGTACCCACAAACTACAAATAATATAAACTGTTTTAATGAACTAACCAAATAACGTTACGACGGCCCAAACTGACACACCAACTTATTACTATAACTCGTCCGAATTCTCATCTTGTAAGTAACCCGTCTAAATGTATATAACTTCGAGTCCATAAATCAACACGCCACTAACAAACCCGAACTATTACTTGTAACGTTTGTAGCCTGATGTGACAAACAAGTCAAATAAATCCTCTTCCACATATCTTCCACGACTCCCTCCACCATAACTAGTCTATGTCATTTAGCATATCAATTTTTGTAAAGAACTCACTACTACCTTCACATACTCGCAATCATGTGCACCCAACTTCTCGATTAACAAACAGGGGTCTATTGTCCTATTGTGATACCATCAAAATTACCGAAAATTATCACCAACGTGTTACTCATTATTGTATTAACATGAACCATAGAATTGAATGTGTGCCGAAAACAGTCTACAAACATCTTACGGCCTCCATATAATTTTGACGACTTATCCAATATACTAACTAATGACACAGTTATTAATTCATGCCCGGGACAACGTTTTATGAATCAGATTTTAAATATCAAGACAGTTCATAAGTCGTAAGAAAAGACATTAATAATAAAGTACTTACAAGTTTGATGAAGAAGAAGGTTAAAAAAAACGTGTTGGTGTAATCAAGGATTAGAAACCGATTTTACAACGCCTATCGAGTGATTGGAACGGAAACAGAGGAAGGGAAGGCGTGGCTTGTGAGGCAGAGAGGAGAGAATAAATCAAGAACCGAGTCTTCGACGAAAAATTTAAAGTTGAAACCAAGGGGAAGACGGCAGGTGATGTGATTTAGAGAAGCTAGGAATTTGTGGGGTTTATTTAGGTTAGGATTTTTCCTTTTTTTTATTATTATTATTCTTTGTGTTTGAGTCCAACTCCGTGGCAATACAAAGACGGTTTTCAAATAACTATAAACTTTTAAAATAGTCCAAAATCGATTTGTAATAAGATGACCCAAAATACTTTAAATTTTATAATGACATTAAAAATATTTTTCCAACTTAAAAACCCGATTTAAATAAAAGTAGAAAAGTCAAACCTTATAATTGACTCGGAAAATAACGGGGTGTTACATTTTGGTTCCCTCATTAGTAGCGAGAGCGTGGTGAGGATGACCTCTAGGTCGGTCTACCTAGCAAGAGCCCGGACGTAACCTAGGCTACGAAAGCACGCTAGTAACCCCGTTGTCATGTGTGTCGCTAAGTTGGGTTCTTGCGCGAGAGCGAGGAACCTCTAGGATGGTCTACGTAGCGAGAGCCCGGACTACACCTAGATAACCCGACTACCCCTTCACCTTAGCTCTTCCTCGATCATTCCATCACCCTTGAACCCGACCTAATCCTAGCCCTTTTCTTATTCGTTTTCTTTGTCACCTTAGTCATAGTCTTAGCCTTCTCCCCTTCTTATCATTCTAGTTTATCTTAGTTCGTTGACCTAGTCTCGTATTTGGGTGACCCTAGTCTAGACGCCTCACAACCGTCCCCGTGGATTTGACCCGACTTGCCCTATCTACGTGTTAGGAGTAGTTGGTTATTATTTGACGGTGGGGATCCGCGACAAATCCCTACCATCAAATTGACGCCGTTGCCGGGGACGGCGTAGTTTAGACTTTTATTTGCTTAGTTTTAGACTTTGTTCTTGATTTTTGTGTTTCCTTTTCCTTGTGTATCTCCATTCTACTTCTTGTGTGCTATTCTCTCTTCCTAGTGCCTCAAAAGCACTAGGATACTAACGTTTGCTCAAGTGCTTCTAGTTCATCCTAGGTATCAAAGCAACGTTATGGAAATGGCACGTCCTAACTTCCATCAATCGTCACGGGACAAATATGGGGCAAATTGCCAAGTCCCAAAATTTCACCAACCATATCAACCTCATCAACAATCTTACGAACGTCCTCCATATGGTTACCATGAAAGTTGTCAAGGATCATTCCAACATCCTAACAACTATCAAATACCCCCACATGACCCACAACCAAAAATCCCCAATTTTGAGACTTGTCAAATGATGATTCAATTGCTAAAGGGTCAACAAGTGGCAATAACTCTAATGCAAAAGAGTCAACAAGAGATGATGATTCAATTACAAGGGGTTAGGGAGGAGTTTAGGGCCCAAAAAGCGGTGCAAGATGCTCGAATCGATGCACTCATGGCTCATATCACGATGTTGGCCACTCGAGCTCCACAAATTGTTGGGGAAGGTTCATTTGGGCAAGAAGGTCGGTTGACTCCACATGGAAGTCAACCCGATCATGAAGCTACGAATGAAGAAGAGAGGGAGAATCAAGAGATCATTGTTGAGTGTTGCTTGGTTGGTGAAGATCTGAGAACAATAGAGGAGTTGAAGCTTCAAGGGTCGACAATGAGGAGAGGTGTGAACATGATTCTCAAGGTAACTCTTGGGTAGCCAATGTATTGGCTATTTGTGGACATGACATAGGTCCACCCCGACGCGGCCACGCGCGGGTTTGGGGAAGCGAATGAATCTCCATATGAGATGGTCAAATTGAAATTTAAATCGAAGTAGGAGTCGCCACCGAATTTTGTGGTTATTCGTAACCATTCGAGCTCACTCTATGTCGTAGTGGACCGTATACAAAATACGGCCCATTTCCGATGTCAGAGTTTATTGGGCTTGTCTCTTTGCATTACGATACCGATACCGACATTATCGGATATCGTGTATTGAATGACTCTCGTTGTCAATGGATTCGGACGTCCGGAAACCATGGTTCTAAGGGATGAGGGTACGTGTTGGGAAGTTCACTAAGAACACCCAACCCCGCCCGCACTTAGCGGCCTTTACTAAGATATCGTTCGTTTTTGGTGTACACGGGTTAGTTCGACGGTTGAATGATATGCAAACATTATTTTCCTAAGCATGTGAGAAAAATAAATAAATGGGTTGCTAAGTCGTTTAATGCATATTAAACTAATAAGGTCAAAGTTATTTTATCATGTGAGGTTTGTTTTAGTCTAATAAAACAATAAAATAAATAAATTGCTACAAACACGAGAAAACGAGTTAGTAACGATTGAATAAATCGAATAAAGACGTAAATAAATAATATGCATGATTTTTAGAAAAGATTTATGACACGTGATGGATTAACACGCGTTGACTGAAGTCAAAAAAGTATTTATCGAAATATGTCGCGAAAGTCGCTTTTTATATAAGATTCGAAAAGAATAAAAAAAAGAAAAGCGAGGAAACGAAAAAAAAAGACCCGGCCAACCAAGCCACCGCGCGAGTCGCCTGACAGGCGCGCGACTTGCATGGTGGTCTGTCCGTTTTTTTTTTATTTTGTCGAAAATCGTCAATTTTTATAAATCGCGTACAAATATGAATTAATTTATACCCGATTCATATTTTCGATATTCGTCGTATTCGATATTCGATTATGAAATCGATAACGAATAGTCAGGATGATTTTAGAAAAGGTTTTGAAAAAAATTTGTTTTGAACGAAAAGAGAAAAAAAGGATTGAACGAAAAAAGATGTAATTCTCTCCGCGTAAAAAATCGTCGAATTTTGTTTAAAAAGATGTAACGATTTTCTTAGCATCAATGATATTTAATTAATTTATTTCTTGTTAGATACGATATTCGATTAGAGAATCGATATCGTATTTTAAGAACGTTATATAAAAATAGTTTTTGTAAAATCGATTATTAGAAATAAATAAAAATGCGACAACGACCCATATTAAACGAGGACCGACGACACGACACAAAAAAAGAAAAAAAACGAGAAAGAGGGAAAGAAAAGAGAAGAGTCGGGTTTGATTTACACCCTCAACCTACATGCGTTGTTTTCTCGGTATAGAACTCGTCGGAAAGTGGCTTAGGCACGGGAGCTTCGAGATGATGCGGGGTGAGTTAAGGTGTTGGTTTGGTCGTGTGATGTGGCGGGTTTCGGCCGGCGTGTGGGTCGGATTTGTCGGGTTGATCTTGACGGTATTTCGGTGCTTTTTGGACGTATGTCGGGGGTGATGAATAATCGTAGATTAATTTTGAATTTTTGATGATTGGTAATTGGTAGATAATGAATGTTGAATGTGTGTCGCGAGGGTCCTATTTATAGGAGTGGAGGTAGCCTTGCTTGTACGACAAGAAATACCGATTAGGATAGAAAACGTAAGAAGTCGAGAGGAACGTAAATTCCGTTGCTTGGTGAAGAAGCAATGAATCTCGGCTGGTTGGTGGAGTGTTTAGGCTGTTTTGGACATCTCGGCCGAGTGTTTGAGCTCGGTCGGTGGATTATTTTGGTTTTCGGATAGAATTCCTACTTGAGATCGAATTCTATCCTTAAACGGATTTATTTAATACTTTTTGAAGCTGATTTTTGTAGCAGTTGGAGGCCGAATCAGCCACGTGAGGTGTCACGGCTGACTCGCGTGTCTCGAGAATATTTTCGACCGGGTTTTGACTCGGTCGCTAAAAGACGGTTTTACCCCTGGTGCCGGTTTCGACCCAAATTAGTCTTATTTGACTTGAAACGACCCACTGGGCCTGGATTTGAGGTTGATTTTGTAAGATATGTACTCCGTAATAAGCCTAAACCAAATGTCCATGATTTCGAGCCCATATCCGAGTCCATTAAAGCATGTTTGCGTCCTATCATCATCGGGTGTTTGGCGGGACCTACTATAGACACCTGGCGGTCAAAATGTGGGTGTCTACAGAGCCCCCACTCTGACTGAGGCTTGGACAAGGCAAAAGTCAGAATAGCTACCAGGCCTAATCGAGGATTAAGACCTGGCAGACTTCCGATCGGGTCGTTTAAAGTCCATTAGACCTGCGTGAAGGGCCCGCCAGCCATAAGATAGAAATCATACCTAGATAGATGTCAATATTGTCGCGGGGACTTTCTTCTAAAAAAGTCCTGGGTGTGTCTGTTTACAGACAATCCCATCTTCGAATTGCGCGGGAGCTTGCCTTGGCAGCTATGGGTGTGTCTGTATACAGACACATCCCATCTTTGAATTACGCGGGAGCCTGCATTGGAGGCTACGGGTGTACCTGTTTACAGATACATCCAAAAAAATGTCGCTTGTACTTTTCGACTGAAGAACTCTTCGGGAGCTGGAATATCTGTCTATAAATTGCATGTAATATTCAGATAAAATACCGACTCACGCTGGGGAAGAAAATAATTTTTGATTTTTTTGAAAAAAATAATGCCGAAATTTTTTTTTTGAAAATTTTGGAAATGCCGAAAATTTTCGATTTTTTTTGGAAATAAGAAAGTTTGGGATGACTTAATTCCCGATCAGATTCTGACACGGATTCCTAAAATCCTCTGGTTAGGCCTGTATGCCTAGATGAAGAGGGAGATATACCGACAGACTCGACTCTGGACGCGTGAGGACGAGTTAACAGACACGACTTTGACTCTCTAAAGGTTAGACCGTGACTCGGTAAGGGATGGGCCACCTAAGATGACAAGACTCTTAAGTTGCGCTATTCCGTAGCCTAGGCGAGTGGCAACACGGTCGAATCCTGGGAATGAGACTGTTTTCGTACGACAGGGCTTTGTGGTAGCAATGTCGTAGACTGGTGTTCTTTTGAATTTTTTGGTTTCGGGGTATATTCCTAAAGTAGGTGTTGTCTCGAGTCTCTGACAGATTCTCGTCTTTGACTGAGCCGAGTACTAGGACACACTATAGAAAGGTGGCTAGATTTTGAAAGTATTTGGATTATGTGAGTGGATGGAGAACTTCTGCCTAAAAGAAGCCCCCAGGATGACAAGGCTAACTGTTGAGAACATGACAGTGTCGTGACCGAAATGACGGTGCTTTTTGAATTTGTGTCAGTGTGGGTGGTTGTGCCTTTGTTGAAAGGTTGCCTACGTATTCACGTATAGTGAAATCAAACCAAGCCGTAGTTCAGTGAATTAAAAGATATGTTATGGTGCCTAGTCTATTAGGGCTTTGTGTTTAACTAGCCATAGCGATGGTTAGGCTAGGTGTGCTCCCAATGATGCCTTGATCAAAGGGCTAGAATATTTAGGATATTGATCCTGTGACTGTGAGCGTTCTCCGGGGTAGCCCCCAGAGGTGATGTGAGCTATTTGGGCATGTTCTATGCCGACTGCAAGTTGAGTTCCCGTGTTTGGGTTGGTAACTGGTCTGGATGTGAAGAATTGGGATGGGATTTTAACGAGTTTTGCTCTCGGGGATTTTAACGAGTTTTGCTCTCGGGGATTTTAACGAGTTTTGCTCTCAGGGATTTTAATGAGTTTTGCTCTCAGGGATTTGTATGGTGATTGTGAATTTTGTTATGTAAAGGGGAAGTCGAGTAAAATGGCTCGAACTTTGATTGGGATAGGTTTTGATAATGCGGGATCTGGTTTCCATGTCTGGCCCTAATTGTTAAGGATATCTATGGAGCTTGAATCCTCAAAATTACGGGATGTCTCTGGTCTGGGTCTCGAGAAGGTCTTGAGGGTTGTATTGTGGGAAGGCTAAATGTGGTGTTAGCTGACCAGCTTGATTGTTTTTCCCCTATTTGATGGGGTGGGTTTTGATAATTTTTGAATTGACCGTTTCACTTGAGTTGATCATTAGATACGGTCATGGGTTTTTGAATTCTTTGGGTTGACCTCTTAGCCCCGGTCGTGGGATTCTTCATTTGGATTGACCGCTTAACCTCGGTCATGGGTGCCTTTTTTTTTTTTGATAACGGCCTATTTTTTTGTTTTGGCCTTTTGCTTCTTTCCTGGACTTTCGATTTCTTTTCGTCCAGTTTTTTTTTTTTTTTGTCACACTAACACCTGAGGTAGGGATTGGTTGATTTTGTTGGATGGGTGTTTATTGTGGGAAATGGGCTTGCCTCCCGTCTTGAACCCAAACTAGGAGACTACTTAGATTTGTCATAACATTCGATACCGCTCCAGCTAAGGGTGGTTATGTGGCTTTCTATGTCAGACATGGAATAGGTAAAAGGAAAACACGGGCTCGGTTTCCTGCAGTCGTTATAGACGTGCCTATAGTCACGTGCATGTGCTCACAGTGTATGACGGTGTTCATCATGTTCTCGGAAACACATAAGGAAAGTATATATGAGGAATAGAAAAGCTGATTTTATTGAATTCCGAAAAAAGAGGACAGAATACAACTGACTCTGACTCTGATTTTGACTTGGAAAGTGAAGGAAATAGAACATCCTAGACTCGGACTCAGACTCGGGCTTAAACCAAATCTAGACTCTCGGATAATGTTGTCATTTGTCGTCGGCTTCTGAGGACTCGAGTTGATGTCCAATATAGCCTTCAGTAGAAGCTTCACCCAGATCTTCATTGTGTCGAAGATCGTCTTCAATCCTAGTGCCCATTTCGGTAAGCACTGCAAAGTTGGAAATGCCGGCATACCTAAGATGGATGCGGTAGGAGGGTAGGAGGTTATTGATGAATGCATCCACTAGTGTCTTCTCGCTGGGCTTGTCTACCAGCTTAACACTCTCAGTCCGCCAACGTTGAAGGTATTTGGTGAAACCCTCTGTTGGATTTTGGATCATGACTTCTAAAGTACGCATCGTGGTCTGGATTTCGGTATTATCGGCGTAATTCCGAGCGAACTCCATCGCCACGTCATCCCAAGCCTTGTACTTCTTGGAGTCAAGCCTGTAGTACCAGACTTTCGGGTGCTTCTCGAGGGAGGAAGCAAACAGGTGCTTGAACATGGTTGATTTCACTCCTTTGATGGCCATGAATTCTTTGAAAGCCCAGATATGTAATACCGGGTCTTCAGTCCCGTCGAACATTGGTAGGCCCGTCAGGTTGAGGTTAGCGGGCAGCTCGTCGGTTAAAGGTGAATAGGAACGAGCATTTTCCGTATGGATTGAATTGTTGGTCGACAGGTGGACCTGTTCCTCCAGCTTGCAGACTGCGTTGGCCAGTTCAGCTATGGGCCCAGTGGTTTCATTCCCGACCTTAGGAGTCCTTTGTTCCAAGGCACTCAAACGGGTGGCAATGGCGGTTTGATCTCCCTTCATCTGGTTCAGTTGATCTTGGATCTTGGCCAACGAGGCGGTTAGTTGATCAATGGAGTCCTTAGTCATGGTTCGGGTGAAGGGCGACCTGTCTGTAAGAATACCGCGTAATCAGGAAAGTTGCTTCGGAACTCGAATACACCAAGGCATAGGAAATAGCGCAGGAGGAGAGACGACTCCAGTTTGACTCGGGTTAGACTCTCCTAAGACAAATGTGTAGGGTACGATTCTCGGAGCGACTGTGATTAATCGCTCCATCGGAGAATAGCCCCCAAGTGAGACTAAGGGCTCAGACAGGACTCAGATGGTGTGACACCTAAGTGACTCGAAGGTGGGATACGTGAGACAACACGTGTAAGACCTGACCCTTAGAGTAACCGTGATTGATCGCTACGCTGAAGGGTAGCCCCCGAGTGAGGAAAGCCCGAAAAGGAAATGAGTCGGAAAGGACACCTAGACGGGTGACTCGTGGATGGTGGGCCTTCCTTAGAATTTGGCAAAGTGGGCCTAGTCCCGTGTGAAGAAAGACCTACGTGTGAGCTATTCTCCAGACTTTGGACCCTAAAGTGTAAGTGGGCTTCCCTTTGTAGGAGTTTGTCCTACGTAGGTGGGCCGTGCCATGACAAATAAGGCGGACTAGGATGGGGTAGAAACCCGTGATGTAAGATCGACGGAGTTTCGACGCTATAGACTCTAACAACTTATGACAAGACCCGACACTGCTAAATACAGGAAGTCCTAAGAAGAAGAAAGCTTTGAAAAGAGGATTTGAATTTGAAAAACCGAGCAAAGTCGGATAGGATGGCCCGATCTTTTTTGAAAATCGAAAAAAGATGTTATCGGGCCAAGATTTCAAAATTTTGAAACGGTTCGGGCAGCATACCGACTAAAAATAGGCTATTTTGAGTCAAAATCATAAGTCCTAAATTTGGTAGCTTTCCGGGTTTTGAAAAATGGATATTTTTCGAAAAAGATGCAAGTTTTTGAAAACGAAAAAGTAGCACGTAGTCACGGAAACAGTATAATGACACCATGTATGCTCCTAATCTAAGTCTCGGTTGGTCGAATAGGGTCTATACCAACGACGATAGCTTTCTCGCAAATCAGGACGGTCTTCCTAAGCCGAGTTGCTCTTAGAACCTGTCGTAAAACCCATGCGAGTTCCGCCATCGAAGTCTTTAGTGCACCCATTTAGGAATGCACCGTGGTATAGTGGGACGTCGGTCACAAGTAACCGGCCCGGGAAAGATTGGGTTATGCATGACCCATTGAACTAAAACGTGTACATTACTATTCGAACGATTACTTTTCGAGTCTCACCCTGAGGATGCCGATGGTAAGTGACTCATCAGTTGATACCCAGCGGAGTCGCCAAATTGTGGACATGACATAGGTCCACCCCGACGCGGCCACGCGCGGGTTTGGGGAGGCGAATGAATCTCCATATGAGATGGTCAAATTGAAATTTAAATCGAAGTAGGAGTCGCCACCGAATTTTGTGGTTATTCGGAACCATTCGAGCCCACTCTGACATCGCAAATGGGTCCATAGCTGAACTGGCCAACGCAGTCCGGAGGAACAGGTCCACCTGTCGACCAACAATTCAATCCATACGGAAAATGCTCGTTCCTATTCACCTTTAACCGACGAGCTGCCCGCTAACCTCAACCTGACGGGCCTACCAATGTTCGACGGGACTGAAGACCCGGTATTACATATCCGGGCTTTCAAAGAATTCATGCCCATCAAAGGAGTGAAATCAACCATGTTCAAGCACCTGTTTGCTTCCTCCCTCGAGAAGCACCTGAAAGTCTGGTACTACAGGCTTGACTCCAAGAAGTACAAGGCTTGGGATGACGTGGCGATGGAGTTCGCTCGGAATTACGCCGATAATACCGAAATCCAGACCACGATGCGTACTTTAGAAGTCATGGTCCAAAATCCAACAGAGGATTTCACCAAATACCTTCAACGTTGGCGGACTGAGAGTGTTAAGCTGGTAGACAAGCCCAGCGAGAAGACACTAGTGGATGCATTCATCAATAACCTCCTACCGTCCTACCGCATCCATCTTAGGTATGCCGGCATTTCCAACTTTGCAGTGCTTACCGGAATGGGCACTAGGATTGAAGACGATCTTCGACACAATGAAGATCTGGGTGAAGCTTCTACTGAAGGTTATATTGGACATCAACTCGAGTCCTCAGAAGCCGACGACAAATGACAACATTATCCGAGAGTCTAGATTTGGTTTAAGCCCGAGTCTGAGTCCGAGTCTAGGATTGAAGACGGTTAAAAGGTTAGAAGATCTATCCCAGGCGAGAAGAAGGCTTCCCGACCGGGACGAGTGATCCATCCCGACCGGGAAGGAGCCGTCCCGACCGGGATGAGGGTACCAAAATTCGAGTTTTCTGGAGCGTCGTCCCGACCGGGACGGGTGTGTCGTCCCGACCGGGACCATCCGTCCCGACCGGGACCATCCGTCCCGACCGGGATGGTCCCCTGCTCCACGTTTTGCCTCTTCTTCGACATTCGAGCCCACCCAACCATTTTATACCCCCTCCCAACCTCCCTACCTACCCTTGCACCTATCATATGACCTTACACATATGCATACTGTCACCTCACTTACCTTCACTACATACCGAGCCTAACATCAAATCCCACTCCCTTCTACCATTGCAAGCTTAATACTTCAACCATGCGGGCCTATCAAGATTGAAGAGGAATAGCAATGAAGAAGACAAGCTATGTGCCGATATTGAACTATGAGACGATGGAGCGAGTGAGTTGCTAACCGATGGGTACGGCAACTATCCTTTCTTTCCGTCTTTTATCACTTGTTTTCCTTTGTTTGTCCCCTTCCCCTTATACACTTTTGTGTCATGGTGGCCCTCGGGGCCTTGGTAGATATTGCTCCCGGCTCTCGATGACGTGATTATGTCGGGTGTCATTTCAAAATCCAAAGTTACAAGTCTTTTCACTTTATTTTTCACTTTTTGGGATTTAATCGGATTTAGGCGGAATCCGGGCTAGATGACTTGATTACACCTAGTCCTCCCCTCCCATTTCCTTTTATTTCCTTCTTTTTATTTCTTCCCCATCCATATCTTTTCTCGTCTCGGTCCATGGTGACTTGACTACACCCCGACCGGACACATTCTACCCTTTCTTCACTTTTCTTTTTGGTTTTTAGCTTTATTTTCGTAGTTTCTTTTCTTTTCTTTTGTGTCTCCATACACTACGATCGAACATGAGGACATTGCTCGGTTTAAGTGTGGGGGAGCTATATTCTAGTATAGTTAGTTTTATTTTCGTAGTTTCTTCGAAAAATTTAAAAAACCCTAAAAATTTGAAAAATTTCACAAAAATCAAAAAGATTTTCTTTTGTGTCTTTTCCTTTTGTGTCGTTGTGTCGTATTTTTGTTTTGTTGTGCGTCTTTTGCCTCCCTTTTTCCTTATAGGTTGCCTAATCACCGTTAGCTTTGGAGAGCTCTCAAGACATCCGGTAACATCTCTTCACCCCTTTTCCCTCTTTGTTCCTTGTGGAGTTTGGAGGAGTTGTGTGAAGTTGTGTGCTCAGGTGGAGCTTTGTGCATATTTGTGGTTGATTTGGTGATTTGTTTGGAAGTTCGGGGTGGTGTTTGTTCTGTCTATGTGTTTGTTTTATCTTGTTTTGTTTTGTTGCATTTTGTCTCTTTTTCTTTTGTTTTCGTCGTGTCTTTGTTTTGTGTTGTGTAGTTGGGTCTAGTGTGTAAAAAGATTTTCGAAAACCCGGTTTTGAGGCTAGTGTGCAAGTGTTTACTTTCCCTTTCTAGTGGTATAAAACGAGTCTTGGACTTTAGCCTAGTAGAATGACCCTAAATCAATAGTTTCGTTGGTCATTTACCTTGAGTCCACCTAGCTTACTAGGGATTTACTACGGGATTTGCATTTTGACCATTATGACCACCCACGGTGTGAAAAGGCCTTGGTTGCCGAGTCCCGTCCCTTAGATGACCGTGTTAGGGATTGTTTGATTAGTCCAAGTTTTCCACCTTTTTGTGGGTTTGAAGAGGGATCGCGACCCCCGACTTACCCATTTCCCTACCTCCTACACATTTCCACACAATAAAGTTGCAATTTGTTGAAATCTCTCTTACTTGTTGCAAAAAGAAATGCCTACAACTCAAATCAAGCCAAAAAGGGCAAAGAAAAGAAAAACAAAGAAAAACAAAGAAAGAAAAGATTGAAGAAAAAGAAAAGGCACAAAAAGCCAAAAAGAAAATACAAAAGATGAAAAAGAAATGGCATGACAACACAAATAGCAAAAATGCAAAAGAAAGAAAATGCCAAAGAAAATCACCTCACAAAAAGAATCCTCACCCTCAAAAATAAGGCTTTTACCAACTATTACCGTGAAGAGCCTACCAAAGGACCGAGTCCCTAGGAAGGATGATAGCGGTAATGGTCGGTCTTCCCTCATTTTACAATCTCATTCACCTGTTTACTTGGACTAGTTAAGCGGTTTTGGGCATGGGACGACCCTCTTAGCTCATCGCTAAAGGGGCGGGGTCTCACTTACCTACAGTGTCGACTAACACCGTGGTTCATCCTTTTTCCATCCTGTCGATCGTCCCGTAGTACGTTTTTAGAAGGTTAGGAGGACCTAGGTAAGTTACCAACGTTTTTATTGCTTTGTTGTCATACTATTAGGGTTTAGTTCATTTCGATTTGTGTTATTAGCTTGGGAGCGTTGTCACTTGCCTTGAGTCCTAAACCGGTGCTTCTTTCACCGCTTTTTAGAGGGAAGCGGTATTTGTTTTCTTTTGGGTGCAACCGATTATTTGTTTGTTTGTGTGTTTGTTTGTTTATGTGTTTTGTGTTCGGTTGCATCCACAGTTTTGTCGCAAGACCCCACTTGCCTTGCGGAGTGCACTTTCCCTCTAAAGTGTACTCGCGTAAGTTGAAAGGGCGTAGGGTGCGCTAATACCCGCTCGGCTAGTTTAGTAGTTAGTTTATGCTTACTCGAGGGCGAGTAAGGGTTAAGTGTGGGGAAGTTGATAAGTGTAGTTTGTAGTGCCTAATTTGTTGTGTTTTGGCCCCATTTTCCTTGTGGAATCGCTCCTTGGGAGTAGTTTATGGGTTACTTATGCTTCTTCTAGTTCGTTTTAGGTTCCCGAGACCATTCATGAAGAATTGGAACGATTCCGACTTGTTTCATACACTTTTGGAGCCAACGAAGAGAAGGAACGATCACTCGATGCCTTGGATTCGATCCTGAGACCTTGGGACCCATTCCCGAGCCCCTTAGGCTCGATCCCGAGTCCCGAGAATCGATGAGAAATCCATGAGAGGCAAAGAGGGACCTTTATGATCATATTGGAGGCCTACAAGACCCTTCCCGATCGGGAAGGAGTGCATGAATGAAGAGGCTACTGATCTGGCCGTCCCGACCGGGAAGAGAGCTTCCCAACCGGGAAGAACAATAACACCGCCTGGTGTTATGGATAACACAGCCCGGTGTTATGCTTGATCCCGACCGGGAAGGATGACCCATCCCGACCGGGACCATTCCTTCCCGACCGGGACCATTCCTTCCCGACCGGGAAGAAGTGCTGTAGTCGCGTGACTCTTCTTTTCTTCTCCTTCACTCTTGTAACCCTATAAATACCCCCTCTTGTAATCTTATGTTATGTTCTTCATTACCCACTAAACCCTAGACTACTTTAGCATAGATTAGCTTAGATTAGAGTAGATTAGTCGGTAATTAGTCCTTAATCTAGTTAGTCAATCTAGTATTAAGGGATCTCTTGAAGAATCCATCCAATCTTGACAACATTGGTGGATGTTTTGGGTGTTCTTTATATACAAGTTCTCATCTTTTCCATTCCTTTGTTAGTTGGCACTAGTACAAAAAGTGCATATCGCAACGGTTAAAAACCACATTTCGCAACGGTCGTTAACGACCGTTGTATTCCTAGGGGTTGCAATAGATCTAATACTTTTCGCAACGGTTGTTTGACCGTAGCGTAAAATACATTTCGCATCGGTTAAAAGATTTAACCGTTGTGAAAAACATGTTTTAGGCTACGGACTTCTGTGCAGCCGTCACAAAAAGTGAGTATTAGGCTACGGCTAGACCTGTCAAAAACTGACCCGACCCGAAAACCCGACCCGAAACCGCCCGAAAAAAAATCGGAAAAAACCCGCCCGAAAATGACCGAAACCCGAAAGTGACCCGACCCGATAAAACCCGAATATATTGGGTCAAAACCCGCCCGAACCCGTTACCCGCCCGAAAATAGATAAATTAAAAAATTGTTGCTATTATACACAAAAGTTTCTCAAAAACACTAAGAAATATTTTTTTATTTTCAAAGTTTTAAGAAATAATATTTATATATATCTTTAAAATCATATTTTTATCACATGTTTATTATAATGAGAAAAAAAAATCAATAAATCGAGTCAAACTTCGTCATATATATTCGTACTTCCTGTAAAAATAAAATAACAATTTATATTAAAAAAATATATCAAATAAAACATGTTTATTCACACTAATATCATATATTAAATGAGATGATTAAAAAAATTAAGAATAAAATTGTATTTATGATAAAAAAAAGTAAAAAAAATTATTGTTTTCAAAGTGCGTTAATAACCCGTATTTGACCCGAAACCCGACCCGAAACCCGTATAAACCCGACCCGTATAAAACCCGTATTTTTCAAACCCGAAATACACCCGACCCGTATTTTACCCGAACCCGTATTGACCGAACCCGAAACCCGACCGCCCGACCCGTTTGACAGGTCTAGCTACGGCCCTTTTTTTAACCGTTGCAAAAAGTGGGTCTTAGGCTACGGTCCATTTTTAACCGTCACCAAAAGTGGGTCTTAGGCTACGGTCTTTTTTAAACCGCTGCTAAAAATAAGCTTTAGGCTACGGTTCTTTTTCACAACCGTTGCCTTTTCCTTTTTTTTAATAAAAAAAAATTTACGATGTTATCCCCATTAGTAGCTCAAATAAACCTAACAAATGTCTCAATTACATTAGAACAAAAAAATTTAGCATTAATCCGAAATTACATGGATTACAAGCCTCAAGCATTACTCCAAATACAAATAGTTCAACTAACAATATTATTCTACTTAGCTTAATTGTCATAAAGTAACTTTTGAAAGACTTTCTATAATTAGCCTCAAACAAAAGAAATTGTATTACTCACTAAGTTTTTGAACAATGGTAGATGTCGATAAAACGCCCTGTAAAAAAATCAAAAATAGAATACTATTATCAAATATCACATTAAAATAAAGGTATTATAATCTGGGTCATGATATACTTCACGTATGTTACATGGATTGATTTAAATAGTTCCAAAGAATATTATACCATTACATCGATTATAACCTTCAGGGGTCATAAAATAAGGCACTCTTACGTACCTGAGTAAATGTTTTCAATAGTTTTGACTTTTGAGCTAATAAAGGAGACCAAATCTGCAAGCACAATACAAAAAGTGGATTAACCACAAGAGAGATGTGAATTGTGATCATAGAGTGTAATGTGATGCCCACAACCCATGTATCGGCAGCTCTCCCGCGATAGGATATACTTGTTTCTTCATGAAGAGTCAAGTGGTTACAGGGATCTTCACGAGGCTTTATGTTTCTTCAAAGAAGCATAAAGTGGTAGAAATTAAAACAGCCCTAGACCTATTTTCCTCTATCAACCATGCACACAACAATACAACATTGAAGCGAACTTCAGAAACACAGTGGCTTTATCACTAGAAAGATGTAAATATCAATCTCATTGGCTGTTAGTCTGTTACTTGTAAGGATTTCTGTCCTTAGGAGCTGATGACGTTCAATACGCAAAGAACTGCCAAAGATACCAATACTTGACGGGTAAGGTCAATAGTTGCTCAGGCATATAAAATCCATATGGCGTATATGCCAGATATCAAATATAGCATTGATAAACTAGAACATTGGACATGCCAGAATTCATGCCACCACATCATAGTATGAAATCGAGATTTATGACAGTTTGCTACAATTTACTACCAAGCTAAGTGATAATCAGGCTTATCTACTCCACGGTTCACACATTTAGCCCAATGAGTAGATTATACAACCACTATTTTTTGTGATTTTGAGTGTTATCGTATTTTTTTTTTTAGGTTTTTTGTAAAATTTTTGCTCAAAGACTTGTATAAGCTCAAAAAGTATACATACAAGCTCAAGTACATCCAATTGATGGTATAATACTATATTCCCATTTGGGCGGCCATGGCAGGATAGAATTTAGGGAGAGAGAGGGGAAATTAAAATAGCAGATTAGCATGATTGAAGATTACACAAAATGGGGGAGGGAATAGAAGAGAGACTCACATTACAAAGACGGTGAATGGATCTTTCAACCACGAGACAATAACAAGATACTTGTAAATTTGTAATTACGTCGAAAATCGACCAAGAGTATATACCTTGTTGCCCTTGAATGACTTGATAACAGCAACCAACAGCTTATCCTTGGTAACCTCGGCTACTTGTCGCACTTTTGTATCAACACGGCTCGTGTCATTTTCTTCTCCTAAAACCCACATAATTAACGCTAATTAATAAACAAATCAACATCTTACTTAGAGTTAAGACAGACATATCCATTATACGAGAATTCGGGCATGTTAAACAATTACAAGAGTCTAACAAACATCCCCATCCTTCGTCCCACATAATTAACGCTAATTAATGAACGTCTAAACAATTACAGCATGAAATGTATTTTTACAATGTCTTCAAAACAATAAAGGGCTAGAGACAAGAATCCAAAAGCAAGCATTTGTTTGCCACACCTGCCATAGTTTGATGTCTTTTAAATCTTGCTGAACATTGACATGAGTATTTGCCTGATCCATAACAAAGAAAAAACAACAAAGGAAACTGAAAGAGTGAATATGACACTATTTCACAGTACTGAGTTTCAAACAATGGATGGATGAGTTAGATCAAATTTGACAGCATCTTATTCCTAGGATTTAGCAAATTCTTATTTTTAAAATGGCAAGTAGTGAGCTTAGCTAGACAAACCCTATCTACAAATGAAGTTGAATATTGTAAGGCCCCTGTTTCATTGGTCCTGGAGATCCAAATCAGACAAAACAAAATGGGAAGAGAGAGAAAGAAAGAAAGAAAGAATGGAAGGAAGTCAATTAGTCAAGGACGGAAATACTGTAGATGAGATGAGATGAGGTGAGGTGGCCTTCAACTTCATTTGGTTGCAATATTATAAGACGACTACGCAAGCACTAGTTTACCTTACCGTGTAATATGACCAGAAGGTACTCAGTAGGCACTAGTTGTTTAATTAAAATTCTCTGGTATTTTATTTGTCTTTAATTAGCTTTAATTTAATTGAGTTTAACTATTCAATTTATAATGCAGAGACCAAGCAAAAGGAATGGGAGTGTAGATGAAGACGCAGCAGCAATATTATAAGACGACTCCGCGCGCCACAAGGAGTATATGTATATGTATATGCATATGTATATGTATATACTCAGATAGATAAAAAAAGTCAAAAATATCTTGATTCTTTAGGCTTCAATGGACAAACCATTTGCATTGCCGTTTAATCCAAACATGGAGAATCTACTTGCATTCCCAGAGATGGTATGCCCCCATTTCTTACCTTCTCTCTTCTCTATTTATTACCACTATTATTTCTCTTTTATTTCGACTTTAAATTTGCTACTACCGAGTACGAGTACGACTACTATCCATGTGTTTTTGCAAGGACTTAAAAGCTCCTTGCACCTGGCCACACCAAAGCTAAAGTACAAATGAAGTTCCAACTGATCTCGATAAAACAAATCTGTAGGAAATATGTTTTTTCTGTGTATACTCAGCAAAATTAGCAATGGCAGAGTAAAGGGCGGAGAGAGTTCAATTGATGAAAGATTGAAACGGGAATATCAATCCTAGAAAACCCTAATCGACATTGTTGTCTAACAGAATGCAGAAACAATTTGGGATCATCAATCGAATCAATCAAAGGGGATGTTGAATATGCAGAATTACGAGGACAGATATGAATGCCAAAGAAATCGAAACTGAGATTGAAATCGACGAAATCGAAGAATGTTACCTGAGATAGTCACCATTGTAATTGTGATTGTAACGAGTGCAATCGAATTTGGGGAAGAAGATGAAGAAGGTAGTAGTACTGTAGCAACCTAATTCTGAGGAGAGTCTATGTAATTCGTGTGACACTCACTTCACTGGTAAAAACTTAGGTCTCGTTTATCTCCGACTTAATTTCAATTCGTTTTACTACTTCAGCTCAATTGAATGAATTCCGTTTTATCTGAGTTTTCAGTAATATGAATTAATAATAATATTTGAGTACAAATTTTGCTGAGTACCACTAAACTAAATCAAGCATTGAATAGTAATCGGAATTGCGAAGAAACATGGTAAGAAGAATTACCGGTGCGAGAAAGAGGCGTAACGGGATGAGACGGAGCAGTATCGGACTTGGGCGAATTCAGAACGGCGAAGGAGAAGAAGAAGAAGAAGAAGAAGGAGAAGAACAGCGAACGACGAGCGACGAACGGCGAACAACGAGCGACGAACAACGAACGACGAACGACGAGCGACAAGCGACGAACGACCGGCGAATTCAGGGAACAATGAACGGCATACTTAGATTTAGGGTTAGTGAGATTAGTGAAATTTGAAGACAAATTTGATGGAATTAATTAGAGTGAGAAGTACAGAAGAAGTTTAGAACCAAACTTATGTCAAATACCTTATCTAAGATATTAGCAAATGGTGTCTTTATTAGTACATTGATTTCCTTAACCAAAGACACTATTGACCCTACTTAAATGATTACTTATTAATGATTTTTTTTTTTTGAAGATTAATTTTTTTTAATGATGTTAAGGTAAGAAATTATAGTGATTAAATGATTTCTTTGTTATACAATACATAAGAGATCGTTTAATAATTAAATGATTTCTTTGATTTATATAAGAGATCATCTAATAATTAAATGATTTCTTTATTATATATAAAGGTTTCTTTGATGTAAGAAAACATTTTTATGTTTTCATGGTGTCTTCTTAGTGATTTCTTTGCTCATATTTGTAGTAGTGCGGGTTGTTCCCATTAAATTTTCCTTATTATTAATATAGTTTTGAATTATAATGTTTATATTTTAAAAATATTAAAATCTATTTTAAAAATTATTTTATCATTAAATGATAAAAAAAGTTGTATTGAATTGAATATTAAAAATTTGCGGTTATATTATGCAACGTTATGGTGACCGTTGTGTATGTTATTATACAAAACTCTTTCGCATCGGTCGTAAAGTTTGACTGATGCGGTTTTGTTTTACATATATATTTCGCATCGGTCGTATATTTTGACTGATGCGGTTTTGTTTTACATATATATTTCGCATCGGTCGTATATTTTGACTGATGCGGTTGTATTTGGTATAAACATTTCGCATCGGTCACTGCCTAATGACCGTCGCATTTTATAATACGCTACGGTTATTTACACCAACCGTTGTGTAATCGATTTGCCAAATGTCATTTTTGTACTAGTGTGGTATAATCTTCTCATCCTTTTACTCTTAATCTTTGTTTATGTTATTCAAGTTTTCATCTTTATATCTAGTTTGTTGTTCTTGCTTGTAGTTTCTTTATGTATGTTTTGATTCTTATGTTGATTTCTCTTGTTAGTGTTAGTTTTAGCATTAGATATGTTTGAGTAGATTCTTGCTAGGGTTATTAGGGTGATTGGTTGTGATTGTGGATGATTAGGGTGAGATGGGTGGTACTAGATGTTGTTTTTGTTGTTTCCCATTTACCTTGCTGTAGACACCAACATTTTGACCGTCAGGTGTCTATAGTAGGTCCCGCAAAACACCCGATGATGATAGGACGCAAACGTGCTTTAATGGACTCGGATATGGGCTCGAAATCATGGACATTTGGTTTAGGCTTATTACGGAGTACAAATCTTACAAAACCAACCTCAAATCCAGGCCCAGTAGGTCGCTTCGAGTCGAATGAGACTAATTTGGATCGATTCCGACACCGGGGGTAAAACCGTCTTTTAGCGACCGAGTCAAACCCGGTCAAAGATATTTTTTTCTCGAGTCACACGAGCTGGCCGTGACACTACACGGCTGATTCGGACTCAAACACCAAAAAAATCAGCTTCGAATAATATTAAACAAATCCGTTTAAGGATAGAATTCGATCTCAAGTAGGAATTCTATCCGGAAACCGAATCAGACATCGACCGAGCTCCAAATACTCGGCCGAGACAGCCGAATACTCGGCCAAACACTCCCCAACCAGCCGAGATGTTTGCTTCTCCCCTAAGAAACGAGAAGTTTATTCCCTTACGAACTCTCGTATTTCCTATCCAAACCGGTATTTCTTGCCATACAAGCAAGGCTACCCCGACTCCTATAAATAGGACCTCATATTCAACACAAAAGACATACATGAAACATCATTAATACCGACACATGAAACATCGATAATCCCGATACACAAATCACCAACCAATACACAACAAATATTAGTCACACACATCCGAAGGAATACCGAAGTACCGTCCCGAAGTCCGATAAAACCGACCCATCCAAACCGGCCGAACCCACCTCGTCCCACGCACCAATCCGCACCACCTTAACTCACCCGCATCATCTCGACGCTCCCGTGCCTAAGCCACCGTCCGACGAGCCTTATACCGAGAACACAGAGCATGTAGGTTGAGGGTGTAAATCAAACCCGATTCTTCTCCTTTCTCTCTCTCTCTCTCACGTCTTTCTCCCCTCTTTTCGTCCATCTTTTTTTTTTATTTTTTTCGATCGTTACGCATTATTAATATGGGTCGTTTGTCGCATCATATTTTTATCTATTTTCGATGATAAAAAAACTATTTTTTATAACGTTCTTAAAATACGATACCGATTCTCTAATCGAATATCGTATCTACAAGAACTAAATTAAAATAATTTTCGTTGATGCTAACAAAATCATTACTTCTTTTTTTGAAACAAAATTCGATGATTTTAAACGCGGAGAGAATTAACATTTTTTTCGTTCAAAATTCTTTTTTCAATTTTCGTTCAAAACAAACTTTTTTTTAAACCTTTTTTAAAAGTCATTCTGACTATTCGATATCGATTTCATAATCGAATATCGAATACGACGAATATCGAAAATATGAATCGAGTATAAATTAATCCATATTTGTACGCGATTTATAAAAATTAACGATTTTCGAACAAATAAAAAAAAACCGACAGACTACCACGCGAGTCGCGCGCCATCCAGGCGGCTCGCGCGGTGGCCTGATCCGCCGGCCCCTTATTTTTTCGTTTCTTTGCTTTTCTATTTTTAATTCTTTTCGAACCTTTACATTAAAATGCGACTTTCGCGACATATTTCGATAAATACTTTTTTTGACCTCGGTCAACACGTGCTAATCCATCACGTGTCATTAAATCTTTTCTAAAATCATGCATATTATTTATTTACATCTTTATTCGATTTATTCACCGTTACTAACTCGTTTTCTCGTGTTTGTAGCTTTTTATTTGTTTTTATCGTTTTATTAGACTAAAACGAACTCACATGCTAAAATAACTTTGACGTTATTAGTTTTTTTTTTTGAGGGGAACTTTGACGTTATTAGTTTAATATGCATTAAACGACTTAGCAACCCATTTTATTTTTCTCACATGCTTAGGAAAATAATGTTTGCATATCATTCAACCATCGAACTAACCCGTGTACACCAAAAACGAACGATATCTTAGTAAAGGCCGCTAAGTGCGGGCGGGGTTGGGTGTTCTTAGTGAACTTCCCAACACGTACCCTCACCCCTTACTCAGAACCGTGGTTTCCGGATGTCCGAAACCATTGGCAACGAGAGTCATTCAATATACGATTAACCGCTCCAGTCGGCATCGGTATCGATATGCAAAGGGACGAGCCCAATAAACTCTGATATCGGAAATGGACCGTATTTTGTATACGGCCCACTACGACATAGAGTGGGCTCGAACGGTTCCGAATAACCACAAAATTCGGTGGCGACTCCTACTTCGATTTAAATTTCAATTTGACCATCTCATATGGAGATTCATTCGCCTCCCCAAACCCGCGCGTGGCCGCGTCGGGGTGGACCTATGTCATGTCCACAATTTAGCGACTCCGCTGGGGATCAACTGATGAGTCACTTACCATCGGCATCCCTAGGGTGAGACTCGAAAAGAAATCGTTCGAATAGTAATGTACACGTTTTAGTTCAATGGGCCATGCATAACCCAATCTTTCCCGGGCCGGTTACTTGTGACCGACGTCCCACTATACCACGGTGCATTCCTACATGGGTGCGCTAAAGACATCAATGGTGGAACTCGTCTAGGTTTTGCGGCATGTCCTAAGACCAACTCGGCTTGGGGAGTCCGTCCTCAATACGAGAAAGCCATCGTTGTTGGTATAGACCCTTTTAGACCGACCGAGACTTAGACTAAGAGCATACATGGCGTCATTATACTGTTTCCGTGACTACATGCTACTTGGTCCGGGTGTCATCCTTTTTTTCAAAAACCGTCGTTTTCAAAAAAAAACTTGCATCTTTTTCGAAAACTATCCATTTTGCCAAACTCGGAAAGCTACCGAATTTAGGACTTATGATTTTGACTCAAAATAGCCTATTTTTAGCCGGTATGCTGTCCAAAACTTTTCAAAAAATTCGAAAATCTCGGCCCAATGACACCTTTTCTTCGATTTTCAAAAAAGATCGGGCCATCCTACTTTGCTCGGTTTTCAAATTCAAATCCTCTTTTCAAACCTTCTTCTTCTTAGGACTTCCCGTATTTAGCAGTGTCGGGTCTTGTCATAAGTAGCAAGAGTCTATAGCGTCGAAACTCCGTCGATCTTACATCACGGGTTTCCACCCCATCCCAAGTCCGCCTTATTAGTCAAGGCACGGCCCACCTACGTAGGACAAACTTCTACAAAGGGAAGCCCACTTACACAATCGAGTCCAAAGTCAGGGGAATAGCTCACACGTAGGTCTTTCTTCACACAGGACTAGGCCCACTTTGCCAAATCCTAAGGAAGACCCACCATCCACGAGTCACCCGTCTAGGAGTCGGTCTTCAGCCTCACTCGGGGGCTACCCTTCAGCAGAGCGATCAATCACGGTTGCTCTAAGGATCAGGTCTTACACGTGTTGTCTCACGTATCCCACTTTCGAGTCACTTAGGTGTCACACCATCTGAGTCATGTCTAAGCCCTTAGTCTCACTTGGGGGCTATTCTCCAACGGAGCGATTAATCACAGTCACTCCGAGAATCATACCCCGCACATTTGTCTTAGGAGAGTCTAACCCGAGTCAAACTGGAGTCGTCTCTCCTCCCGCGCTATTTCCTATGCCTTGGTGTATTTGAGTTCCGAAGCAACTTTCCTGATTACGCGGTATTCTTACAGACAGGCCGCCCTTCACCCGAACCATGACTAAGGACTCCATAGATCAACTGACCGCCTCGTTGGCCAAGATCCAAGATCAACTGAACCAGATGAGGGGAGACCAAACCGCCATTGCCACCCGTTTGAGTACCTTGGAACAAAGGACTCCTAAGGTCGGGAATGAAACCACTGGGCCCATAGCTGAACTGGCCAACGCAGTCCGCAAGCTGGAGGAACATGTCCACCTGTCGACCAACAATTCAATCCATACGGAAAATGCTCGTTCCTATTCACCTTTGACCGACGAGCTGCCCGCTAACCTCAACCTGACGGGCCTACCAATGTTCGACGGGACTGAAGTCCCGGTATTACATATCCGGGCTTTCAAAGAATTCATGGCCATCAAAGGAGTTAAATCAACCATGTTCAAGCACCTGTTTGCTTCCTCCCTCGAGAAGCACCCGAAAGCCTGGTACTACAGGCTTGACTCCAAGAAGTACAAGACTTGGGATGACGTGGCGACGGAATTTGCTCGGAATTATGCCGATAATACCGAGATCCAGACCACGATGCGTACTTTAGAAGTCATGGCCCAAGAGCCCAAGGAAGGTTTCACTAAGTACCTTCAAAGGTGGAGGGCCGAGAGTGTGAAGTTGGTAGACAAGCCCAACGAGAAGACACTAGTGGAGGCGTTCATCAACAACCTCCTACCTTCCTACCGCATCCATCTTAGGTATGCCGGCATTTCCAACTTTGCAGTGCTTACCGAAATGGGCATTAGGATTGAAGATGATCTTCGACATAATGAAGATTTAGGTGAAGCTTCTACTGAAGGCTATATTGGACATCAACTCGAGTCCTCAGAAGCCGACGACAAATGACAACATTATCCGAGAGTCTAGATTTGGTTCAAGTCCTAGTCTGAGTCCGAGTCTAGGATCACTATTTTCTGTCAAACTCAAAGTCAGAGTCATTTGCATTCTGTCCTCTTTTCACATTTCAATAAAATCAGTTTTTCTATTTCACATATATACTTTCCCTATGTGTTTCCGAGAACATGAGGAACACCATCATACACTGTGAGCACATGCACGTGACTATTGTGGGCACATCTATAATGACTGCAGGAAACCGAACCCGTGTTTTCCTTTTACCTGTTCCATGTCTGACATAGAAAGCCACATAACCATCCTTAGTAGGAGCATATCGAATCCTACGACGAATCTAGGTAGTCTCCTAGTTTGGGTCCAAGACGGGCGGCAAGCCCATTTCCCACAATAAACACCCATCCGATAAGATCAACCGATCCCTACCTTTGGTATTAGTCAAACCAAAATTCAAAAAACCCATGACCGGGGCTGAGAGGTCAACCAAAATTCAAAAAACCCATGACCGGGGCTGAGAGGTCAACCAAAATTCAAGAAACCCATGACCGGGGCTGAGAGGTCAACCAAAATTCAAGAAACCCATGACCGGGGCTGAGAGGTCAACCAACATTAAAAAAAAACCATGACCGGGGCTAAGAGGTCAACCAGCAAAAATTCAAAAAAAACCCATGACCGGGGCTAAGAGGTCAATCAAAAAAAATCAAATACCCATGACCGTGGTCAACGGTCAACTCAAGTGAAAATCCTTTGACCGGGGTACGGTTAAATTCAAAATTATCAATACCATTCAATAGGGGAGAAACAATCAAGTTGGTCAGCTAGCACCACATCTAGCCTTCCCACATTACAACCCTCAAGACCTTCCCGAGACCTAGGCTAGAGACAGCCCAGAATTTTGAGGATTCAAGCTCGATAGGATACCCTAACCATTAGGGCCAGACATGGAAATCAGATCCCGCATTATCAAACCTACCCCGATCGAAGTTCGAGTCATTATTACTCGACTTCCCCATTTCCTACCACATTACAATACCTTACCCTCGAAGCCTTAGCTCCACAAAATCGAGATCCAGATTTCGAATCATCGAAGCCACTTACTTCCTAGCATCACATTTCCAAAAACATCTAAACCAGTTACCAGCCCCAAACACGGGAATTCAACTTACAGTCGGCATAGAACATGCCAAAATAGTTCACACCACCTCTGGGGGCTACCCCGGAAAATGCTCACAGTCACAGGATCAACATCCTAACTATTCTAGCCCTTTGGTCAAGACATCATTGGGAATGCACCTAGCCTACACCATTGCTATGGCTAGTTACACACAAAGCCCTAATAAGCTAGGCATCATAATACATCTTTCAACACTGAACTACGGCTTGGTTTGATTTCACCACACGTGAATACGTAGGCAGCCTTTCAAAAGAGGCACAACCACCCACATTGACACTCATTCAAAAGCACCATCATTCTGGTCACGACACTCTCATGTTCTCAGCAGCTAGCTTTGTCGTCCCGGGGGCTTCTCTTAGGCAGAAGTTCTCCATCCACTCACATAATCCAAAGACTTTCAAAAACTAGCCTCCTTTCTATAGTGTGTCCTAGTACTCGGCCCAGTCGAAGACAAGAATCTGTCAGAGACTCGAGACAACACCTACTTTGGGAACATTCCCCGAAACCAAAAAAAAATCAAAAGAACACCAGTCTACGACATTGCTACCACAAAGCCCTGTCGTACGGAAACAATCTCACTCTGAGGATTCGACCATGTTGCCACTCGCCTAGGCTACGGAATAACGCAACTTAAGAGTCTTGTCATCTTAGGTGGCCCATCCCCTACCGAGTCACGGTCCAACCCTTAGAGAGTCCAGTCGTGTCTGCCAACTCGTCCGGTCACGTCCAGAGTCGAGTCTGTCGGCATGTCTCTCTCCAAATTTGCAAAACTTAGCCATTTGAGAAAATCTCTTTCCTAGTCACCCCGGGAATAGGAATTTTTATCACACTTCATCTAGGCATACAGGCCTAACCAGAAATTTTTAGGAATCCGTGTCAGAATCTGATCAGGAATCAAGTCATCCCAAACATTCCTTTTCTTCCAAATTTTTCAAAATTTCCGCCATTTTCAAAAAAAAATATCGGTTTTTTTCCAAAAAAAATCAACCGAAAATCATTTTCTTCCCCAGCACGAGTCGATGTTTTATCTGTATGTTGCATGCAAAACAGACAGGTATCCCAAGACTCCCGGAGAATTCTCAAAGTTCTCAGTGAAAATTCAAGCAACATTTTCGCTAAGAAATCGGAAGTATCAGTAAGAGATACATCCGCAGCTTCTAATAGATCCCGCGCAATTCAAAGATGGGACGTATCAGTAAGCGGTACACCCATAGCCTCCAAGGCAAACTCACACGCAATTTCAAGATGGAGATTGTCTGCAAACAGACAAACCCAAGACTTTTTTAGTAGAAAGTCCCCGCGCCGTTATAAGACATCTATCCAGGTATGATTTCTATCTTATGGCTGGCGAGCCCTTCACGCAAGTCTAATGGACTCTAAACGACCCGATCGGAAGTCGGCCAAGTCTTAATCTTTGATTGGCCTGGTGGCTACTCTGACTTTCGCCTTGTCCAAGCCTCAGTCAGAGTGGGGGCTCTGTAGACACCCACATTTTGACCGCCAGGTGTCTATAGTAGGTCCCGCCAAACACCCGATGATGATAGGACGCAAACGTGCTTTAATGGACTCGGATATGGGCTCGAAATCATGGACATTTGGTTTAGGCTTATTACGGAGTACAAATCTTACAAAACCAACCTCAAATCCAGGCCCAGTGGGTCGTTTCAAGTCGAATGAGACTAATTTGGGTCGATTCCGACACCGGGGGTAAAACCGTCTTTTAGCGACCGAGTCAAACCCGGTCAAAGATATTTTTTTCTCGAGTCACACGAGCTGGCCGTGACACTACACGGCTGATTCGGACTCAAACACCAAAAGAATCAGCTTCGAATAATATTAAACAAATCCGTTTAAGGATAGAATTCGATCTCAAGTAGGAATTCTATCCGGAAACCGAATCAGACATCGACCGAGCTCCAAATACTCGGCCGAGACAGCCGAATACTCGGCCAAAAACTCCCCAACCAGCCGAGATGTTTGCTTCTCCCCTAAGAAACGAGAAGTTTATTCCCTTACGAACTCTCGTATTTCCTATCCAAACCGGTATTTCTTGCCACACAAGCAAGGCTACCCCGACTCCTATAAATAGGACCTCATATTCAACACAAAAGACATACATGAAACATCATTAATACCGACACATGAAACATCGATAATCCCGATACACAAATCACCAACCAATACACAACAAATATTAGTCACACACATCCGAAGGAATACCGAAGTACCGTCCCGAAGTCCGATAAAACCGACCCATCCAAACCGGCCGAACCCACCTCGTCCCACGCACCAATCCGCACCACCTTAACTCACCCGCATCATCTCGACGCTCCCGTGCCTAAGCCACCGTCCGACGAGCCTTATACCGAGAACACAGAGCATGTAGGTTGAGGGTGTAAATCAAACCCGATTCTTCTCCTTTCTCTCTCTCTCTCTCACGTCTCTCCCCTCTTTTCGTCCATTTTTTTTTTTTATTTTTTTCGATCGTTACGCATTATTAATATGGGTCGTTTGTCGCATCATATTTTTATCTATTTTCGATGATAAAAAAACTATTTTTTATAACGTTCTTAAAATACGATACCGATTCTCTAATCGAATATCATATCCACAAGAACTAAATTAAAATAATTTTTGTTGATGCTAGCAAAATCATTACTTCTTTTTTTGAAACAAAATTCGATGATTTTAAACGCGGAGAGAATTAACATTTTTTTCGTTCAAAATTCTTTTTTCAATTTTCGTTCAAAACAAACATTTTTTTAAACCTTTTTTAAAAGTCATTCCGACTATTCGATATCGATTTCATAATCGAATATCGAATACGACGAATATCAAAAATATGAATCGAGTATAAATTAATCCATATTTGTACGCGATTTATAAAAATTAACGATTTTCGAACAAATAAAAAAAAAACCCGACAGACCACCACGCGAGTCGCGCGCCATCCAGGCTGCTCGCGCGGTGGCCTGATCCGCCGGCCCCTTATTTTTTCGTTTCTTCGCTTTTCTATTTTTAATTCTTTTCGAACCTTTACATTAAAATGCGACTTTCGCGACATATTTCGATAAATACTTTTTTTGACCTCGGTCAACACGTGCTAATCCATCACGTGTCATTAAATCTTTTCTAAAATCATGCATATTATTTATTTACATCTTTATTCGATTTATTCACCGTTACTAACTCGTTTTCTCGTGTTTGTAGCTTTTTATTTGTTTTTATCGTTTTATTAGACTAAAACGAACTCACATGCTAAAATAACTTTGACGTTATTAGTTTAATATGCATTAAACGACTTAGCAACCCATTTTATTTTTCTCACATGCTTAGAAAAATAATGTTTGCATATCATTCAACCGTCGAACTAACCCGTGTACACCAAAAACGAACGATATCTTAGTAAAGGCCGCTAAGTGCGGGCGGGGTTGGGTGTTCTTAGTGAACTTCCCAACACGTACCCTCACCCCTTACTCAGAACCGTGGTTTCCGGATGTCCGAAACCATTGGCAATGAGAGTCATTCAATATACGATTAACCGCTCCAGTCGGCATCGGTATCGATATGCAAAGGGACGAGCCCAATAAACTCTGATATCGGAAATGGGCCGTATTTTGTATACGGCCCACTACGACATAGAGTGGGCTCGAACGGTTCCGAATAACCACAAAATTCGGTGGCGACTCCTACTTCGATTTAAATTTCAATTTGACCATCTCATATGGAGATTCATTCGCCTCCCCAAACCCGCGCGTGGCCGCGTCGGGGTGGACCTATGTCATGTCCACACTTGCACTCCACATGTTTGATGAAATGCTTGTGAGACTAGAGACGATCAATCCTGTTTTTCTTGCATATTCTCTTGTATGTGTGTGTTTGGTGGGTTGGTTTGGTTCCCTCATTACGTAGCGAGAGCCCGATGAGGACGACCCCTAGGCCGATTACGTAGCGAGAGCCCGATCGGCGGAACCTAGGCTACGAGAGCATGCTAGTAACCCCGTTCTTCCCCCTTTTGTCTTCTTTGCATCCATGAACCCGACCTAACCCTAGTTTTCATTCTTATTGTTATCCTTGCTTCCCTTAGTCGTTAGTTACTTGTTTATCTTCCTTTTCCGTGTTTTAGACCTAGTTTAGTCCTTAGCCTCCCCCTAGATTAGCTCATCTAGAACCTAGTCCTAGACCGTAGCACCAATTAGTCCAAACGCATTTTCCGTCCCTGTGGATCGACCCGACTTGCCCTAGCTACCCTAGTTAGGTTCATTGGTTATTATTTGGTGGCGGGATCCGCGACAAATCCCGCCCATCAGGAGTACTGTACTTAGAGGTGACATTTCGGGCGTGTTGGGCAGGGCTTCGTGCCTGGCCCGGGCTCGTGGCTGGTCTTGCCCGTTTCTGTTCGTTCCCCTGCTTCAGTTTTCATGTCGATTCTCAGGTTCTGGGTTATGCCTCGATCTATTTTTAAAAAAAAAATCGGAAAATACGATGTGTGTTTTGTATGTGATCCGAACATTTTGTGTTGCGATTCCAATATTAATTATGATTTAGGTGTTTATAAAAAATATACTCCGTAATATTTATAAGTTAGAGTGTTATAAGTTAAAATTAATACTCGTGTAAGTTATAGTGTAGACACCCCCATTTTGACTGCTAGTGTCTATAGCAGTTCCCGACAAAACACCCGATGATGATCGGACGCAAACATGACTAGTATACTCGAATATGGGCTTGGAATCAATAATATCCGACATGGACTTTTAGCGGAGTACAAATCTCTCAAAACCAACCTCAAATTCAGGCCCAGTGGGTCATTCCGAGCAAAATAAGACTAATTTGGGCCAAAACCGACACCAAAAATAAAACCCGTGTTTTGGCGACCGGGTCAAAACCCGGTCAAAGACGAATCCGTCCATAAAATCAGCCTAGAGGAGCTTCTAGAAGCTGGCGCCCGAACACAATATTCAAAAATCAACAAGGTCAACTCCTTCCTAAAATAACTCGATTCCCTTGATCCACTCGATCGAGTGGATTGACCCACTCGGTCGAGTGGAGCCTCAAAAACCGGACCTGACCCGTTTGAAATGGCACTCGATTGAGTGCACTAGGGCCACTCGATCGAGTGACCCTAGGTCGTGGGGAGAACTCTATAAATACCCCACAAACCCCTCTCATCTTTCAGTTTGGATCAACATACATTTGCCCTACATTTCTACCCTAATCCTCCCATTACACTACACTTCAATCCTTGGCAATCCTAGGCCAAAAAACCGAGTCATTTGTCCCTCGAAAAATCGGCAAAATCCACCCATACATACACACACACCATAACTTGCATACATCCTTGATACTCCGACGTCCTCGTCACTATTAAGAGTCCATTTCCGAGGCCTTTACTAAGCATGTATGTTGAGGATGTCATAAACCCCGTCTCAACCTTTGTGATCTCTAATCTTTTATTACATTTTCGTATTTCGCATTATAATCGTACTAGTAACGCTAACTTTAACTCTAACTTTTTTTTATTGTTTACTAACATTCTAATTTCGCATTCCAACAATTAACATTTATTTACCGCGTATACGTATTAACGTTAAAGTCTCGGTTTCAAATACGTTTGACTATGACGATCGCCTAAAGTCCGTCTAATCCCTTTACGAGCAACGACGGAGGTGGCACCCTTTCGAGGAGCGCCGCCCCAATGTACTCAAGGGCATGACGTGATTGTGATAGATCATAGTTGAACGCATTTGATCCCATTTCTAGGATTAGTGCGAGATCCATTGAGGCAAAAACCGACATCACGTAATCCGTTAGGATTAGTATCGATGTCGTGACGCGGAGGACTACAATCTCGTCACTAATCAAACATTTTCAAATCCCATAATAATACATTTTCATAAAATGCCGGTGACGGTCTTGTAATCGTACAATACACGATCACGACGCCGAAAAACCGAGTTGAATTTTAATAATGCAATATTTTCATTCAACTCGGCCGACCATCGATTTTCAAACATAAAAACAACACGAGTTGTACCTCGTACAGGTGCCACTCGATCGAGTGCCATTGGCCACTCGATCAAGTTGGACCCCAAAAACTGGGCAGTAGCTACCCTCGAGGATGCACTCGACCGAGTCAGACCATGACTCGATCGAGTGGGTCCTGTAGCCCAGCAATCCAAGAGCTTTAATGCAACATTCGAGCCTCGTCCTTTTTTTTAGACTTAGTCGTAGCGTGCAAAATCAATCACGTAATTCTAATTTTCAAAACCCATGCATATCACTACACTTAAAACGGCTTTGATCATAGTCTTTCACGGTTAGCCCTATATTGCCGACTTTTAAGTCGTCTCCGATATATGGCTAACCAAGACGCCATTTTACGATATGATAAGCCGGGACAAGGCATCGAGATTCGGGATCGGACTAGCACCACGCCTAGGTCCCAAATCTCCGTCCTTTGATTAGTACACAATATAATGTGTATCTAATCAAAGTTCGTCCAAATCGCATGACTTACGGTCTAGTTTGTATTTACTATGTACGGGTCCGTTTTGAGTCATTTATTTATTTATCGCCTCTTTTATTTTCCGTTTACGCTATTTTATTGTTGTAATTTTTGTATTGGCCGGGTTGTATTTCCGCCCGTGTAATTTGTAATTTATTTACGAGTTTTGTTTATTTACTTGCCTATCGCTTTATAAATGAACCTCGCATGCTAAACAACTTCGACAATAGTTAGATGCATTAAATGACATAGCAAACCAATAATTCACATATTTAGCTCGAAAACGCTGTTTGCATACCATTTAGTCGTTTTACTAGCGCGCGTACACGAACACGAACGGTGTCTTAGTAGAGGCCGCCATGTGCGGGCGGGGTTGGGTGTCCTTAGTGGGCTTCCCAACACGTACCCTCACCCCTTACTCAGAACCTTGGTTTCCGGATGTCCGAAACCGTTGGCGCACGAGAGTCATTCTATACACGATTACCGGTGCAGATGGTATCGGTATTGCAATGCAAAGGGACGAGCCCCATAAACTCTGAAATCGTAATGGACCGTACTTTGTGTACGGTCCATGACGACATAGAGTGGGCTCGAATGGTTCCGAATTACCACAAATTCGGTGGCGACTCCATCTTTGACTTAAATATCGAACCCGAGAACAATCTTACCACGAGATTCATTCGGCTACCCAAACCCGCGCGTGGCCGCGTCGGGGTGGACCTACGTCATGTCCACAATTTGGCGACTCCGCTGGGGATACCTGATATACCACATGTCATCGGGGTTCCTAGGGTGAGACTCGAAGAGAAATCGTTCGAATATTAGTGTGCGCGCATTAGTTTAATGATTCATGCATAACCCAAATTTGCCCGGGCCGGTTACTTGTGACCGACGTCCCACTATACCACGGTGCATTCCTACATGGGTGCGCTAAAGACATCGATGGTGGAACTCATATGGGTTTTGCGGCATATTCTAAGACCAACTCGGCTTAGGGAGTCCGTCCTAATTTACGAGAAAGCCATCGTTGTTGGTATAGACCCTATTTTGACCGACCGAGACTTAGCGTAATGCATACATAAGCGTCGTTATAATGCTTGTTTGACTACGTGCTACTTGGTTTCCGTGTCATTTTCCAAAAACCATCATTTCAAAAAATGCATCTTTCCAAAAACACCCGATTTTAAAAAAAACCCGAAATACTGTCCATTTCGGGACCCGTCTTTTCAAAATATCCAATTTTCAAAACTCGGAATGCCGCCGAAATTTAGGATCAACGATTTGACTCAAAATATCATTTTCTTTAGTCGGCATGCTGTCCGTTTTAACTCTCGAATTTCCGACACCGTCTTGATTTTCTGAATTTTTCAAAATTCTAATCTCGGTTTTCGAAATTCCGTTTCCAATTTTCGAACTCTCGGAAATTCACCCATTACATATTCAAATTTTCAACTTCAAACTTTCAACTTTCCAAATGAATCTTCCTTATTATAGGACCTATCGTCTATCCGTGTGTCGGGTCTTTGCATAGTATGTCGAAGGTTTATAGATTCGAAACTCCGTCGATCTTACATCACGAGTTTCCCCCCTTCCCGAGTCTAGGTGTCTTTCTCGAGTCTTTTTCGCTCAGTCTCTTTTCTTTTGGGTCGCTCGGGATGTACTTTTTTTTATTCCAAGATCTGGGTCCGGTTTCTGATTACACGGTGTTCTTACATATAGGCCGCCGTCAACCAGACTCACCCGCAAGATGGAAGCTGCTTTGAACAGTATGAAAACCTCTGTGGACGCCATGGTCGTCAAACAGACCGACATTGAAGCCCAACTGACTGAAATGAGGGCTGGTCAAGTGGCTATTGTTGCTCGCATGGCTGCAGTGGAGCAAAGGACTCCTAATACCGAGACTAATGGGTCTCTAACTGAGCTACTAAGTGCGGTTCACCGACTAGAGGAACAAGTGCACCTAGCCGGGAGCAACAACATTCATCGGGAAAACAGTCGTGAGTATGCCCCGGTGAACGACAAGCTACCCCCGAACCTGAACCTCACGGGTTTACCAATGTTTGAGGGAACCGAAGACCCGTTACTACATGTACGGGCCTTCAAAGAGTTCATGGCCATCAAGGGAGTGGATTCATCCATGTTCAAAAACCTTTTTGCTGCATCCCTTGAGAAGCACCCACGGGCCTGGTACTACAGGCTAGACCCGAACAAATACCCTACTTGGGATGATGTGGCCACCGAGTTCGCTCGGAATTATGCTGACAACACCGAGATCCAAACTACAATGCGATCTTTGGAAGTTATGGCCCAAGAGCCGAAAGAAGGTTTTACTAAGTACCTTCAACGCTGGAGGGCCGAGAGCGTGAAACTGGTCGATAAGCCCAGTGAGAAGACTTTGGTGGAGACTTTTGTCAAGAACCTCCTCCCCTCCTACCGGGTTCACCTCCGGTACGCTGTCATACCCAATTTCACCACCCTTACTGAAATGGGTATGAGGATCGAAGACGACCTAAGACTGGAAGGCCTTACTAAGGCCGCTAGCAAAGGGTACCAAGGGGCTTCCTCCTCCACCACCAAGCCCCAGGCTGCAACCCGCAGCATTTTCGACGCGGTTAATCTACTAGATGCCCCGTCCAAGAAGAACACCCCACCTCGGGTTTTCACTGATATAGGTACCACCTATACTTATGCCTTACAAAGGCTATCCTCCAAAGGCCTAGTCCAACCGATAGGCCCAACTCCTGAAGTTCCGGTCGAGCGACGCTCCAAGAACTACAATGCTCAGGCCTATTGCCAGTACCACCGGGGCAATGGGCATGATACCGAGAAGTGCTGGAAGCTGAAGCACTTGATCCAAGACTTGATCGAAAGCGGTAAAATCCCGCTACCCGGAGATAAAGCCTAGCAACAAGGAGAACCCTTTCAGCTCCCACGCCATCTTTACCGGGGAGGTGATTGATTGCTCTCACCTTATCTCTCCATTTATCCCGCAAGTGAACGGGATATGATTCGACGACGAGGATGACGTCTACCTCGCCAAAGGGGAAGCTGTCCCCATCACCTCCGAGGAGATCCGAAAGACCAAATCCCGAGTCTTAGCCAGTAACCACCTTGATCGTCCCTATCAAACCACCAGCTCTAGGGACACCCCCATCCCGACAACCGTCATTGAGCCACTCAGGACGGAAGTCGCCCCTGTGGAGCCGACTGCTAAAACGGCTCTCGTGAAACAATTGAAGAAGACCCGAGTTGACCTCACTATATGGCAACTCCTGGTTAGCTCACAAGAGCATCGAGAAGCACTCACTAAGGCTCTCGATCAAATTAAGGTTGACTCTTTGGTTACCCCTGCTGAGATGGTAGCCACAGTCCTGCCCCACCTAAAGGGCAAAGCTAAGGAAGGAGGCCCAGTGATCACTTTCTCCGAAGCCGACCTACCGCCATTTGAGGCCTCCCATAATCTGGCCCTCTACATTACGGTGGTTTGCCGAGGAAAATACCTCCCTATGACCCTGGTTGATGACGGGTCCACTGTAAATGTCCTTCCTCTAAGGACCGCCAAAGCCCTCGGCATTACCGAGGCCGATTATATCTCGACTGCTCAGACCATCCAAGCTTTTGATGGGAGCCCAAAGTCGGTAGCTGGGGCCGTAAAACTGACCATCATAACGGGCCCGATAGAAAAGGAGCTCGAATTTCAGGTGATCGATGTTACCTCATCATTCAACTTGCTCCTAGGTAGGCCGTGGATCCACGCGGTCAAGGCGGTGTCCTCCACTCTTCACCGAAAGATCAAGATGCCTCTGCTTAACGATGTTATCACTTTAGAGGCAACCCCAATGACTGTGGCTAGCTGTAACGCCACGGGACGCACGGACATCTGAGGGTTCGATTTTGTGGGGATGATTGAGGAAGAGTATATCTTTAGGCCTTACTTCACTACGAGTATCGACACGATGCTCCAAAACCTAGGGTACTTTACGGGGGCTACCTCTCGACCCGATCTTCCAGCTGGGAAGATTATCGAGGTCCTGAAAGACGAAGACTCTCACTTCGGTCTTGGTTTTGCCGCCACTCCGGGCAATGTTGTCCGAGCAGGAATTGAAAAGGCCTGCAACACCATTAAGGGTATCCACTTGAGCCCTTACAGCCCACGGTTGGCTGACTAATTTGTCACACCGGTCTTTGGGGCTATTCAGGATGGTCTATACCAACCCAATGCTGTGCATCTCCGGACCCAGGGACTGCAACTACATCCCGGATGATGTGTTCGCCCTCATCCAGTCCGATGGAGCTGAAAATGTTGAGCCCACGCTGGGGAAGACACCATAGCCCCGACTCCAAAGGAAGACCTGGTCAACCTGATCCTACGCAGCAACAGGTTTGACCCGACCAAGCTGATCTCGGATGTTGGTGCCGAGACGGGAACAGGGCCTGGAGGAAGACTGTCAAGTGGACTGACAGTCAGGGAAGAATCTACAAGCTGGTCACCGGAGAGGGAGATATGCCTGAGTCTGAGTCCGAGTCTGAGTCAGAGTCTGAGGTCGAGTCTAGGGAAGTCGGTGCTAGAGTCACTCCTGTAACCCCTCTCCCCTTTGTCATTCCTGCTGCTGGCACTTCGGGGTTTGTCCCGAGTGCCTTACCAATTCCGCCACTGACCAATGATCAGATGGCTGCTCTTTTTGAGATGTTTTCAAAATTTTCAATCAATAATAACAACCGTTCTACTTACGACTTGTCTCTTTCAAATTCTGTTTTCAAAAATACTTTATGCAATGACATTGAGAAACCAAACGAACAGGTACCCTTACCTCCACACCTGATCGAGCATCTAGAGCAAAGGGAATCCCGGAACCCGGAGATCGAAGAAACCAAGTCCATAAATGTGGGAACAACCTTAGAGCCTCAGATGCTTAAGATAAGGTTATCCTTAGATCCCGAGGAGAAACAACAGTTCACAAACCTCCTCCAAGAGTTCAAATATGTCTTCGCATGGTCCTACAAGGACATGCCGGGGATAGACCGGGAAATAGCCGAGCACCACATACCAATCAAAGACGGGTGCAAACCGGTCAAGCAGAAACTCCGTCGAATGAGGCCCGAGTGGTCTCTTAAGGTAAAAGAAGAAGTCAATAAACAGTTCAAAGCCGGCTTCATACAAGTGTCCGAGTATCCGGACTGGGTTGCAAACATCGTGCCGGTTCCTAAAAAGGACGGTAAGGTGCGAGTATGCGTAGATTTTCGGGATCTTAACAAGGCGAGCCCGAAAGATGATTTTCCGTTACCACACATCTACATACTGGTGGATAACACGGCCGATCATGCCCTTCTATCATTCATGGACGGGTATGCCGGGTATAATCAAATCAAAATGGCGGAAGAAGACATGAGTAAGACTACCTTCACAACACCTTGGGGTACTTACTGCTATACCATCATGCCATTCGATCTCATTAACGCGGAGCCACATATCAAAGGACCGCTACCACTTTATTACATGACATGATGCATAAAGAGGTAGAATTTTATGTAGCAACATGATCGTCAAATCCAAAGAACGGGACGGTCACATCACCGCCCTAAGAAAATTCTTCACCCAACTGCGCAAGTACAACATGAGGCTAAACCCTCAAAAATGCAGTTTCGGGGTAATATCAGGCAAATTATTGGGTCATATCGTTAGCCAACGAGGTATCGAAGTCGACCCAGCTAAAATCAAAGCCATTACCGAGATGCAACCTCCTAAAACCGAAAAAGAAATAAGGGGATTTCTCGGGAAAGTCCAGTATATCAGCCGGTTCATTTCCAAACTAACCATGGTGTGCGAACCAATCTTCAAGAAACTGAAAATAGGGGAACGGGTACTATGGGATGACAAGTGCCAAGCTGCTTTCGACAAGATCAAGGAAATATTGTCTGCTCCGCCGGTCTTAATGCCACCTCAACCCGGTTTGCCTCTGTCATTATACCTAACGACGACCAAGACGGCCATGGGGGCTATGCTGGCTCAGACGGTTAACTCCGAAGAACGAGCTATCTATTACATCAGCAAGAAGTTTTTAGAGTATGAGTGCAAATATACCATGCTCGAAAAGACGTGCTTGGCTCTAGTCTGGGCCACTAAGAAGCTCCGACATTATATGCTCAGCTACGAGGTCCATGTACTATCCAAGATGGACTCCATCAAATACCTCTTCGAAAAACCCATTCTCAATGGCCGAATTTCTAGATGGACTCTAATGTTGGCAGAGTTTGACCTAAAATTTGTGCCATTAAAGGCCATTAAAGGGCGGGTAGTAGCTGAATTTCTCGCCGACAGCCCAGTAACCGAAGGAGGACACACCGACACCTGGTCCTTCCCAGACGAAGATATTTTCCATACCGATACTGAAACGTGGGATTTATACTTCGATGGGGCATCTAATTTTCGAGGGTTCGGAGTTAGGATCCTCCTAATCTCACCAAGAGGAGAGCATACTCCCGTCTCCATCAAACTGGACTTTGATGTTACCAATAATGCAGCAGAGTACAAAGCATGGATTTACGGACTACAAGCCGCCGCCAATCTGGGGATCACAAATCTCCGGGTACATGGTGACTCATCCTTGGTCATTAACCAAGCACTTCAAAAATGGAAGACTCGGAATGCTAATCTCGTGGCCTACCAGGCACGAGTAAGGGATCTCGAGAAACAGTTCCAAAGGGTAGAGTACATATACCTGCCCCGAGAAGAAAATCAGTTTGCAGATGCACTCTCGAAACTGGTATCTTTACTGAACATTCCCGACCACGTGACTAGTATGCCAATTTGCGTCGAAAGACGGTCCGAGCCGGCGTACATTCATGACATCGAAGACATTGAGATAACAGATCCCGAACCATGGTATCAGGCTGTGCTAACGTACCTGACAAACGGAGAAAATCCTCCCGGGACTGAAGGTCGAGCCAAGAAAGCCTTACGAAGGCTAGCCACCCAATTCATCCGTACCGATGATAGGCAACTGTACAAAAAGACGGCACAGGGGGCTCTTCTCCTTTGTGTTGATAAATATAAGGCTGAGAAAGTTATGGCCGAAGTACATGATGGTGAAAACGGTCCACATATGAATGCCCACATGCTGGTCCAAAAAATCATGAGGCTCGGTTATTACTGGAATACTATGGAAGCCGACTGCCAGTTATATGTCAAACATTGTCATAACTGTCAAATCTTCGGCAATGTGCAACATATGCCGTCATCATTGCTTTATACCATGACGTCACTCTGGCCATTCTCGACATGGGGTATCGACATAATCGGGAAAATAAATCCCTCTGGTACTGGTGGGCACTGCTTTATTTTAGTAGCTATCGACTATTTCACCAAATGGGTCGAAGCTGAATCATATCGCATTCTCAATGCTAAGCATGTCGCCAAGTTTATCCAGAACAAGATAATATGCCGGTATGGGATTCCTTATGAATTTATCAGTGATCACGGGACTCATTTTCAAGCCGAGACTGCGGCCCTGATGACCAAGTATAAAATTCAAAGGCATACGTCCTCGCCCTATCGTCCCCAAACAAACGGAGCAGTAGAAGCGGCCAATAAAACAATTGTCACCATACTCAAAAAGATGGCTGATAATTACCGGGACTGGCCCGACAAAATACCTTTTACCCTATGGGGATACCGAACGTCAATTCGCACCGCAACCGGGGCGACGCCGTATTACCTAACCTATGGGATGGAGGCAGTCCAGCCAGTTGAGTTAGAGGTACCATCCCTCAGAATTCTGCTAGAAAGCCAAGTGCCCGAAGCTGACTGGGTTCGAGCACGGTATGAATCGTTGGTTCTACTAGATGAACGACGATCTCGCGCCCTCAATAACATCCAGATCTACCAGAAGAGGATCCAACGGGCCTTCAACAAAAGAGTAAGGCCCAGGAACATTAAGGAAGGGGATCTGGTCCTTAAGTCCGTTCGAGCTTTACTACCAGTTGACCCAAGGGGAAAGTTCAAACCCAATTGAGCTGGGCCATATCTAGTAAAGAAGATCCTATCAGGGAGAGCAGTGATGCTGACGGATCTGGACGAGAATGGATTCGTCAACCCTACCAACCTGGACCAGCTGAAGCGTTACTACCCTTAGCCATTTCTCAATGTCATTAGCAAAATTTATCAAAATCATTTTTTACAAAAAAAGCAAGTCAATAAGCTAGAATCATTTATTCTACTGTCGCAAACATCTTGAACCAATAGTCTTGGTGTAATTCGAGATTGCAAATTTACTAAGCCTGAACTACGTTTGGTTTGATTCTGCTAATCGCGGATACGTAGGCAGCCCCTCAAAAGGGCACAACCAATGCAATCGAGAAAAGACAGGAGCGGTTTAATAATAAACTTCTTTTATTAAATACCAAAAAAAGAGACTTGATAAACTCGGAAAATTACAAATGCAGGAATTCCAAAAAAAAGAAGCACACAACAAAAATAGTAGTAATATCTAGATAATATAAAAGCTAAGGACTCAGTATTTAGGGCATCTTGCCCTTCCCCTTGTCCTTGGCCTCCTTAGCCGTCCACTAGCGACGACGCGGAGGGGAGCGTACCCGAATCACCACGGGAACCTCTTTAGCTCGGGCTCGTTTGTTTGAGCCCGAATCCTCTGTCACTTCAATGGGCCCAAGTCGGGCCCTCACGGGCTCAGGGAGCCGGTCACGCGGACCTAGTCGGTCCCGGGCCGCCAGCCTTGGCCCAAGGCGTCTCTCCAAATCAGTCTGGGGGCTTGGCTGCCCCCGTGTGCTGCTAGCACCGACCTCCTTAGATCGAGTCTTAGTTTGTGTCTTAAGACCCGATTCTAATCGGACTAAAGTAGCAGGAGTATCTCCCTCATCGAAGAAACCCCTGTTGTCCTTCGCCGTCTCCCGGCGAACCAATTCGAAGGCCTCATCAACCTTCAAAGCTTTACGAGCCTCATCGGACTCCTCGGAAGTCCACTTTTGGTAAGCCCATGAAACCCAAGCGGATTGGCAAGGGCTGAGTATGGTCCACGTGGGACGGGTAAACCACCAATGCAACCAGGTGTCGCACATAGCATCCGTCAATTGGAGCGAGACGCTAATGATGGCTTCAATCTCAGGGATGCGCTGAGACGAACCGAACTGCCTCATAAGGCGGTCTGGGTAAATGTGAATTGTCCAGTCAAGGGACAGAATCACGAAGTAGCGGGCTTGGTCTCTCTTGGCCAATCCAGTCAACTTCGAAAGGAACTACCAAGCGACGGTCCATCTAATCAGAGGACCACCATGGAACACCAGCTCCTCATCCCAATAAGCTCGGTTTATATGATGGCTCGAGCTTATACGATGCCTCCTTGAGCTAATTTGGCTGATGCGGTAATTGGGAATACTCGGAGGGGACTCTATAATTGACAGACGTTCCGACAACCAAATCTGAAAAGTATACACGTGAAAGTCGTGAGTAGGTGGTCCGCTACAGCCCACTCGATCGAGTACAGAAGCTGGCTCGATCGAGTAAGCCCTCCAAAAACAGGCAGTAGCTCGCTAAGAGTGTCACTCGATCGAGTGACAGGTCCACTCGATCGAGTGACAGGTCCACTCGATCGAGTGACCTACGTACATCAGAAAATTCGCACGAATCAAAAGAGGAAGAAAATCGCAAGATGTACACCTGCAGAATACGGGTACTCCCCGTCAGATGTCGGTCCGGGTCAAGTCGTCTGGCATCCAGACCCATGATGATTTCCCCAGTGGCTAGCCAAGCAGGGCTATGACCAGTCTCCATCTGGTCAACCACTCCAATCAGCCTAATTTGACCCATGCATGAGTCAACATCCATCATCCCTTCAAAAACGTAGCGGTGCAGCATGCAAAAGGCGAAAGCCCTACGCCTGTGAGAGGGGGTAGCCCTTACATCTTGACTGTTCATAAACTTGTCAGCCAAGTCAAAGAGGGAAACGGTATTTACCCGCACCATTCGATCCGTCTCGGCGTGAGACAGACCCAAGAAATCCCTCAGCCTCCTCCTCGGATCAAGGTAGAACGGAGGGATAGCAGGACGAGCGACAGGGCTCCAACCACCTATAGCCGCGATTTCCTCGGGAAGAGGGCATATTTCTCCTCGCGGGAACGCGAAGACGTGATGGGTAGTATCCCAAAACGTCAGGCAGGCGTCCAGAAAATGCGAATCAATTATCAGACGCTGGAAAGGGAATAGGTTGACAATTCCCATCTGGGTCAGTTGAACTTTATCCTCGTCCCGAAAGTATTGGGACCAGGCGAAAAGCATCGAAGTAAGATGATTGATACCCATGGCAGATATTAGGGTCTCCTTGAAAGTCTAAGAGATTTTGAGGGGAAGGGAAAGTTTTGATTTGAGATACAGTAAGCTGAAGCAGGGATTCCTATATTTATAATAGGAAAACCTAACTGAAACCTACTATAACCCTAACTGTCATGCCTCCTCAGCAAACCTGGGCCCTATGCGCACGCAGGCCTGATTTCAGACAAGAACCCAGAATAGGAATCAAGCCGTCCCGAGCTTTCCTAAGAGTTTCTAAATTTTTTAATTTTTTTTTGTGATGATAAAAAATTGTGAAAAAAAAAATCTTTCAAAATTTTTGGTTCTTCAAAATCAAATACTTTATTTCCCTAGCGTGATTCAGTGTTTCACCTATGTGTTACATACAAGTTGTTATGTGTCAGCATACAGGTACACCCCAGACTTCAAGAGCAAGTCTCCGCGCAGCTATTTCACTCCCCCAGCATAAGTCAATGTTTCGCCCGGAATGCTACATCCAAGATGTGATGTGTCGGCATACGGGTACACCTACACCCCCAAAGGCAAGTTTGACTCCCTACGGAGCTACCATCATCAGGACAGGTATGACCCTCTGCTTATGGCTGGCGAGCCCTTCACGCAAGTCTACTGGACTATAAACGACCCGACCGGAAGGCTGCCAGGTCGTAATCTGCGATTGGCCTGGTAGCTACTCTGACTTTCGCCTTGTCCAAGCCTCAGTCAGAGTGGGGGCTCTATAGACACCCGCATTTTGCCTACTAGTGTCTATAGCAGTTCCCGACAAAACACCCGATGATGATCGGACGCAAACATGACTAGTATACTCGAATATGGGCTCGGAATCAATAATATCCGACATGGACTTTTAGCGAAGTACAAATCTCTCAAAACCAACCTCAAATTCAGGCCCAGTGGGTCGTTCCGAGCAAAATAAGACTAATTTGGGCCAAAACCGACACCAAAAATAAAACCCGTCTTTTGGCGACCGGGTCAAAACCCAGTCAAAGACGAATCCGTCCATAAAATAAGCCAAGAGGAGCTTCTAGAAGCTGGCGCCCAAACATAATATTCAAAAATCAGCAAGGTCAACTCCTTCCTAAAATAACTCGATTCCCTTGATCCACTCGATCGAGTGGATTGACCCACTCGGTCGAGTGGAGCCTCAAAAACCGGACCTGACCCTTTTGCAAAGGCACTCGATTAAGTGCACTAGGGCCACTCGATCGAGTGACCCTAGGTCGTGGGGAGAACTCTATAAATACCCCACAAACCCCTCTCATCTTTCAGTTTGGATCAACATACATTTGCCCTACATTTCTACCCTAATCCTCCCATTACACTACACTTCAATCCTTGGCAATCCTAGGCCAAAAAACCGAGTCATTTGTCCCTCGAAAAACCGACAAAATCCACCCATACACACACACACACCATAACTTGCATACATCCTCGATACTCTGACGTCCCCGTCACTATTACGAGTCCATTTCCGAGGCCTTTACTAAGCATGTATGTTGAGGGTGTCATAAACTCCGTCTCAACCTTTGTGATCTCTAATTTTTTATTTACATTTTCGTATTTCGCATTATAATTGTAATAGTAACGCTAACTTTAACTCTAACTTTTTTTTATTGTTTACTAACATTTTAATTTTGCATTCTAACAATTAACATTTATTTACCGCGTATACGTATTAACGTTAAAGTCTCGGTTTCAAATACGTTTGACTATGACGATCGCCTAAAGTCCGTCTAATCCCTTTACGAGCAACGACGGAGGTGGCACCCTTTCGAGGAGCGCCGCCCCAATGTACTCAAGGGCATGACGTGATCGTGATAGATCATAGTTGAACGCATTTGATCCCATTTCTAGGATTAGTGCGAGATCCTTTGAGGCAAAAACCGACATCATGTAATCCGTTAGGATTAGTATCGATGTCGTGACGCGGAGGACTACAATCTCGTCACTAATCAAACATTTTCAAATCCCATAATAATACATTTTCATAAAATGACGGTGACGGTCTCGTAATCGTACAATACACGATCACAACGCCGAAAAACCGAGTTGAAATTTAATAATGCAATATTTTCATTCAACTCGGCCGACCATCGATTTTCAAACATAAAAACAACACGAGTTGTACCTCGTACAGGTGTCACTCGATCGAGTGCCATGAGCCACTCGATCGTGATGGACCCCAAAAACTGGGCAGTAGCTACCCTCGAGGATGCACTCGACCGAGTCAGACCATGACTCGATCGAGTGGGTCCTGTAGCCCAGCAATTCGAGAGCTTTAATGCAACATTCGAGCCTCGTCCTTTTTTTTCGACTTAGTCGTAGCGTGCAAAATCAATCACGTAATTCTAATTTTCAAAACCCATGCATATCACTACACTTAAAACGACTTTGACCGTAGTCTTTCACGGTTAGCCCTATATTGCCGACTTTTTAGTCATCTCCGATATATGGCTAACCAAGACGCCATTTTACGATATGATAAGCCGGGACAAGGCATCGAGATTCGGGATCGGGCTAGCACCACGCCTAGGTCCCAAATCTCCGTCCTTTGATTAGTACACAATATAATGTGTATCTAATCAAAGTCCGTCCAAATCGCACGACTTACGGTCTAGTTTGTATTTACTATGTACGGGTCCGTTTCGAGTCATTTATTTATTTATCGCCTCTTTTATTTTCCGTTTACGCTATTTTATTGTTGTAATTTTTGTATTGGCCGGGTTGTATTTCCGCCCGTGTAATTTTTAATTTATTTACGAGTTTTGTTTATTTACTTGCCTATCGCTTTATAAATGAACCTCGCATGCTAAACAACTTCGACAATAGTTAGATGCATTAAATGACGTAGCAAACCAATAATTCACATGTTTAGCTCGAAAACGTTGTTTGCATATCATTTAGTCGTTTTACTAGCGCGCGTACACGAACACGAACGGCCGCCATGTGCGGGCGGGGTTGGGTGTCCTTAGTGGGCTTCCCAACACGTACCCTCACCTCTTACTCAGAACCTCGGTTTCCGGATGTCCGAAACCGTTGGCGCACAAGAGTCATTCTATACACGATTACCGGTGCAGATGGTATCGGTATTGCAATGCAAAGGGACGAGCCCCATAAACTCTGAAATCGAAATGGGCCGTACTTTGTGTACGGTCCATGACGACATAGAGTGGGCTCGAATGGTTCCGAATTACCACAAATTCGGTGGCGACTCCATCTTTGACTTAAATTTCGAACCCGAGAACAATCTTACCACGAGATTCATTCGCCTACCCAAACCCGCGCGTGGCCGCGTCGGGGTGGACCTACGTCATGTCCACATATAGTGTTATAGTTAATAATATAATATTTAAATATAAATATAAGTTAATCAATCAATCAATATTATATTAATAAAGCAGGAATTTTTCGAGCGATTTGATTGGTTCAAGTTTTTCTAATATAGAGTATTTTTTAAGTTAAATAAAGAATATAAAAATTTGTATATGAAAAAAAAAATCCTACTCCACCTAAAACTCGATTTTTTTTTTAAATTTAAATAAAGAATATAGGAATTTGTATAGAAAAAAAACAATCCTACTCCATTTAAGACTTAAAAAATTATCACTATATAAACAGACGATTATCACCGGCAACAAAAATTGGACAGCGTTAGCGTGAAACTCTTAGTTGATTCTGTTTGATAATTGTTTTAATATTCATTTATTCACCCTACAAAATATAAAGTTGAAATTTTGATTTTTTTAAATAACTATTATAAATAATTATTATTGTTTTAATATATGTTTTAATTTAAATCTAGAATATATAGCAATTTGTGTAGGTACAAAAGTATTATGATGAGGTGATGAAATTTTATATAAATAAGAACAATAATTCGTTCTTAGATATCAACCAACAATCTTTTGTATCTTAAAAAATTTCTAAGATAATATGATAGGGACGAGTATTAGCTGATGAGGAGAAGGGAAAGGATAATATGATGTGAAGGACGAGGAAAAACGATCTTATTGGATGAGGAATGAGGAATAATAAAGGGAGAGTTACGGAAGAGGGGTGGAGTGCGGCGATAAGGAGAACGAAGCGGGTAAGAAGAAAAGGTAAGGAATCCGATAGGTAGAAAAAAAGTTGAAATGATGGCATACTCACTCAAATAAATGACAAAATCAATTCATAAGAAAAAATGAATATTAGATGTGAGGAGCAGAAGAAGGAAAGGAAGACGGAGGAAGAAGGGGAATAAGAAGACGAAAAGCTTGAAAAGAAGAGAAAATGATCTTAGTAGATGGGCGTGAGTAACCAGAAAGTAAGCAACATTAAGGGAAGAAGGATATAAGGTAATGAGACATAAGGACGTGAGGGAAAAGATAAGCGGAAGTGACAAACCTTTGCTGAACTAGATAACAAATAAAGATAACCGTATGTAAGGATGAATCTTGAATGATGAGGAGGAGCATAAAGAGACGCAAGGTAAGAAGAATGGGGAAGAGGAAGAAGGAAGGAGAAAGTGAATGATGAAGAAAACTTATATTAGTAAACGGGAAATGATGAAAGGCGCAGCGAGAAGAGGGTCGAAGGATCAAGTAGTGAAGAATGAGAAAAGGGTTGAAGGAGTTAAATAGATTTCACTCTCGCTGAACTAGAGGACAAGAGAAAGACATATTACTTATATGAGAGTAGGGTGAGAGACGAGGGACGAAGAGGGAAAACAGAAGGAGAAGGGGATATGAAGGTGATAGACGAGGAGTACAACTGATCTTAGCAGAAGGCAATATTATGGGAAAGTAAGGGGGAGAGGGAGAAAGATCGGGAGAGGATGCTAAGGTTAAAAGAATTGAAAGAACGAAAACCTCACTAAACAAAATTAAAAAAGCGAGACATATTTAAAGATGAATCTTAAATCATGAGGGGGGAAGGCACAGAGGGGAAGGAGGAAGATAAGGGCATGGAGATTGATGCGTGTGATTTATATATGATTATTCCGTCTTTTACGTACACATTTCCATGCATATTGAGTAGCATTGTCTACTATTTTCCCTCGAATTTGATACTTTATGGTCATATTGCATTTTACGTAGGGTATGGACTCGTGGATGCATAACCAAGGCAAAAACTCGTGCTTAAAAATGAAATCTTATGCGAAATAAGAAAGGAGAATGATCGTTTTCAAACGGGTCAAATAAAAACATGAATATCTTGAGTTCTACAACTCCGATAGAGCCGATTCAAGTCGCGTTCGAAATCTCTTTCTCTTAGCTTTTCAATGGTATATCACAAGTCTGATCTGAACAAATAACGATTAAATGGAAAAGCGTTCGAAGTTGAGCGCGCATTGCTGAGACACAGTAATCAGTCGACCGACCATTAAAAATAGTCGACCGACTATTCTTGAAACTAGACGAGGACATACACTTTCCTAAATTGGATGTTTAGTGTTAATAAGACTTTTGGGTTTTTAATTCTAAATTGAAGAAGGATTATAGAATGGTGAGAAAGGTAAAAAGGAGGCGAAGGAAAAGGAAAAAAAAGATCGTAGTAGATGAAGGAGGAACATTAAGAGGGGGGAGCCTTAAAGGGAGATGAAGGACGTGAGGAGGGAAGACGAGTGAAAGGGACGAATCGTTGCTAAACTAGATAACAGAAGACGAAAAGCTGGACAGGAAGGATGAATGATCTTGGTAGCTGGGCATAAGCAAACAGAAAGAAAGTAGCATTAGGGGAAGAAGAACACAAAGGAATGAAACAAAAGGACGTGAAAGGCCCGAAGGGTAAGATGAGTGAAAGAGACGAACCATTGCTAAACTAGATAACAAAAGATGTTATATAAGGATGAATCTTGAATGATGAGGAGGAGCATAGAAAGACACAAAGAAAGGAGAATGGGGGAGACGAAATGGGAAGAAGAAAGTGAGTGATTAAGAAAATTGATCTTCGTAAATGGTAATTGAGGAACATGAAAAGGCGGAGCAAGAAGAGGGTTCAAGGATGAGGTAGTGAAGAATGAGAGGGGTTGAAGGAGTTAAAGATATGACACTCCTACATGACAAGAGAAGTCATATCACTTATTGGAAGGGCGGAGGTGAGAGAGTTGGGACAAATAAAGGATATGGTAAGGATAAAGGGATATGAAGATGATAGACGAGGAAGACAGCTGATCTTATTAGAAGGCAATAATGAACACCAAATTTAGAGGTTATTTGGAGGGACCAAGCCTTTTTTTAAAATGGCGGGACATGGAAAATCCAAGAGACGGACCCAACGTGTGAGTCTGACCAGTGAAGACATTACATACCTAACAGAATATCCTAAATATGCCCTGATACCATTATCTATGAAAATTACAGGAGCTGGTCAAGCGGATAACTTTCAAAAGTGTCACTACAGACCCATTAGAGATGTGTCGGTGCAATTATGCCCAGAATTCTACGAGGATTAGAAAGCTACTATGACGTCCCATAAAACGGCTACAACTTTGCGATCTCTAGCTTATTTGTTGTATGTATTCTATTTGTCGCATCAAAGTTTTTTTTGTGAATAGTGTGTCTTATGTAGAATGTCAGCTCAAACATTTATTTAGAATTTGCACGCGAATTTTAATACAGCAACAAACTTTCTATGTTGTCCTGTTTTGAAGTCAACTTCTATTGACGTTTTCAACTTTGATTATGTTGAGAATACGAGATTGATTGGTTACCCATAAATCGTGTATGTCGAACACCAAAATGCACAGATATATGGTACTATTTCTCTTCTTTCAACACTTATCAACGATTTCGTTACTTAATGATCACGCTTAATATTTTAACTCTAACACACGCTGCTTCCTTGGAACACCGCGCGCATCAAGTACTGCACACAAATCAAAACAACAACTGCTGACCACACTGAATTACCACCGCCAAGTACTGTACCTGCAGCTCTTAAAGACAAATATGCAACCACTCCTGCACCATCATCCCAGACTCCAACTAGCAATAAGATATTAGGAGAAGATCACTACTACATCCACATCTGTACCGTAGATGGTGAAAAGACAGTATAAGAAAGAGCACATTCATACACTGAGTGCGTACTATTAGTGATTTACATCTCACATTTGTGCACTGAAGATTAGGCTTAAATAGATGTCACCTAAACTCCTAATTTTATTTTACACTTATCTATGTATGTATCCTGGGCTGCTCTAGAAGCAGAACACGCCGACTATTAACTATACGCTTAATGTCTGCACGAAACAAGTTGCATCCACCTTGGAGCTCCGCGCGCATCGCGCGCGGCAAAACTCTCAATGTTATTTGTGTAACCACTATCGAACAAGTATTTATGTACGACTTTCAGGCTGCTGTTAAGGTATAACGCAACGACTACTGCTATTGCGCTCGACATCTGCTCAAACGTACCACTTTTATCTCGGAGCTCCGCGCCCACAACTAGTCGGCCTAAAAAAATCGAAAATTGAAATTGAAAAAATTGAAAAAACCTCCTAATATACTCCTAGTCTCCTATCATCTTTATTTCCTCCTCCTCGCTTATCATCCTCCTCATCTCTCATCTTCCTCGAAAAAATTGAAAAGTATCGTGGTGTTCGAAAGTCGAAACTCTGAAGATTTTTCAAGGGAGTCAAGGTAATAGTATTTGTTCCGGATTGATTTTTGTTGTTTTAATGCTTGATTGAACAATTTCTATTTCAAAATTCAGTTCGTTGGTGATGGTGAATTAGTTCGCGAACGCACTAATTCGTAAATCAGGTGAACTAGTTCGGAAATTGTGCCGGCAAACTGCGAATCTGGTAACACTGGTTAGTTAGTTAAAATTGGCCGATCGGAAATCTCACTATGGTAACATGTGGGTTAAAATGTGTTCCTTGTTATGATGCTGCTGGGGTGTTGACTGTTTTCGGAAGAAGATTTGCTTATTTAGGTAGGATTGGTTCATGGCCCATTGGAAACAAAATGGGTGGTTCTTCCCTCAAGTTCACTTGCTCCAATTCCAATTCCCATAGCGTTAGTAGATCGAATAGCAGTGACCCGTTCCTCAATCTTCACCCGGAAATCTCTTTGCTCAGAGGGGGAGGGGGGGCGGGTGATGTTGATGGTGTGAACAACTCGAGGATGGATGGAAATGTGAGTGAGAGCTTGAGGGACTCGTATGTTGCTAATGATACTAATTTGGCTAAGATCAAAGTCATTGGTGTTGGTGGTGGTGGTTCAAATGCCGTCAATAGAATGATTGAGAACGCTATGAAAGGTATAGAATTTTGGATTGTCAACACTGATGTTCAAGCCTTGAGAATGTCTCCTGTTTTCCCCGAGAATCGCCTGCAAATTGGTCAAGAGCTCACTCGAGGACTAGGAGCTGGTGGAAACCCAGATATTGGAATGAGTGCAGCCAAGGAAAGCAAAGAGCTCATAGAAGATGCCCTTCATGGCTCTGACATGGTCTTTGTCACGGTATCGCTTTTCTGGAACTCAACTCAATTATTCAACACCTTTGTTTCCCTTTTATACCTTTTTGACTTGAAAGTATCATTTGTATCCTCGAATGAGTGTTGGCTTGACCGCTGTTGGCCGTCTGACTTGAATTTTCATGTAGCTTTTAGAATAGCATATCTGCATATGGATCTTTGACTAAACAAAGTGCAAAGACCACATCACACCTTGGTTGAGTATATTGTGGGATCTTCAATGGTTACTCTTCAGCTGCAGGCTATCTAGAGGCTTAGTTTGTGATGGTCACGGAATTAGTTAAAGAAAGCAAGTTCTTACAAGTAAAACTTGAATATACTCTTACAAGTTTTTAATATTTGAATAGTGTCTTATAATTCCAAATATTCATGAGTGGCTTGCCGAAACAATTACTACAAAGGGAGGAGTAAGCCCCCCCCCCCTAAATATGTAATTTGACCCAGATATGTTGTTAACGCAAAGAAGTTGCTTCCAAATGGTTAATAAAATTGCGTCAAAGGACCAGTACTTCACAAGAGTAAGCGTAGCATTTTTTGTTCCACCATCATTTAAAACCAGTTTGTGGAAAAATGGTAGTAATAGACTAATACTCTAGTAAGAACAGCACCTGCGGTAATCTGTCAGAAGCTGTGTTCAGTGTCTTCAGGAAGGTATGCATCCTTGCTAACGTATAGTTTTCTACAGGCTGGGATGGGTGGTGGAACTGGCACCGGTGCGGCTCCTATCATCGCAAGTGTTGCAAAGTCAATGGGAATTTTAACTGTCGGAATTGTTACAACTCCATTTTCTTTTGAGGGAAGGAGAAGGGCAGTTCAAGCCCAAGAAGGAATTGCAGCTCTGAGGGACAGTGTTGACACACTCATTGTTATTCCAAATGATAAGTTACTCACTGCAGTTTCTCCTTCTACTCCGGTCACAGAAGCATTTAACCTGGCTGATGATATTTTACGACAGGGCGTCCGTGGAATTTCGGATATAATTACGGTATGTAATATTATAATATATAAATTTTCATGTTTTTGTCTTCTTAATACTCCCTTCCATTCATTGAAACCTACCACTTTCCTTTTTTGGAGCATTCACCGAATTCCTATAGTTTCTTAAAATGACAATGAGATCACTTGGAGAGGAATCAAATGACAATGAGATGAAAAACCTTTTGTTTTAAAAAAATCACTAAATCCTCTCTTTCATTAATGTAGGACTCTTTCATGTGGTAAATCAAAGGGTTTGAGCTTTTCAAACCTTTCCCTTCAAGCCGTCACATAAGATCACTTGGATAGGAATCAAAGACTTTAGATGTGAAATTCATAAAAGGAGGGTTGGACCTCTTCGATACTTGCCATTAATATTTGAAGTCCTCTAGATAGCAATTGTTACGAGAAGTTGATTACCCTACTATTTTCTTACAATGCAAACTTAGACTTGACATGTGAGATTCATAACAAGAGAATAGGCCACACTTACGGGCTCTCCAATAGGGTTGATGCAATGCTCATGAATTGATATTCTATGACAATTGTTGCTACAACAATTGGTTCTATAAAAAAAGTTCTTTGCAAGGGTTGAGATTGTAGATGTTTTTGTTTAAAGAATGTTGACAATCTGCATTTTTCGTCTTAAGTAAAGATCTTCACGTACACACATCATGATTTTTGCAGATACCTGGGTTGGTAAACGTTGACTTTGCTGATGTGAGAGCTATTATGGCTGATGCTGGCTCTTCGTTGATGGGCATAGGGATGGCAACTGGTATATATCTTATTTAGTTGCACCATACAACAGGAATGACCCCGACAGTCTTAATTCCAACAACGAGTTGGGATTGGATTCTCCCTTTCTTGCGTGTGTGCATTTTTTTTACAACGAGTTGGGATTGGATTCTCCCTTTCTTGCGTGTGTGCATTTTTATTTGTTTGGGGGGGGGGGGGGGGGGGGGGGGGGGTGTTACTGGTGACTTTCTTGGTACCGTTTCCCTCCAAACTCAAAATTAATGGCATTTAGTCATATACCATTATAGCTATTCTCTTCACTGGAGGCAAGTAGTTGCATAACAAAGCTGTCCATTCTCTTATGGTTGTCCTTGTGACATGCTATTGAATGTTATAAAAGCTGAATCTGGCTATCCAATTTTCGGTTTTTTCTTCAAAATTTCGTACTGTTCATGTCTTCTAAATCATTACTTGAACAAAACCTTTAATGGTATTATATACTTTGATATGGTGTTTTTCAGGTAAGACTCGAGCTAGAGATGCTGCCCTTAATGCGATCCAGTCTCCTTTACTGGATATTGGTATAGAAAGAGCCACTGGAATCGTATGGAATATTACTGGTGGGAGTGATTTAACTTTGCTAGAGGTATCCTTTTAGTCAGTTGATTTTCTGAACTTGATAGGTGTTGCATCGTTTATGTCGTACGCTGATTGCCTTGGAGCTTCTCTAATATAATCAAGTTGTTAGGCCTATCATATTAAGTACTCCGTACTACTTTTGTCCTCACTTGACTTTTTATTGTCTCCCTTGACTTTTAGTGATTGCTCCAAATATATAAAGATATACTTCGTATATGATACTACGTATATAATTTCCTGATGTATCCAAACAATCATTTTCATAGGGTTCGTATCAGTTAAAGGAAGTTGAAGCGAGTGTTATAGTGTACATTTTGAGAAAATGTTTTCCAAAACAGTGGTTGGCCACTTGAGTCAACTTGGGTTGATGTAAATGCATGGATGGAGTGAGGAATTTTGTTGTGTGCTTCTCATGTATGTCACATTAAGGTCTTAGTAGCTGATTGATGCCAATGTCTTTCTTACTTTAATGTGAGGGATTCCAAATGACATTATAGTTGCATGTGCATCATGCCAAAGAATCATGCATGTCAAATTTGAGTGCTGATTTGCTACACATTCAGTAACAGATAATAACAGAGAAAGCTCACAAAGAAGATTTGTACTGCCAAGCAAACCTAGGTTAAGAAAGAGTAGTGGCCAATTGAATATTTGAGTGCTTCAGATACTGCTTGCCCTGTTGCTTCATCTGCATAATTTTAAATCTGTGATCTCTGGCAGGTCAATGCTGCAGCTGAGGTTATATATGATTTGGTAGATCCGAGTGCCAATTTGATCTTTGGAGCAGTTATAGATCCATCACTAAGTGGCCAGGTTTGATATATGCTGCTCCCTTCATTTTTTTTAAAAATTTATTCCCTTTCCATTCTGCACACCTTTCAAGAGAGTCGAGCAAATGACTACACTACTCTTGCTTTACTTCACTGAATTGCTGATATTCTCCCTCACAAGTCACCACCCCATATGAATCGAGCCTCTTCCCCACCTACCCCACAACCACTACCCAACCCATGAAGCACCTCATGCATATCACCACTCTCCCATGCACACCACATCAACGCCTTCTCCACTACCACATCAACGCTGTCTTCACAACCACTGCAGGTGCACTACCGCATGACAACCACCACCAACCTCCTTGCGGCTACTACAGAAACACCAGGTTACCACAATATAAACAACCACCACATATAACACCAACCACAAACCAACCCACTTGGCTTCCGGAGAATAAGGGAGGGAAAAAGACGTTGGAAATGGCATCGAGAGCAGATCTGATGGTCGGGAGGAGAGACGTTGAAATTAGGTCTGAGTTCGAAGTTGCAGAAAATGAAAAGAGGTCAATTAGGGTGGGGTGGTCAATGGTCATGTGTGTTTTCCAAGTGACTTTTGGTGGCTCTTTGATGAGTTAGGGGCTGTGCTTCGGTGAGTCAAGAGCCGGTTATCCAGTAGTCACATACTCCCTCCATTCCAAAGTGTTCTTCCCATTTAATATGGATACAACTCTTAAGGAATACAATAAGTTAATACAAGGTACAAACTCAGAAGAAAATATAATAAATAAATGGGAAGAAGATAGGAGTAAGTAGATTGGTGGTGGGTGTTGGTTGAGGTGACCCTTGCTGTTGGATAATTCTTGGGAGTCGGGGGCTTGGGGCTGAGTTTTGTTGGGCGGAGCTGTGAGTTGCATCGGTGGGTGTTGGGTTCTAATGAATATGATCAGGGGTAGTTTTGTATATTTCAGTATGGTCATAACTTACAATCTAGTAAAATGTCCCTAAAAACTTACCAAAAGAGGGAAGGAATTAAAAAATTGCAAAAAGAAGTACTCCGTAAGTGGGAAGAAAGAATGGGGTAATACTTTTTTGGCATGCTTTCTTACTTTCCCTACCTGGAAGATTTACTAGCTTCTGAATGATATTCTTAAACTTAATGAGTCCACGGTAGCCAAATTGTTCGATTTCATAAAAAGAGCTAAGGTGGCGGGACTCTACAAGCTTCTTGTTGCTCATTTTTGGTGGGTTCTGTAGCTAGAAAGCTATGTATCTTGAAAAGTTGGCATGTCAGTGTAAGCTACAAGTACCATTGGACATGCTCTAATGCAGCCCCAAATGGACTAGAACTTATATTTTTTTAGTGTAGTTGAGATAGGAACTTTGATGTAATCGTGGATATATGGTGTTGCTTCCCCTTCTCTCATCTCAGGTGAGTATAACTCTAATAGCAACAGGGTTCAAACGTCAAGAAGATGGTGAAAACCGAGTCCTCCAGGTAACAACTAACAAGACAGCTATGATTCAATATTCAATACTCTGGTAGAGAGTAGGCGAGGTGAGGAATGATGGTTCTGATATTTGTTAAAAATGCAGGCTAGTCAGGCAGCACAGGGGGATAGTAACGTTGGTATCAATAGACGGCCATCCGTGAGCGAAAGTGGGTCGGTTGAGATCCCTGAGTTTTTGAGGAAGAAGGGGCGTACACGTTTCCCTAGATCATGATTTTTATCATCCTAGCAGTATTTCCTCCCCTCGAATGTAAACCATGTCTGTAGGTATAAGCTATTGCGTATGTTTGTTTCGTCTCTAGCCAGTACATAGCCAGCCGTCTTTTCCTCGTCAGGAATATTATCACCGTCTTTCCTAATAAAAGATGGTTAAATCTATGAGTTATTTATTGATTTTGGGAGTAGATTTGAGAGCTGAAAATGCTATGTTGTGTTCAGTTGTTGTAGGGCATGATGCATAAGCCACAGTCACACATTGGAGTTTGACAAGTCTATAGGGGTTGTTCAGTTGGGTGGATGAAAGAAGCAGGTCGGTCCCCCGACAAAAGAAATGGTGTGTAGTGCAGAATGCAGATGGATAGATAGATAGATTGTCAAAATCATTGTCCCGTACTCCCGTTTCCCTAATACATGTGAGGAATATTTCCCTAATATATGTGAGGAATATTTCATTTAAAATTGCGGGGATTAATATCTATTTGCGTGGCCATTCCCACTCCATGTCAGTGAGTCACATTGTGATCCAAATTGCCTTCCATTCATTCCCTTGGCCTTCTCCATTAATTCATTCTCTACTTGTAATATCTTCCACTTGACCTTCATGCCCTTTCCTAAATCAACCTCTACCTCACAAATCACAACCCTTTTTATTCATTTACTTTCTCTCTTAAAACGATCACATTCGTCTTAAATTGAAATAAATGGCACATCAACTGTTTCTTTTTTGTCATTTATTTATTAGCTACTCTACCTTTGATCTCATTTATCTATCTATTTGACCCATTTCGTATTTAGTATGGATATATCCGTTTTAAGTTAGAATTTGAGCTTTTAATTAGGATGCAAAAATCCAGCAGACAGATATATGAGGTTGTTTTAGCCCTCTTTGAGATTGAGATTGTGATTTTTTCATACCTGCCCTCGTAGTTTCATATATTCCATGGTCAACGTCTCAGCGACCCTATTCAAATATTCGTATTGAGATATGGGAATAACATGGGGGACATGACATGCACCGTTATCAAATTTTACCACAGAACAACTTTGGTGTTATGTTCATAATACGTTTGATTGTCCTCGGTTCCTAACATTTGTAGATACATAGGCCTACGGTTTTACTTGATAGGCAACGTATATCATACTCCTTTTTTTTTTTTTGAGTTAACTCCATATGAATTTGAAATAAAGTTACAAATATGATAAAGAGAAATAAAGATGAAAATATTTACTTAAGAGGAAATGAGACCAGGGGGCGAATCCAGGATTTTCCGATAGGGGGGGCATTTGGAAAACTTTACGGTTTGTATTTTGATTTTTTTTATAAGTGAATTTATATGATAAAAGTAATTGGTGGAAAATCAAGTTTTGTTTTATAAATTGATGTTGGTTTTGAATTTTTTTTGCTTCGTTTAAGAAAACTTACAAAAAAAATAATTCGTATGTATTAAGCAGAGTGACTAGGAAATATATATTCTATCCGTCTAACTCATTTATTTGTATTTGATTAAAAAATAACCCCCACAATTATCTAAATTAAAGCTAAACGGAAGGAAGACTTAAGCGTATACTCTTATTAATTATAATATTTCAAGATAATGATACATTGAGATTATGTAGATCATTGGTTCAATTGTGCAGCTATAGTCAACTTGGTTGGAGAGGTTTCAGGTTTAAATCTTACTATTTACATAGTTTTGAAATGAAAAAAGAGGGAGTTTTGAAACTATAAATGTCGGCAAGCCAGCACCTCAGAAAGGAATGGAAAGCATCGCAACCAATGAGTTGGGTGAGGGCAGTCGCCCACCCATGCCCTCACCCAAATCCGCCCATGAATGAGACCAACTAAAAAAATTCGTAAAAGAAATATAAGGCTAATGCATCACAACCAATGAGTTGGGTGAGGGCAGTCGCCCACCTATGCCCTCACCCAAATCTGCCCATGGATGAGAACAATTAAAAAAAAATTCGTAAAAGAAATATAAGGCTAATTAAAAAAGATAGAGGGAGTAGCTTCTTAACCCCTCAGTTATATACAAAAATAAAATAATACTTCCCCGAGTCTGAATGGTCTTTCCTCTTTCATTTTTGGGCTGCATCATACTTTCTTCATCTATTTCATTTTAAGTCATTAATATGTGGTCCATACACCCTTACATTTTTCCCTCTACTCCCTTCTTTTTTAGCCACACATAAATAGGTAACACCTTTTTTTTGTCCCAAAAACCCTAGGGAAAGATTATTTAGACCCAGAGAAAGTAATAAACTTACGTGAATATCAATCTGTTATGAAAATACATTTACTGATGGTCATTGCATCTTGTAGTTCATCATGATGTTTCATGTAACTAGGTTTTTTCATCATGATGTTTAATGTAACTAGGTTTTTTCATGAAATGTGATATATATATATATATATATATATATATATATATATATATATATATATATATATATATATATATATATATATATATATATATATATATATATATATAGCCTATAACATAATGAAAATCGTGAGAATCAAGCCGAAACACAAGAAAAGAGAGAGAGAACCTATAACATAATGAAAATCGTGAGAATCAAGCCGAAACACAAGAAAAGTCGTCAGGCCGGTTGGGGGAAGGGGGTCGGTCGGCCGACCGGTGAGGGGCAGGACTACAGGGGCATGTCGGTTGGCCAGGATGGTACAGCCGGTGGACAAGCTTGTGACCTGTGAGTGACACATACCCATATGTGTTATAACATGATACATAGGGTTAATGATAAAACATACTTCCTCCGAATTTCTAACATTGTCTCATTTGTCTTTTGGGTGGAAAATAAGGAATGAAAAATTAGTGATTAAAAAAGAAAGGAGGAAGAGAGAAATTGGTGGATAAATGTGAACCACACATTTATGGCCCAAAGTAGAAAATGGGTAAAAAATCAAACTCAGCCCAAAAAGGAAAATGGGACAATGTTAGAAACTCGGAGGGAGTATTTTTTAGGATTATTTAACATGAATAATACCAACTTTGAGTGATATTCCATAAATAAAATCAACTTTATTTAATACGGAAATAAAAACATGTATGACACATGTTATACGCGAATGAAATACTCTTACCTGCTGCCGCCTACACCCGTCAATATTTCACTAATACAAGTTTTACTGGCTGACACTCCTGACAGTAAAGCAACCTCACACTTTTAACTTCATTAATTGTAAAACTTCAAACTTCTATCTTCTTCTGCTTCACATCAAAAGGTCATCTTCTTCGTCAATTCATCATTCACTTCATCACTTCATCTTCTTCTTTCTCAATTCATCTTGTCGAAGGTAATTTTTTTTCGAAACTTTTGTTTATCTTCCTCAAACTTTTGTACGTCCATCTTTATAATTAATTACCATTAATTTTGTCGAAAATCAATTTTCAGAGGTGATTATTGTCGAAAATCAATTTTGTCCATCAATTTTGTCAAGTTCATTTCTCAATCCTTTGTGTCGGCAATGTCAATGGTGATTATTGTTTTCATTTCCCTAAATCAATATTTCTGTGGGTTTTCGATTTTTCTGGGTTTAACTTAGGATTTTCGAAGAACCCCATGAATTCGAAGAACATAAATTTGATGGGTTAACCATGGATTTGGAGAAATTATGAGTTAGGAGAGAAAATTTGATTTAGGGAAAAATCGATTTTGGTGTGGCAACGAATTGAAGAAGATGAAGATGTGTGTTAACTAATAGTATGAGACCCACAAAAACCAACTTCATCCGGTCATTTAGGAGGCAATTTCATTCCCGTATAATATGTCTCATACATGGTTTTATTCCCGTGTATTAATTAAAGTTGGTTTTATTTATGGAATACCACCCAAAGTTGGTATTATTCTTGTTAAATAACCCTATTTTTTAATGGTGTAAAATTGAAGAAATTCACTTTACAACATTTACAACCGTGACAAAGTGAAATGTTTGTTTGGTTTTGAAGAGATGGAGTATTCATTTGAATTCATAGGTTATTTGATCACTTGAAATGACATGCAATTTTTTTTTTTCAATATACGGAGTAAAATTCTACTCTCTCCCATCTAGGGATGGCAACGGGGCGGGTATGGGTCGGATCCGGCAGGGGGCGGGTATGGGTCGGGGCGGCAACGGGGCGGGTATGGGTCGGACTCGGACCCTTAAGGGTCCAAATTTTGTAGACCCTTACCCGGACCCGATGGGTACGGGTAGGGTCCGGGTCCTTCACGGGTCCAATATCCGACAAATTATTATGTATAGGAGATCAATAAATCAATTATCTTTAGACATTAAATAATGAAATAATGAGATTCATGAAACTAACGTTAACATTAAAACCAAAATCCCATCAAATTTGACACTAAATACAGGCGCACACACAAACTTCATGATTTTCTATTGCTGTGATCATCATCATTCAGTAGTTTTTTTGTTTTGTTTTTTTTTTACGGGTCTAAGGGTCGGGTCTGGGTCCGACTTGTAGGACCCGGACCCGTAGATTTTTTGGAGGACCCATACATGACCCGTACCCACAGGGTCCAAAAAAAATAGGACCCGTACCCGACCCATTAGGGTAAGACCCGACGGGTCTGGGCAGGGTCCTGGACCCGTTGCCATCCCTACTCCCATCCCTCCTTTTTATTCCCTTTCTTTTGGGCTCCGAAACTAAGAAAATGATTTTTCTAAAGTGTACCCAAAGGTGCATGTTAAGATGATTATTAAGAAAATATTAACCATCACAATGGTCTAAGTATGATAATTATGATTTCACATTGCAATTTATCATGAAATATACACCTTAATCTTTCCTTAATAAACACCTTAACATGTGTCAATTGGATTCATTTTAGAAAAACCCCTTAAAAAAGATAAATACGGAGTAATTGATTTAAGATAAGAAAAAAATAAGTATAAGGTGGGAAGATGTGGGTTTATGTGCAAAGGAAATACTCCCCTCCATTCTTTGGAAACCTACCATATGATTAAAATATAACTCACATATATTCAACTTATGGTAAGTTTTCAAAGAATGGAAGGGAGTAGTAAATAATTAAAGGGTTTTTCTACGTTGTACCCTCCTGTTTTTTCGTTTTCTACCGTGTACCCCTCCTATTTTCAAAACCATCACTAATACCCCTGTAGTTGATTAACTTCATAAAACGTGACCTAATCACAATTATTCGTCTAATGCTCCGTTAATTAATTGCATGACAGTGATTCTAGGCTATGACATAACCACTTTTGACGACATTGGTTTGTATTCCCTACATTTTCCCCAACTTTTTCTCCGTTTCATTAATTTTTCCCGTTTTTCTCATTTTATTCATCAACTTCTTATTCTTTTTTTACCTAATTGATTTTCCTTCACTTTCACCTCAACTTATTCTTTAGCTTAAAATAATGATATTTTACTAATTTATAACAAAATTAATTTAATCGCATTAACAAACAAAGTATTAATGTTGCACTTAAATAAAGAGTGAAAGAATTATGATAAAATGAAGAAAAAAAACAAGAAATTATGCATGCAAAATTAGAATTACAGAAAACATAGGAGACGGAGATGGAAATTAATTAGGGTTTTTGAGTAGAATAATTGTAATTAGGTCACGTTTAATGAAATTAATCAACTACAGGGATATAAGTGAGGGTTTAGAAAACAGGAGGGTATATTGTAGAAAACGAAAAAATAGGAGGGTACAACGTAGAAAAACCCATAATTAAAAAGAGAATAAAAAATTGATTAAAAGAACAACTTAAATAGTAAAGTGGAAAGAAAAACAAATTAAGACCAATAAAGAAAGAGAAAAGGAAACAAAAACTAAGAGAGTATTAATTTTTGAGTTATTTAACATGAATAATATCAACTTTGGGTGGTATTACATACATAAAACCAACTTTCATGAATTTGAGAATAAACCCATGTATGAGACGCATCAACCATAAATGGAATGGCTCATTAATGACCAGATGCAGCAGGTTAATCTTCTTCCTTTCCACGTCAATGTCGATTCTTCCTCTAAATCCAAATTTTAAACCCTAATTTTGTGCAACAATTGTCGAAATTCATGGATACGTAATCCATCAAATTGATCATGTTCTTCGAATTCATGGGAATCTAACATCTCAAAAGATGTTTTCCGCAACCACAAGTTACGGACAGTGATTAGGATTATCAAGAAGGGAGAAAACACTGAGAAGTTTTATGGACATCCATTATGGCTGGTAAGCTCAATAATTACGTTTGTGGTTATTATCAGTTAGTTTAGTAGCATTAAATTAACCATAGTGGAATAGTGTACATGCGTAACAGGTAGCAGGTAACCCGAATTCATTCGTGTTTGATGTGTTTCGTACATGAGTTTATTCCCAGATTAATTAAAGTTGTTTTATTTATGGAATATCACTCAAAGTTGAGATTATTCCTGTTAAATTACCCTTAATTTTATTGCATGCATCGATTTTTTTTTTGAAAATGCCAAGTCCACAGGGCAAAAGGGAAAAATGATTTCAAGAAAGGGGTGTAGAATACAAGTTGGCACAAAATAATTAGGAGGAAGTCTCCATTTTCTTATCACAGATTTATCCAACCAAATAAAATTTTAATTGGATGAATAACAGTAAGTTATTTATTGAAGTACTTTAAACACTACACCATTGAGTTAAGATCCGGTGTGAACAGGCGAAAAGGCCGGTCGGCCGACCCCCGATGTCCCAACCGGCCGGTCGACCGACCCCCTATACAGGGGCGTCTTAATAGATCTAAAGGCCCAGTTCAAGTTTCGAGTTTGAGACCCTTGTATGGATGTAATATTAAAAAATAGAAAAAATAGAATTGCATCCAACAAGGTTTGAACCGGTTTGAACCCGTGATCTTTCAAGCAAAAATGTAGACTCAAACCACCACACTACAAGCCACATGTGTAGATACTTTCTCATAATTTTATATATAGAGTAACTATTCAGAAAGAGGATTATGAGGCACAACAAAATTGGAGGCCCAGTTCCCCTGCTCGCCCTGAACCTCCTCTGAGCCGCCCCTGCCCCTATACCATCCCTAGTTGGCTGGCTGGTTGGCCTGGCGTGGGTTGTTCGCACCGTTCATACTGAGTGTTTGTTTCTAACGGATCCTGGATAATACTCCTTCTATACAGGTCCAACTCTTCCAGTCTCCCCCTTTATTTTTCGACACTATCCACAGTCTGGAAGATTTTTCAATATTCACGACAATCTATTAGAGAAAATATATCTATTAGAGAAAATGTATTCGTCCCTAAAAGTACATTATTAATATCAAATTTCCATAATTACTCTTTTTACTAATATGTTACGAAAGATATTAGCAATACAACATGTGTGTTAGCAAACTTGAAAAAGTAAAGACAAATTCTTGTTTGTAACGAAAATATTCATCTTAATACGATGGGTCAAATATGTGGGATAAGACAAACTCATGTGCCTAGGATATAAGAATTTTTTTTGACATTACTTTCCTAGTTGAGTATCCATTATGACGAATATATCCGTGATGAATTGAAAAGCAAAAGGCCTGGAAGATCGGCGTTGAAAGGAGAAAGTACCACAAAGGAAAGGAGAAGAGGAGGCAGAAATAAGAAAGACACGTAAGTAGGTAAGTTGCCATACAAAAAAAAGCGAATAGAAAGAGAGGACGGACGTGGAAATACACATCCCCACACACTAACATTTTATTACTTGCACATAATAACACACTGCTCTTCAAGATCTTCCACACATTATATTCTGCACTCCAGTACATCTCCTTCCTTAGCTTCGTTCCCCCCTGCTCCATCATATCCCCCCTTTTCAAATAGATCCACAATCAACAATGAAGGACAATAGTGAGATTACGATCACACAAAGACGACAACAACCACAACAACAAGAACAAGAACAAGAACAAGAAGAACAAGCGACATACGAGCCATTGCTAAAGAGTAATAGTAATATTAGTAGTAAAAGTACGAGTTGTAGTAAGGCGGAGACGACGACGACTAGTACAACATTGTTGTTATGTAGGGAGTCTACCACCGAAGATAATAATACAGTGTCGAAGTCGAAGAAAGAAACCAATACTACAACCAGGAAAGAAGAAGAAGAAGAAGAAGAAGATGAACAAATCGTCAACAACAACAACAACAACAATAACTACAACAGGATAAACAAGAACGAGGAGAAGGATGCGGATGAGGATGAGGAGGAGGAATTGGGGCCGAGAGAGAAGCTGAAGAGGCACAAAAGAGAAGTAGCCGGGCACGTATGGATCCCCGATATGTGGGGACAGGAAACTTTTCTAAACGACTGGATCGACTGTTCTTCGTTTGATGCTTCTTTGATCCGTCACAAGATTATGGTTGCTCGTGCTTCTCTAATCCAGGAACCCCGTCTTCTAGCTCCTCCCTAGCTAGCTATATTCCTTGCTTTTATTTAACACATTATTATTATTTCGTATGTCTTCTCTTGTTACCTATTGTTAGTTACATACATACATACATATATGTACGTATATATCATTACATTTACACATTTGATTATTATTGCTGCTTTTTATGTTCATTTTTGGAACATGGATTGCTTCATATCATCATGCCTAAACTACACACTAATCTTATTAGCTTACTTTACTTTGTCTATCATTTCTTCATTTCATTTGTTGGCCTGGCCTTAATGTTTAAGACTAGCTATATATGTTAAGTTTCCATTATTAAGCTCAACTGGTAAGAGTTCTCTTACTTTGATCGGGAGGTTGAGATTCGATTCTCACCTGACCTATAATGTAACTTAGTGTGCTCTTCTCTAGACCCATTGTTAAAGGCTGCAACTAATCTTAGCTTGTTGGTCATCTTATACATCCTTATTTTGCTTTTGTTAGGTAAGTACTCCTATCTTACTCAAAAGCTATGTATACCGCATAACGTCACTTACTTGTGATCCATTCCATCATCAATTTCACCAATGTTAGTTTTATCAATGTCTTCTTATAATCTTATTTGATGTGGTTTACTTATTGGGTTGTTTTAATTCTTCAGCAACCAATCAATCAATCAACCATAGTTGATGATACACGGTGATATATTCGAGTTTTTCTAGTGACATGAGTGTTCAAGTGACTAAATGAGTAGGTAAAATGGAAGTGAAAAAGCTACTCCGTAGTAAGATAGAGGTATACACGTCGGTCCAATTGATGTGGGAACAAGGAGTAGAAAAAGAATGAATTATTACTCAAATAGCTAGTCGTGTTTTAGGAAGTACAAACGGTGTTTTGAATTAGAGAAGTATACATTGAGCCTTGAGCTTCAATGTGATGGTTTGACATGCTTTGATACGATATTTTTGAGTTAATTTGATTCCACAATATTTTTTTTGTCAACGGATTAAATAGTTTCCTGACCACCTACCATCTATAGCACAGGAAGCGCCATGTTATGTGCTATGGTATTAGGTGACCTAGGATAAACATAAAGGCTATACAATGAAAGGAAGATGTGGACATGGCCAAGTCCACCCCGATGCGGCTACGCGCGGGTTTGGGTAGGCGAATGAATCTCGTGGTAAGATTGTTTTCGGGTCGAAATTTAAATCGAAGTTGGAGTCGCCACCAAACTTTGTGCGAGTTCGGACTCGTTCGAACTCACTCTGTACTTAGGCGTATCGCGCACAAAGCACGACCCGCTTGAGTACTAGAGCTTATAGGGTTCGTCCTTTTGAATATCGATATCAATGTCGAATTACCGAATATCGTATATCATATATCGAATGACTCTCGTTCGCCAGCGGTGTCGAGCATCCGGAAACCAAAGGTTCTGAGTAAGAGGGTGAGGGTACGTGTTGCGAAGCCCACGAAGGACACCCTACCCCGCCCGCACTTAGCGACCTCTACTGGGATATCGACCAGTATTCGTTTAAGCGTATGTAACTCCCCAGATTTAAACAAAAAGGAATAAGATAGATAATTGTAGCGTCTTATATTAATAATATACCATGGTGGCGGAAACACCATGGTTAACTAAATCCGAGTGTTACCAACATAGATAATTAATATGTCTTAACGCATACAACTACTCTCGGAATTTAAAACCCGATCAAAATAAAACAAAAAGGTTCAATTATTAAACATATTATTCAATATTAATTCTCTCTCAAGTCAACTCCAATCATGACCAAGAATCACATCAACCTGAAAAATATAAAAGTCCACCGTCAGTGGGGAGTAACTAGGAGTCCTCCCAGTCATGACTGATGAAAATCTAATCATAGTTATGAGAATATAATAAGAGATATCATATACTCCATTTAAAAACATGTTAACATATAAAGTTCATCATAACATGTGATAAAATATTAGTAGCAAGAAATACATAACAACGTAAATAATACCAAGCCATAAATAAATATAATGCAGAACTGATACGCCTTTCCAGAACTCGAACCAAAATATATAGAATAACACGAGCTAAGAACGAGTACCGTCTAGGGCCAATAACCTGAAACCCTAAACTTCGATGCCAATAACCTGACACCAAAATAACCCTATGGTGGGACACATAACCGTGAACCAATGTCTAAGAGTGGCCAGACTTTCGAGGGACAAAATGTCTAGTTAAGGCGTAAAAGTGCGGACCCTTAACCAGTCAAGGCGTAAAAGTGCGGACCCTTGACCCCCAAACGACATATCCATAGACTCATAAGAGTATTCCATAAGGAACGGTCAACCCTTAGCAGACCAATAACCTGAAACCATGCCAGGGTACTAGGTAAGCCAATAACCTGAAACCTACCCAGTTTGGTATTGTTCTTTTCGAGTAGACCAATAACCAGAAATCTACTCGATATCTTATACTCTAGCCATACAATATATAAAATGGAACAAGGTCCAAAAGATAATATCTGGGCACCATGGATAACTCCCTGTTAACATGCCAAACGCTCCTAACCGAGCAATAAATTTTAATAGCATCAATACAATAATAAAATTGCTAGAGTATAAGATAAATTTCCACTATAAAAATCAATGTCGCTTAAACCAACCATTTATCAAAGGCATATAATTCGAACATGAAGACTAAATAAATTTTATGTTAACCATATGATTAAGTAAATAGTATTAGATCATATGACATGTACAACAATTAATTACAATATTTTATATTTCTCTTACACATGAATATAAATTTATTTATTAAGTAAATGATCAAATTATTATTTATGATAAATAATATAAGTTGAAAAACATTAAATAATTGATATTTGTAAAAATAATAGATCTAGTTCTTAAAATAAGCATGTCTATGTTTTACATCCTAACATGTAATTTATCCGCATAGTATACTGAATTATTAAATGACAATTATAAAATTAAATTTTAAAACAAGATGTAAGTGAAAATGTGAAGAAGTACAATGAATCATTAAATGATAATTATAAAATAAAAATTTTAAAACAAGATGTAACTGAAAATCTAAAGAAGTACAGAATATGCTAGCAATGAGGTTTGAACCCAAACCATGAGGTAAAGGGACATTGTCACTAACCAGTGCAGCACAACTACTTGTAAGAATTATGGGTCTAATACAATATATGTAGACAACATTATTTGGACCTATTGTATTTATTAGCTATCATTAAAGTTGAGCCCAAATACGTGATCCGTCATAATACAAATGATACAGACTTATTTACGTTTTATAAAGTATGGGTCAGATATTAGAAAAGTGTAGAGACCCATTAGGGCTTTATGGAATATATGATGGGCTTATCTACTAAAGGCGACTGATATAGGTCATCGGGTTTAACCACCCCTCCCTATATATAGTCAGGGTTATGGTCCCTGACATCACACTTTTGACCTAATCTCACATATATCCCATCGGTATGGAGAAACCGAAAAGGCGAGTGTGTCTGTTAGAAGACTATAATCGGATGATTCCCATTCCACCTCTCTTCTCCAATTGAGTCAGGTACGCTTCCGCTATTCGGCATATACCATTTAATTTAGTATGAAGTTTCAGTCTTGGTCAGATTAAATCTAACAAGTGGTATCAGAGCCGTCTTCATGCTGAATTATTTGGACATGTATTATTGTTCGGTTTGTTCATGGGTTTCTCCGGTCATTATTATTCTTTATAGTCTAAGTATAATCAATCAATTTATTGAATATTCATATACGGATTAGGGTTGCTATGTCAGGCTGCCGTTGTGTATTTTTTACTTTTTGTGTGCAATTAGACATTACAGATTCACACTGCATACTCCAAATGTTTAATTTGTTATGATGTCATGATTAAGAACATTGGTGAGCATCAGGCGTGAATGCTAGACGTTGATTTTCCTACTCTGGTTTATTTATTTTTTTAGTGAATATATTATGGATACTTGTCAATACTAATCACTTCATAGTCTCTCATACGGAGTATCAGTTAAGTTTGGGTTATTTGTATACTACTGTGATTATTTTTCCTCACGCATCTCCGCAAATTTTTCACATACGAAAGATATGATGTGTTACTACGATTGAGTATGTACGAAGTATATGTTTGGATGATTTATTTTGGTATGCAATCGTTAAAGTCATATAAGGATTAAAGAATTATATTTCGGATATTAATTTTCAGCTTCTTATAGCTATTCAGTTTATAAGATTTTTTAAATTGATTGCGGTTGACTCATAATTTTGTTTGGTATTCACTCATATGATGTATATAGTACGTGGTCTCGTATGTTTGATTATTATCGCATATTATGGTTTTATCTATGAATTGAGACCTATCTGGAATTTCGGTTGCGATTATTCTCGCGTATTTATAATTGACAAGTTGACTTATATGATGAAATAACAAATTTGGGTTATAATTTCTTTTATCATTTAAGGATTCAGTCACTTGTTAATTACGGTTTGATTAAAAAGACATTGATTTCAGTTTCAATAATATTGGCTATTTGGTTTTTATAAGACGTCTAATATTTTGGATTGGTTGATCGAAACAATATGTTGCCAAATTAACCTCTATTGCGTAGCTAAGACGGTTTAAATAATTAGACGATTGTGTGTGATTGAATTTCATGCGGATAATGGTTGGCCCAAAGGAAGTCCATTATTTGGCCGAAATTCAATCATGCTTGTGGTGATGAATATGTAACAGTTATTCGGTTTTCGTGTAGATGTTAAGTCGGCCCAAAGGAAGACTTGACATTTGACATGATCTTACTGTTAATATTTGATTACTACACCAAGAATACCACTTACAAGTCTAATTATCGTCCAAAGATGAGATTAGATGTTGTGCTAGGTATCTTGTTATGATGGGAATGCTAATATTCGAATCTGAAATACAAGTTAAGAGAGTGTTCTTAAGTTTATGACACTCATAATAATAAGGCCATTATAAGAATATGGAGAGTAAATTCAAACATTCGGGTTTTAAGTCTGGTAGTATGTGTAATCATGCGGATAATGGTCGGCCCAAAGGAAGACCATTATTTGGCCGAATACATATACAATTTCGGGTGATAAATATGTGACGATTATTCGGTATTTTCATAGGTATACTGAGTCGGCCCAAAGGAAGGCTTAGTGTTCGACATGAGTTTATCGTCAATATTTGATCACGATTATTTAATTGTAGTGTCAATGCTTAGTTAATAATTTATGCCCAACGGCTAAATGTTAAATTTGCAAAAACACTATACTGTTTGAATTTATTCAAATATGAAAATATTGTTTTGTTCATCAAATTGACACTTTTTTTCATTATATCTGTCATATTCAGGTTACATTCTAAATTTGGATAACGCCATTTATTTAAATAAATGGTAAGAGAATGTAAATACTTATTTTGGGTCGTTACAATCTTAACACAGCATTGGGAAGGTATGATTCTGCCACTCATAAGGATGAAAATATCGTGTGGACTCACGTATTTTTTTTTTGTGGAGTAGAAAATTTAATGCATGTGTTTAATGATTGTTTAATGCGACATTAAGAACATATTAAAGGACATTGTCTCTATTAAATAAGCTGTAAGTGTCCAACTCAAAGAATAACAAGATAAAGGTAAAGTTATTGGTTGTTAGCTTGTTACGAGTATGGACACATAAGAAATATAGTACTAGTTTGTACGCCTCATCGCGTGTCGGTAAGGGTACACTTCTCATTTAAGATTTGTCTAAGGTTAATTATTATATCCTATCATGTTTTGTGGGTGAATTTGATTTTTCATTCACATAAGTACATTAATGCAAGTAGAAGTAAGATCTAAGATGTTGTATGTCAATTGGTGATGAAAGATTCATCTATTTGGGACATGACATCATCTGAGTTTGAGATAATTAGCTAACTTAGTTATCATTAAATTGACTTGTTCTTTTATTTGAATTTGGAAAATTTTCGGTTCTACCTTTTGGTGGAGTTCAATTATTTTTCGTTTGGTCAAATTTGGTTAATTGTCCATTGAGAAATAATTAATTTTTTATTTTCCTAATTCAAATAATGGTAAGGTTGTCATTTTTTGATAATTTTATATAGCTTAGATTGAAATATTATTTAAAGACTTGCATTAAACTCCAGTGGATATAAAGAATTAAGAACAATAATTTCTTTTCGGTATGACACATTAAAAAGATTATTAAAGTTGTGTCAAAATGAAATTATTGACCCTACTACTTCGGATTCTCATATTGAAGGGGAATAAAGACGAAGAGAAAATAGATATCAAAAAAACTTTGGATGTCTTATGATTAATATATAAGGGTATGTGAACTATTTTATGTTTTAAGTTGTATTAGTTCACATCACTATATTAATTTGTAGACAAAATTATGGCTTGATATTTATATCTCGATATTGAGAAGTTTTAAGTTCCTAGACGTTATTATCACATATTTGACTGAGATATGTTGCTCGGTAAATTAAAGATGTCAGTTGATCATAAGTGGAAACACTTTGAAAATTTGACTATTCAGAATAAGAACGTCAATGTTATTTCGGATACTTTCTAGAGAAGTTTGATCTTACGTACATTAAAGATTGTACCATATGAAAGGTTTAAATATGTATGGTGTATTATGTGTGCAAAGTAAGATCATGGGGCTTGGTAGGAGTATGATTATTCACACTCTTTTCCAGATATGATTATTCACACTCTTTTCCAGATAACTTTAGAACTAATTTTAGAATTGCAGCTTGTTTGTTTGGATAAAGTGGCGACAATATTATTGATTAATTAATTATAGTATAATTTATTTACACCTAAGGTATGTCCAACTAATTAAGAATATTTTTTCTAAGGTAACATAGTTGGATTTAAAGACAATCAATAATTATTTTGTTGTAAAACTTTATAAGGATTAAGGGTAATATATAAGGAAATGATCCCACACGCAAGTTACTTTAAGACAGATAATACGGGTTCATTGATGTTATTGAGTTTGAGGGGAAGAAATGAGACTTATGGAAATGATCTTGTGTCTCATTATAAAGGATCGTAAGATCATTTTAGTAAAACAAACTCAAATACCTCAAGAACAATTGTTATTAAAGAAATTCACCAAGGGAAGAATGAATGCAGTTTCAGAGGATTACATTGTTTTCATGTCAGGACTGACATATTACAGTGTAGTAACAAATTTATATATTGCATACATTCAAGAGTAAGAGTTAGATGATGAAACGGTAGAAAAGTATTCATTAAGCATTTTATCGAATCATTGAAAGTTCTAACTAATACATGTGAATTTATGTATGTCATCAATAAAGTATTAAGTCACTTGACTGATAAAGACACTTTGGAATTATTTCATTAATCGTTTAATTACCTAAAAGTATAAAGCATATTGGTTTCAAATGATTATTTGTTACCAAGACAGACTCATTGGTAATGAGACAGTAAGACTCGTCTTGTCAATAATGGCTATAAAGACAGATGATATACCTAGTTCAGGAGTTACATTGGATGAATGGTAAAGACAGGTTTGTCAATGGTGACATTGATAAACTCATTTGTGCAGTTACCAGAAATCTTGACTCGATAGATTCAAGGTAAAGTTTCTGCAAATTAAGGTTAATAATCATCCAATGAAAACTCAAATAAGGTTTTCCGTCAAAAAGTACATCAATTTATCATGATATCATCTCATTTGGTCTTGTATGAATGTGGTACATGATTGTAGATACTCAAGATTCAGTGGGAGTATGAAAATATATCAAGTTTTATACCTTTCAGTAAATGGGACTAATGCAGTGTCATTGATGTCCTTAAGGAGAAATTCATTTAGAATACACAATATTACTTAAATTCATGTACTTCAGGATATTTTTCATGTGTTTAAGTAATAAGGTGTAATTAAACTTAGTTTGTACATGTTTGGATATTGTGTACATTCTATAGTTTAATTGACAGATATTAAGGGAAATCAGTAGGATATTGAGATCCACTAAGGGCAGCCAAATATTGTTTGTCATTTATATTTGGAGCAAAACAATTTTATCATATAAAGGAGATCGATTCAGGTTGAGATCATTCGGTATTTCGACTCCTATTTGGTCATGATTGTTTGTCACAAGGTTGCAAATTAAGTTCAGTATTGAAAGACCATTTAAGTTATTTGTGACAAAATGACGGTTATTAGAGTTTCAAATAACAATACAAGTGATGTGTTGTTATAGAAACGATTCAGAGTGAAAGACATCTAAGATATGTTTGTACAAACTCCATTATTGCGGATCCGCTTACTAAGAAATTACCACCCACGGTCTTTCTTGAGCATATTGCTCAAATGAGTGTTTTCGGTTCTAAGGATATTCAGGCTAAGTGGGAGTTTGTCACATTAGACACATTACGGTATATAGTTATTCAGTTCTGCAGAAATAAGGTTTACAATTTTCAGTTTCACTCTGTCTTATTTGGTTGATCTCACTAAGGTTTAAGGTGGACCAGTTGGAAATATGCATATTTGGATCACATTCGGTTGCTGTTTCCATGCTACACTCCTATACTAGATTCATGTCGTTAGTCATGTTTGCATATGTGATCATTGATGGGTCCTGTTACGACAAACTGTGGCAAAGGCCGCTTTGGTTCTATGTACATATGATTAATGGACCGAATTGCATAAGACGGTTAGAATGTTTGATAGCACTATTGAGCTTATACGGTTATAATGAATACAATTTTCAGTGTCCTACATATACTAGTATATGACCCAAGTGGGAGATTGTAAGAATTATGGGTCTAATACAATATATGTGGACAACATTGTTTGGATCTATTGTATTTATTAGCTATCATTAAAGTTGAGCCCAAATAGGTGGCCCGTCATAATACAAATGATAAGGGCTTATTTACGTTTTATAAAGTATGGGTCAGATATTAGAAAAGTGTAGAGACCCATTAGGGCTTTATGGGATATATGATGGCTTATCTACTAAAGGCGACTGATATAGGTCATCAGGGTTTAACCACCCCTCCCTATATATAGTCAGGGTTATGGTCCCTAACAACTCACTTTTGACCTAATCTCACATATATCCCATCGGTATGGAGAAACCGAAAAGGCGAGTGTGTCTGTTAGAAGACTATAATCGGATGATTCTCATTCCACCTCTCTTCTTCAATTGAGTCAGGTACGCTTCCGCTATTCGGCATATACCATTTAATTTAGTATGAAGTTTCAGTCTTGGTCAGATTAAATCTAACACTACTATTCTATTCTTTTTTAGAATTAAATTTTTACTTAATTGTAAACACGCAGTGTTATTTGAAGTGACAAAAACTTATCTTTTAAATTATTATACAATCATGGATATGTTTAACTACATATTATAAATGATTAAATTAAAATTACATACTGTCCATGAAAATTTATTTAATATAAAATTAAGTTTTAAGTTCAATTAAAATAATGTCATATTAATTATTTAAGAAATTTTTATTCTTACAATTTATAATAACAATTTTAATAGTAAATTTCATGAATAATTAATTAAATAAATAAATAAAAATATTTTATGACACTTATAAATTAACTTTAACAAAAAAAATCAGAATATATTTATATAAAATACCATATGAATTTATCTCATATTTATTATAACTTGAGGGCTTTATTGCCTAATTATCCATTTAAATCCAAAAAAATAATTATATAAATTATAAAATCACCATGCATAATTTTATCACATACTAAAAAGTCATATTATAACAAAAAAAATACTTTTTTTTTTCCATAATTATTTATATATTGTGGATATTTATGCATGCAGGCATGAGTACTCATAAAAAAAAATGATAACATGGGAAAATAAAATAATGATCCGAAAATCAAATATAAAAACTTAAAAATCTACATGCAACATCATCAACATAGAAAAATAGGAATATAATTAAGAACATAATTATTTTAATCATTCATATAATTTATGTATTTATTGCATGATAAATAAATTAGAAGCATGGTTAAATAATGAGCAACAAAACCAATCATATATTCATATATTCATCGCAAAAATATATACATAATTTATACCATGAAGTTCATATATTATTTTTAAACTTCATATATATATCCTCAATCTCATTATAAATTCATAAAAATATTAGAATTTCATGAATCAAGATATGGATAAACCTAGTTACCTTGAGAAAAATTAGTATTACTAATAAGTAGAGTATGAGTGATGTCAACCCAAGTGGTTTCCTTCCACCAAGGTCTCTTGTTCACTAGTAATTGGGAGTGGTGTGAGAAGATGATATGAAAAAGAAATTGTGAGAAATGGGGGGATGATGTTCACGGTGGAATGGTGGAGGAAGCATCAGGAGTCCATCACAGTTTAAGGACAAAATGATGAGATGATTAAGGCTAGATAGTTTTAGGTAGGTGATTAGCCATAGCCATGTATGACTATAGACCTATGCTCATAGACCTTGGGCACCAAAGAAATGCAAGTTGGCAAATTGGCAAGTTGGCAAGTTGGCAAGTTGCAAGCATGTGACAAAACTAAGTGAAGTGTGAGTGAAATAGATGAGGACGATGCAATTGCGGTCCGCGGATTACGGTGACAACCTGTCGTATTTCGAGCATAACTTTCTCTAAAGAACTCCGATTAAGACGATTAAGGTGGTGTTGGAAAGCTAAGAGAAAGATCTAAAACCTTTAAGTTTTGGTAAAGAGCCAAATACGTCTTTAAACGGACGTAAAATGAGCAAATATATTGCCTTAGTTTATTAGTCCATCCGAACATAAGGATTTAAGGGTATAAATAAAAGTGTGAAGGATGGGAACCTAGAACATTAATTCCATGCATACAAGTGATGGATGAATTAATGGATAATGGGGATGGAGTTAAAAGAGTTTATACATGTTTATCAAACTATGAAAACACGGGGTGTTACAGCCTATAAGTAAGACGATGAAATGATATGCAAACATTGTATGTTTTGAGCTACGCATGTGAAATACATGTTTAGCTACGTTGTTTAATGCATCTTAAATATGTCGAAGTTGTTTTAGCATGTGAGTTCATTTAGAAAACGGTAAATGCCACGTAACTAAAATAAACAACTTTAAAGTAAATTACAAATAACACGGGCGGAATACAACCCGGAATTCACAATACTTAAACAAATTGCGATAATAATAAACGGATTAGCAACGGTAAATGTAATCTATTAACGAATCCGTAAATAGAAAACGTAAATTGAAACCGTAAATCAGATGATTGGACGAACTCCGATCATTTACACATTATGTCGTGTATTGACCGGAGGACAAAGGCTTTAGTACGCGTCTATCGCACGGGACCAAAGCGTAGTGCTAGGTTGATCCCGGGCCTCAGAGTATTGTCCCGACTTATCCTAGCGAAATGGAATTGTCTCGACCAATCATATATCGGATACGACTAAAGAGTTGTCGATGTAGGATTGATCATAAGAGGTGTTCATTCAAAGTCGTAAGAGAAACGAGATGATAATCGATTAGGAATGATATAATGTATGGGTTTTAGAAGGCGAATACATGATTGATTTAGCATGTATCGACTTAGAGTCGTAAATATGACTCGACGGAACTTTATATCGTCTTTTGCTCTCGTTGGAGGCTTGTAGAGGGCCGCTCGATCGAGTCATTATGGGGACTCGGTCGAGTGCCCTTTGACGAGAAATCCCTGCCCATTTTTGAGGGGGTCACTCGATCGAGTGACTGAGTGCCCTCTGTAACGGGTGGCATGTCGTTTCTAAAACGTTCGCATTTTATGACTTTGTGATTTGATTTGAGAAATGGTCGATCTAATACAAATATCGAGCCCTTCCGTGTCACGACGTCGTTGTCGGGTCTTATGGACCCTACGACAATCGGTTCCGTCATTAGGTTTTGCATTAAACCGATTCTCGATGACTCTTCATATCCGACACTCGATTATGGAATCGGTATCGAGTATTTTAGAGCGATGTTATGGAATCGTGAATAATCGAACTAGAATGAATATCAAATCCCTCCGCGCCACGATGTCGTTGGCGGGTCTCATGGACCATACGACGATCGGTTCGACGTCATCGGGTTTCACGCTAATTCAATTGTCGATAGCTCTTTTACGCGCGATGTTCGATTATGAAATCGACATCGGGCCTTTAGAGCGATATTTTGAAAATGACATCGAATACACTCGATAATGAATTACCGCGATCGCGTTATAATCCGATAGGTTATGCGTACACCATAGGGCGCCCTAACCTTTAAGTGCTTAGGGCGGCGCGCCTCGAGGGACGCCACCTCCAGAACGACTTTTTGGAGGGATTATACGGACTTTAGGCGGCATTTATTATCGAACATACTCGATCGGAAAATTCGATTTGTCGTCACAAGCAGTAGATCCTTTGCATTTCGACATCGTAGTTTGACTTTTAAAGCCTACGACTATCGATTTAGCGTCATTGGATGTTTGCTCGAATCAATTTTGAAAATAGTTTTTCGTATAATAACGGTATTAATATGACCAAAATGTAAAAAACGATAGATAAATGTTAGGAGTTAGGAACAATAATGTAAATGTTAGAAATGATAATAAAAATGTTAGGAACGATAATATAAATGTTAGATGCGATACTAAAATGTTAGGAACGGTAATGTAACTGTTAGATGTTAGTGTACAAAATAAAAAAGAGTTAAAGGTTAGAAATGGGATTGGTACACCCTCAACCTACATGTTAATAGTCTCGGAATACGGGATCGTAGAGTGTTGTCGTAGGCACGAGAGCGGTTCGAGTATGTAGGGTGAGTTAGGGTGCGTGATTAGGGAGACAATATTCTCGGTTTTTGGGAGGTTAGGTCTCGGGAATAGCTATGTGTGTGTGAGTGTATGAGAAACTCGTAAAAGCCAAAATGTGAAGGAAGAAATGTGGGAAAAAGGGTTGAAAAAGCTCCCTTAAAATGGTGGAGTAAGGGGGTACTTATACATTATACCCTTCGGTTTAGGGTCACTTGATCAAGTGAACCGGACTGAACTCGATCGATTGCCCTATTAAATGGGTCCTGGTGGATTTTTAGGGGGTCACTCGATCGAGTGGCCCTTAGGTACTCGATCGAGTACCCTTAGACGGGTGAGACAAATGAGGAAGGTTGTGATTTGCTTTTGACTTTTGATTTGGTTTGTTTTCATTTTGTATTTGGACGTAGTGTAAGGCTTGCTTGTTTCGTTCTCGGGTTTCGAATTTGACCGAGTTTTAACTCGGTCGCAAAAGACGGTTTTGCCCCCCGTGGTAGTTTTGGCTCAAATTAGCGTTAATTTTTGAAACAACCTACTGAGTCTGAATTTGAGGTCGATTTTGAGAGATTTGTACTCCGCTAAGTGCCAACGTCGGATACTATTGATTCCAGGTCCTGTATATGAGCGTATTAATGCATGTTAACGTTTGATTATCATCGGGTATTTTGTCGGAGACTGCTATAGACACAAGCAGTCATAATGCGGGTGTCTATAGAGCCCCATCTCCGAGTGAAGCTTGGACAAGGCGAAATTCACAGTAGCTACCAGGTCAATCGAGGATTACAGCCTGGCAGCCTTCCGGTCGGCTCGTTTATAGTCCGTTAGACTCGCGTGAAGGGCTCGCCAGCCATAAGTAGAGGGTCATACCTGTTTTGACAATGAAAGCTCCGTGAGGAGTTGGACCTGCCTTCGAAGTCCCGGGTGTACCTGTATGCAGACACATAATATTCTGAATGTAGCATTTAGGTCAGACACCGACTCGGTTCCGCCGGGGAGTAAAAAATTTGATATTTGAAAATTTGACGAAGGAGGAATGCTCGGGATGACTCGATTCCTATATTGGGTTCGAAAAAGTGCTGAAATTGGATCGGGCCTGCGCGTGCAGGCCTGTGGGCTAAGGTAGCCCGTTGCAGCTTGAGGTTGCCAGGGTTTTTGTGTATAAATGCGTGACCCTCCTGTCTCACTTTTTGCACCTTCACACCCATCCTCATATTCTTTCTCTAAAAAAATCGTCAAACTCTTGAGAGAAAGATTCGAATATCTGCCATGGGTATCAAGAACTTAACCATGCTGCTTCAGGCATGGTCCCGAAGCTTCAAGGACGAGGAGAAAATTAAGCTAAATCAGATTGGAATTTCTTCTTTATTCCCGCTGCAACGTCTTAAGGTAGATTCTCACTTCCTAGATGCTTGCTTATCTTTCTATGACACAACCCATCATGTATTCGTGTTCCCTCGGGGGGTGGGGGTGGGTGGGTGGGGTATGTCCTCTTCTGGAAGAAATAGCTGTTGTGGGCGGTTGGTGTCCCGCTGCCCATCCTGCTATTCCTCCGTTCTATCCCGACCCGAGAAGGAAGTTGAGGGATTTTTTGGGTTTTTCTCATGCTGAGGCAGACCGGATGGTGCAGAGGAACTCATTGTCCTTGTTCGACCTGGCTGAAAAGTTCATGAACGCAAAGGACGGGAGAATTATTGCTTCTCACAGGCGTAAGGCCTTCGCCTTTTGCATGCTGCACCGCTATGCCTTTGAGGGGTGAATGTAGGCTGGCTTGTTCATGGGTCAGATTCGGCTACTCGGTGTAGCAGACCAGATGGAGACAGGTCATAGCCCGACTTGGCTGAAAACCGGGGAGATTATTATGGGCCTTGACGCTAGGAAGGTCGACCCGGACAGACAACTAACGGGTAGCATTCGCCTTTTGCAGGTATACATTTTTTTTCCCGCGTAGACCAGGTGTAGAAGGGTCACTCGACCGAGCGGCCAGTCACTCGATCGAGTGCCCCTAACAAAAGCCTTCCTGCTGGTTTTTAGAGGGGTCACTCGATCGAGTCAGCTTGGCACTCGTTCGAGTGCTCTCTGGCGGACTCCTCATTTTGCTTGCGGAGACTTATAAACTTCGTTTTGTCAGGTTTGGCTGTACGTGCTCAAGTACAATAGCAGCCAGGTCATCTCAAGGAAGCGATGCATAAGTCCGAGTCATGACATAAACCAAACTTACTGGGATGAGGAGCTCGTATTCCACGGAGGTCCCTTGATCAGGTGGAATGTTGCTTGGTGGTTCCTCTCTAAATTGACGGGGCTAGCCAAGAAGGATCAGGCCCTGTATCTGGTGGTCTTGTCACTTGATTGAACCGTTCATATTTACCCGAACCGCATTTTGAGGCAATTCGGGTGGATGCAAAGGATTCTGTCTGGGTTTCCGAATCATATTGGAAATGGAGTTCTGAAGAGTCAGAGAAGGCCCGCAAGGCCCTGAAGGTCGATGAGACCTTCGATTTGGTTCGTCGGGAGACGCCTAAAGACAATATTGGTTTCTATGATGATAATGGAGACACTCCTGCTACTTTGGTTCGATTAGAGTCGGGTCTTAAGTAAAAAACTAAGACTCGAGCTAGAGACGCCGATGCTAGAGGCGTGTGGGGGCGACTGAGCCCTCAGACTGACTTGGAGAAGAGGCTTGGGCCGAGACTAGCGGCCAAGGATCGACTGAGCCCGCGTGATAGGCTGTCCGAGCATGTGAGGGCCCGATTCGGGTCGACTACCGTGGCTGAGGATCCGCTCTCGAAGAAACGGGTCCGAGCTAAAGAGGTTTCTCTGGTGATTCAGGAACGCCCGCCTCAGTTTCGTCGTCAGTGGACGGCCAAAGTGGCCAAGGGTAATGTAATGGCAAGATGCCCTGAATACCCGAGTCCTTAGTTTTATTATTATTTGAATAGTACTACTACTTTTGTAGTGTCATGTGCTTTTGTATTTTGTATTTCTCGAGTTTATCGTTTTTTTTAGTAATAATAAAGGGAGTTTTATTAAACCGTTCCTGTTGTTTTCGTGATTATGGTGGTTGTGCCCTTTTGAGGGGCTGCCTACGCATCCACAGTTAGTGGAATCAAACCAAACGTAGTTCAAGCTTTGTAGAAATTGCAATCTCGGAATACAACAAGACTAATGGTTTGAGATGCGTATGACAGTAGGATAAATAATCCTAGCTTATTGACTTGCTTTTTCGAAAAGTTTATGTTTGAAAAGACAATTTTGATAAACGTTTGCGAATGACATTGAGAAAGGATTAGTGGTAGTAACGTTTCAGCTGGTATAGGTTGGTAGGATTTGTAAAGTCACTCCCGTCCAAGTCTGTCAGCTTCACAGCACCTCCTGATAGAACCTTTTTCACCAGATATGGCCCGATCCAATTGGGTTTGAACTTTCCTCACGGGTCAACCGGTAATAGAGCTCTGACAAATTTAAGGACTTAATCTTCTTCTTTGATATACCTTGGCCTGACTCTCTTGTTAAAGGTTCGTTGTATTCTTTTTTGGTAAACCTGAATATTATTGAGGGCACGAGATCGCCGTTCGTCTAATAGAACTAGTGAGTCATATCGTGCTTGGACCCAATCTGCTTCAGGTACTTGACTTTCTAACAGTATGCGGAGGGACGGTACTTCCAACTCGACTGGCTGGACTGCCTCCATCCCGTATGTTAGATAGTAGAGTGTTGCACCGGTTGCGGTGCGGATTGACGTTTGGTATCCCCATGGAGCGAAAGGTATCTTATCGGTCCATTCTCTGTAATTATTAGTCATATTTTTAAGTATGATGATACTTGTTTTGTTGTTTCCTTCTACCGCTCCATTTGTTTGGGGATGGTAGGGTGAGGATGTATGCCTCTGAATTTTATACTTGGTTAGCAAAGCTGCCGTTTCGGCTTGGAAATGGGTCCCGTGATCACTGATGAATTCGTGCGGGGTCCCGCGCCGGCATATGATTTTGTTTTGGATGAACTTAGCTACATGCTTGGCGTTCAGAATACGGTAGGATTCGGCCTCGATCCATTTGGTGAAATAGTCGATGGCTACCAAGATGAAGCAGTGTCCACCTGAACCGGAGGGATTTACCTTTCCGATTATGTCGATATCCTATGTCGAAAATGGCCATGACGATGTCATGGTGTGTAGCAAAGATGACAGGATGTGGTTCACATTGGCGAAAATTTGACAGTTATGGCAATGTTTGACGTACTGCCTGCAGTCGGTTTCCATATTATTCCCGTAATATCCGAGCCTCATGATTTTTTGGACTAGCATCTGGGCATTCATATGCGGACCACATTCACCATCGTGTACTTAAGCCATAACCTTTTCTGCCTTTATTTTGTCGATGCATAGAAGAAGAGCCTACAGTTGCCCGTCATCCGTGCGGATAAATTGGGTAGCTAGTCTTCGTAAGATTTTCTTGGCTTAACCGTCGGTTTCGGGAGGATGTTCTCCCGTCAACATGTATGTTAAGATGGTCTGATACCAAGGTTTGGGATCAGTTATCTCAATATCTTCGATGGCGTAGATATATGCCAGATCGGGCCGTCTTTCGACGCAAATCGGTATACTGGTCAAGTGATCGGGGATATTTAGCAGAGATGCCAATTTGGAAAGTGCATCTGCAAACTGGTTTTCTTCCCGAGGTAGGTATACATACTCCAACTTTTAGAGTTGTTTCTCGAGAACCCTTACTCGCGCCTGGTAGGCAACGAGGTTGGCATTCCGAGTTTTTCACTTCTGGAGTGCTGCTGCTGTTGTTTTTTTCCTGTTGTTTTCTATTCCTCGTTGTCTTGCTACTTCGTGATGGTATGCTGATTCTGCTGCCGCTATTTCGTAAGTTGTGACCGCTACTGTTCTTGCTATTACGGTCACTGTTCGGTTGATCGTTTTATGCTAGCTGATTCGTCTTTCTTGCTGATACATTTATGTATCAATGTTGTGGTCACCCTTTTATCTGTTCATCTTCCTCTTCAGTTCGTTTTGTCGCATTTCGTTAGTCGTTCGTGTGATCGTTCATGTCTTTGTTCTATCTACTGCTATTTTTGTTGTTAATCTGCATGCTTCCCAGACCAGAGGAGACAGACCAGAACACTCCTGCAGAATCAGTTGCAAGGATCTTCCAGCTGTCACCTTTGACGAAACTGATGCAGAAGCTACTCCAGAGATGCACCATGACGCCTTAATAATTACTCTCTCTATAGGGAATTGCACCGTGAAGAAGATTTTGGTGGACACTGGGAGTTCAGTCAACCTCATCATGCTGGAAGCTCTCCAGATTGATGACCAAGGATGAGTCGCCGTGTACCCGGAGATTTGTGACCCCTAAATCAACGCCAACTTGTAACCCATGGATGTATGCTTCATATTCGGCAACATGATTAGTTACGTGAAAGTCTAGTTTGATGGAGTATGTTCCCCTTTTGGCGAATCCCGACTCCGAACCCTCGGAACTTGGATGCCCAATCGAAATATAAATCCCATCTCTCTGTATCGGTGTGGAGTATGTCTTTGTCTGGGAAGGACCAAGTATCATTATGTCCTTCTTTTGTCATGGAACTATCAGCGAGAAACTCAGCTACTACTCGGCCCTTGATGGCTTTTAGTGGCACGAACTTCAGGTCTAACTCTGCTAGCATTCGAGTCCACCTAGATATTCTGCCATTGAAAACGGGCTTTTCAAATAGGTATTTGATAGGATCCATCTTGGACAATACCTGTACTTTGTAGCTGAGCATATTGTGCCAGAGCTTTTTGGTGACCCAGACTAGTGCTAGGCATGTTTTCTCGAGCATGGTATATTTGCATTCATACTCTAGAATTTTTTTGCTGATGTAGTTGATGACTCGTTCTTCCGAGTCAACCGTCTGCGCCAGCATAGCCCCCATGGCTGTCTCGGTCGTTGTTAGGTATAACGACAGCGGCAAACCGGGTTGAGGTGGCATTAAGACAGGCGGAGAAGACATGATTTCTTTGATTTTGTCGAAATCCGTTTGATATTTATCATCCCACAGTTTCCGTTCCCCCACTTCCAGCTTCTTGACAACCGATTCACATACCATAGTTAATTTGAAGATAAACCGGCTGATGTATTGGACTTTCCTAAGGAATCCCCTTAATTGTTTCTTTTTCTGTCTTGGGAGGTTTCATCTCGGTGATGGCTTTATTTTTTGCTGGGTCTACCTCGATACCACGTTGGCTAACAATGTGACCCATTAATTTGCCATATGTTACCCCGAAACGGCACTTTTGAGGGTTTAGCCTCATGTTGTATTTGCGCAGCCGGGTGAAGAACTTTTTTAGGGCGATAATCTACCCGTCCCGACTCTTGGATTTGACGATCATATAGTCCACATAAACCTCTACTTTCTTATGCATCATGTCATGTAATAAAGTTGTAGCGGTCCGTTGATAAGTGGCCCTGACAATGATGAGGCCAAATGGCATGACAGTATAGCAGTAAGTACCCCAAGGTGTAGTGAAGGTGGTCTTACTCATATCTTCTTCTGTCATTTTGATCTGATTATACCCGACATATCCATCCGTAAATGATAGAAGGGCATGATCAGCGCCTCAGCGGTATTATCCACCAATATATCAATGTGTTGTAATGGAAAGTAATCTTTCGGGCTCGCCTTGTTAAGATCCCGAAAGTCCACGCACACGCGCACCTTACCGTCCATTTTAGGAATCTGCTCGATGTTCGCAACCCATTCCGGATATTTAGACACTTGTATGAAGTCGGCTTTGAACTGTTTGTCGACTTCTTCTTTGACTTTGAGAGACCATTCGGGTCTCATTCTGCGAAGTTTTTGCTTGACTGACTTACACCTATCTCTAATTGGTATGTGATGCTCGGCTATTTCTCGGTCTATCCCCGGCATGTCCTTGTAGGACCATGCGAAGACGTCTTTGAACTCATGGAGGAGGCTTGTGAATTGTTGTCTCTCCTCGGGTCTAGTGATAACCCTATCTTAAGCATCTGGGGCTCTAAGGTTGTTCCCACATTAATGGATTCAGTTTCTTTGATTACCGGTTTTCGGGACTCCCTTTGCTCTAACTGCTCGATCAGATGAGAAGGTAGAGGTACCTGTTCGTCGGGTTTCTCAATGTCATTGCAGAAAATATTTTCGAAACCAGAATTGCAGTTAAAAAGAGACAAGTCGTAAACAGAACGGTTATTATTATTGATTGAAAGTTTTGAAAACAGCTCAAACAGAGCGGCTATCTGATCGTTGGTCAGTGGCGGGATAGGAAGGGCACTCGGGATAGACCCCTAGGCACCAGAAGGAATGACTAAAGGGAGAGGGGTTACAGGTATGACTCTAGCACCGTACTTCCTAGACTCGACCTCAGACCCTGACTCAGACTCGGACTCAGAAGCAGGCATGTCCCCTTCACCGGCAACCAGCTTGTCGATCCTCCCTTGACTGTCGGTCCACTTGATAGTGTTCCTCCAAGCTCTGCTTCCCGTCTCGGAGCCAACTTCTGATGTAATCCCCTAGAAAATCTAACGCAATACAGTGGCGGAAACACTGTAGAGTTGTGATTAAAACACACTAACAAACTATATTTTATTAAAAGAAATGGTAAGTCAATATAAAGGCCACTTTTTACAAAAGGGCTAAAAAGAAAATTCTCCAAACGGGTTTATACAAATCCATAAATCATGAATGAAGAAAGAGTAGGATCCACGCTACTCGCTAGCTCACACCCAAAACCCAGCAGCAAATACCTGTCATGTTTGAAACATAACAACCACATTGTGGACATGACATAGGTCCACCCCGACGAGGCCACGCGTGGGTTTGGGTAGGCCAATAAATCTCCATATGAGAATGGATCAAATTGAAATTTAGGTCGAAGTGGAGTCGCCACCGAACTTTGTGGGAGTTCGGACCCGTTCGAGCCTACTCTATGTCGTAGTGGGCCGTATACGAAATACGACCCATTTCCTATGTCAGAGTTTATTGGGCTCGTCCCTTTGCATTTGATACCGATACTGACATTATCGGATATCGTGTATTGAATGACTCTCGTATGCCAATGGATTCGGATATCCGGAAACCATGGTTCTGAGTAAGGGGTGAGGGTACGTGTTGGGAAGCCCACAAAGGACACCCAACCCCGCCCGCAGTTAGCGGCCTCTACTAAGATCTCGAATGACTTTCTAATACGCGCGTTAGTTGAACGGGAAAATGATATGCAAAGATTATTTTCCCTAAGCATGCGAGGAATTGAAAAGGGTTTCTACGTCGATTTAATACAATTAATTCTACGTCGAAGTTGAATTTAGCATGCGGGTTCATTTTAGTACAATAAAATAAACAACCAAAATTGACAAAAGAAACAACAAACGGTTAGTAACGGTATAACGACATTAACGGTTTGTGCAAATATTGAATTGTATATAATGATGCAAATGAGTTAATGCATGGTTTTGAAAAGATGTTTCACATGATTAATTAGGCACGTGTTGACCTAAGTCACAAAAAAAATGGTTAATGAGACTCGAATACTATTGTAGGACTCACGGCTTAACGTGATAAAGGGCCACTCGACCGAGTCATTGAGGGACTCGACCGAGTGGATCCTTAAAAGGTGTTCTGTCCCGGATTTCATAACCCTACTCGACCGAGTTATTGACCAACTCGGCCGAGTACGTCGCTACTCGATCGAGTCACTATGAGACTCGACCGAGTAGAGGTCGAAAGAGCATTCTGCTCGGTAAATTGTGATGTCACTCAATCGAGTGACCCGAGGCACTCGGTCGAGTGGCACCTGTACGAACCAGGTTCGCTTGCAATTCTATTATTGATTTTCAAATTGCTTTTGATTTTTGATGATTCGATGATTTTACCGAATCGGACATAAATATTGTACAATTTATGCTCGACTCGGATTTTATAAATCATTGATTTTTTTGAATCGGACATAAATATTATTGAATTTATACCCGATTCTAATTTTGAATACTCGTTGTATCCCATATTCGATTATTGAATCAATATGGAATACTAGTGTGAAAAATAAAGAAAATTGATTTAAGTCGTTCTAAGTCAATCAAAACGATATGAATTTCTCTCCGCATTTGTAGTGCCATAATTGTAACGTGACATCTACGTTAGCATCAACGAGAAAATCGAATTGATCGAATTATTTGACTAGATCGTTAGATTCGACATCCAATTAGGGAATTGGTATCGAATCTAAAAGATCGACGCTTTGATTGAATAAAGACTTGATTTTGAAAATAACTTTTAGAATTGATTAATATGCGATAACGATGATGAAATATGAAAATTATGGTTGATGTTAATTCGTCTCAACAATCAAGCAATCGGGGTGATGGGATAAGCGACCGGCAACGTTGTAGTGCAGTACACTTGTATATTCGGTTTTCCTTATCCCACCATCATTCATGCTCGACACGAATCGACGAATATTTTAATGTTTTATACTATTTATATTATTGATATTAGTATGCGAACAAAATAATTAAAAAAAAAAAGACGATTACGACGACATGGACGACACATGACGCGAGAGAGAAGGAGAAGGGAAAGAAAAGGGGTTTTACACCCTCAACCAACATGTTCTTGTCTCGGATAAGGCTCGTAGTTGTGGCTTTAACACGGGAGCTTCGAGGTTTATGGAGGTTGAGTTATGGTGGTTAGGGTTTCGATTCCTAAAGCTAGGTTTAGGGTTTGCTAGTATAGTGCTTGGGGTTTGATTAGAGTTGTAGTAATTAGGGTTTTGCAAGGTGTAAAGGATCGATTAGGGTTGTGAAAAGGATGTCTCAAGTTGAGTGTGCATGGGGTTGCTTATATAGGCAAAGGCAAGGGCACCCGGTTAGGGTTACTCGACCGAGTAACCAGCTGACTCGGTCGAGTGGCCCGTTGTGCCTGCAGTCGGGCTTGAATATGGGCCCACTCGATCGAGTGGGTGGGGCACTCGATCGAGTGGCCCAGCTTGGTCACGCGGGTCCATTGCTTTCGACTGTGACTTGGGTTTTTTGATGGGTTTGTGTTTGACTTGGACTTTTGATGTTGTGAGGGGCTGTTTTGTATGTCTCGGAAACGACTTTGACCGGGGTTGACCTAATCGCTAAAAGTCGGTTTTATTTTCGTTGTCGGTTTCGGCCCAAATTAGCCTTATTTGATTGGAAACGGCCCACTGGGCCTGGATTTGAGGTTGATTTTGTGAGATTTGTACTCCGTAAGTGCATTAGCCAGCAATTAATATTTTGAGCCCATATTCGAGCGCGTAGAAACACGTTAGCGTCCGATCATCATCGGGTGTTTTTTGGAAACTGCCATAGGCACCTGGCAGTCAAAATGCGGGTGTCTACAGAGCCCCCACTCTGACTGAGGCTTGGACAGGGCGAAAGTCAGAGTAGCTACCAAGCCAGTTAAGACCTGGTAGACTTCCGGTCGGGTCGTTTATAGTCCATTAGACTCGCGTGAAGAGCTTGCCAGCCATAAGACAGAAATTATACCTGAGTTTGATGATAGTACCTCCGTGGGGCATTTGGACTTGTCGCGTAAGTCATGGGTGCGCCTGTGTGTAGGCCCATCCCGTGAAAATGCTGGGGAGATTCATAGGGTTGCATGTCCCTGTTTGAGTCGTACCAGTATAAGTCAGGTAGAAATGCATGCAACACGTAGGTAGTAAAACGACTCGTGCTGGGGAAAATGATTTTTGAAAGCTTGAACTTTCGAAATTCTTGAAAATTCTTGAAATTCTTGAAAATTTGAAATTTTTGAAATTTGGAAATTTTTGAAAAAGATTGACTCCTAAAGAAATTAGGAAAGTTCGGGATGAATATTTCCGTGCTAGTATCGGGACTAGGCTTGTGGGTTGATTCTGTTTAGAATTAGGAAATTATTGTGCAAGAAGGGATTAGGAAAGAAGGTTGTAAGGCTAATGCTATATATAGCCCTACCTTGCCCTTGATTTTCTTCATAATTCCATCACAAATCATCCCTTCTTAAAAGAAAGTCTCTTTATTTCCCTTAAGGCAAAAAGAAAGTCTCTTTATTCTCTTAAGAACTTTAACAATGTGAATCGATAGGTTGATCGTGATGCTGCAGGAGTGGTCCCGAAGCTTCAGGGACACAGATAGGGTGGCTCTCAACCAGACGGGTATTTCCCTGTTGTACCCGTTCCGTCAGATGCTGGTTGATCGTTATTTCTTGGATGCATGCTTATCTTATTGGGACGACATATATCATGTCTTTGCCTTTCCTCAGGGCGAAGTCTGCCCTTTACCTGAGGAGATTGGTGCGGTAGGAGGATGGAACCCAATGCTTCGGCCCGCCGTCCCATATTCGGTCTACGACTTGAGGAGGAAGCTTTGAGAGTTCTTAGGCCTCTCCCATAATGAAGTGTCTCGAATGGCCCGGGATGACAACACACTTTCCTTGATTGACCTGGCTGAGAAGTTCATGAACCCCCATGACGTCCGGGTGAGACCAATTCACAGCCGTAGGGCCTTTTCTTTCTGCATGCTCCATGTTTATGCCTTTGAGGGTCACATGGACTTATTATCATGTATGGGTCACATCCGTCTATTAACCGTGGTTGATTTAATGGAGACGGAGCATAGCCCGGCTTGGCTGATTACGGGTGAAATAATCCAAGGCTTGGATAATCGCAAGAGGGATTCATCCGTTCGTCTTACCGGAAGCACCCGTTTGCTGCAAGTATGTCGGATTTTTTGTTTTTTATCTCGATTTCTTGATTTTTATTATTTTTTCGAGATTCTGACTGCTGCAGTGGGCACTCGATCGAGTCACCCTGGCACTCGATCGAGTGCCCTCGATAAAAGCCCCATGTTCGCTCCCAGTGATGCCACTCGATCGAGTCATCCTGGCACTCGATCGAGTGTCATTGGGCGGACGCCTGCTTCGTCTCGGGGTCTCATGTTTTTGTTTCCTCTTTCAGATTTGGCTATATGAGAGGCTATCGGTGATAGATCCTCCATTTGATGCCAGCAACTACCGTCACAACCAATTGATGACGAGGAGACGGGCTATTGATTTTTCTCGCCAGATTACTCAGAAATACTGGGACGAGGTGCTATCAATCCATGGCGGGCGGCTAATTCGATGGGTAGTGCCGTGGTGGCCCATCTACGTTTGGACCGGCTTGGACCCGAGGGATAGAGCTCGTTACCAGGTAATCTTGTCTTTCAGGCAAACGGTTCATCTCTACCCGGATCGCATACTAAGGCAGTACGGACGGGCTCAACGGATACCAGAAATTGAAGCAGTTGTGAGTGACCCTACCCAACTGACTGATGTGATGTGCGATACGTGGATGCAAAGATGGTACACCCGGCACACTTGGCCCGTTTCCAAATCTCGCCACTCGATTTGGGTTTCAGGCTCCTATACAAAGTGGACTAAAGCAGGTGATGCTAAAGCCCGAGCTGCTTTGAAGGTGGATGAGGCTTTTGATTTGTTGCGAAGGGAGCAGGCTAAAGACAACAGGGGATTCTTTGATGAAGGAGACACTCCAGCTACCCTAGTTCGTCTCATGTCCGGTCAGAAAAAGAAGACTAAGACTCAACCTGAAGGGTCTAGTGCTAAAGGTGCTTGGGGAAAAGTGATCCCCCAGACGGACTTGGAAAGGAGACTGGGCCCAAGATTAGCCGTGCAGGACCGACTTGGCCCACGGGAAAGACTACCTGAGCATGTGCGGGCCCGACTTGGGCCAAAGACGATAGAAGACCCGTCGCCGAAGAAACGGGCTCGAGCTAAGGAGGTTCCCCTTGTAATTCGGGAACACTCTTCCCCGCCCCGGCGCCTCGGGCTCCTCGTGACCCAAAGGACAAGGGGAAGGGCAAGATGCCCCGCTATTAGTATCCTTTATTTATTATTTGAGTATTACTATTATTTTTTGGTGTGATTTTTTTTTGTAATCCCGAGTTTATCGAGACTTTAATAAAAGACGTATTATTGAATACCGTTCCCGTCTTTTCGTTATTGCAGTGGCTGTACCCTTTTAAGGGGTTGCCTACGTATCCACAATTAGCGGAATCAAACCAAACGTAGTTCAAAATTTGATTTGATTTTTTTTGCAATTTTCGAAATACATCAAGCTTATAATTCGAGATGTGCGACGGTAGAATAATTAATTCTAACTTATTGACTTGTCTAAAATTTTGAAAATTTATAAAAAGACAGATTTTTATAAATTTTTGCAAATGACATTGAGATGGGGGTTTATGGGTAGTAGCGCTTCAGCTGGTCTAAGTTGGTCGGGTTGACGAACTCATTCCCGCCCAGGTCTGTCAGCATCACCGCTCTTCCTGATAGGACCTTCTTGACTAAGTATGGCCCAGCCCAATTGGGTTTAAATTTTCCTCTTGGGTCAACCGGTAGTAAGGCACGAACCGATTTTAGGACCAAATCCCCTTCTTTGATGTTCCTGGGCCTAACCCTTTTGTTGAAAGCACGTTGGATTCTTTTTTGATATATTTGAATGTTGTTGAGGGCCCGGGATCGTCGTTCGTCTAAAAGGACTAGCGAATCGTATCGGGCTTGGACCCAATCTGCTTCTGGACTTGGCTTTTAAGTAGAATCCTGAGGGATGGCACCTCTAACTCGACTGGTTGGACTGCTTCCATTCCATATGTCAGATAATACGGAGTTGCTTCGGTCGCGGTGCGGATTGATTTTCGATACCCCCATAAGGCAAAGGGTATTTTGTCGGGCCAGTCCCGATAATTCTCAGCCATCTTTTTAAGTATGGTGACAGTTGTTTTATTGGCCGCTTCTACCGCTCCATTTGTTTGAGGTCGGTAGGGTGAAGATGTATGCCTTTGAATTTTATATTTTGCCAGCAATGCGACAGTTTCAGCTTGAAAGTGGGTCCCGTGATCACTAATAAATTCGTGAGGGATCCCATATCGGCATATGATCTTATTTTGGATGAATTTGGCCACGTGCTTGGCGTTTAAGACACGGTATGACTCGGCTTCGACCCATTTGGTGAAGTAATCGATGGCCACTAAAATGAAGCAATGACCTCCCGTCCCGAAAGGATGCACCTTCCCAATTATATCAATACCTCATGTCGAAAATGGCCATGGTGACGTCATGGTGTATAATAGGGAAGAGAGCATATGCTGTACATTGCCAAAGATCTGACAGTTATGGCAGTGTTTGACATATAACTGGCACTCTGTTTCCATGGTGTTCCAGTAATACTCGAGCCTCATGATTTTACGGGATAGCATATGGGCGTTCATATGCGGACCGTTCTCACCGTTGTGGACCTCGACCATGACCTTTTCGGCCTGCATCTTGTCGATACACAGGAGGAGAGCCCCCTATGCCGTCTTTTTGTACAATTGCCCGTCGTCTGTACGAACAAATTGCCCTTCTTGGCCCGATTTTCAGTTTCCGGGGGATATTCTCCCGTTGCCAGGTAGGTTAGGATGGTTTGATACCAAGGTTCTGGGTCAGTTATCTCAATATCTTGAATGGCATGGATATAAGCCGGCTCGGACCGTCTCTCAACACAGATAAGCATGCTGGTAAGGTGGTCCGGTATATTTAGCAGGGATGCTAATTTGGAAAGTGCATCTGCAAATTGATTTTCTTCCCGAGGCAGGTAGATATATTCTACCTTCTGGAATTGGTTTTCTAGAACCCTTACCCGTGCTTGGTAAGCCACGAGGTTGGAGTTCCGAGTTTTCCATTTTTGGAGTGCTTGATTGATGACCAATGATGAATCACCGTGGACCCGGAGGTTTGTTACCCCTAAATCAGCGGCGGCTTGCAACCCGTGAATGCATGCTTCGTATTCGGCTGCGTTGTTGGTCACGTCGAAATCCAACTTGATGGATAATGGGGTGTGTTCCCCTTGGGGTGAGATTAACAGAATTCCGACCCCAAATCCCCGAAAGTTGGATGCCCCATCGAAATACAAATCCCATGTCTCGGTATCGGTATGGAATATGTCTTCGTCAGGGAAGGCCCAAGTATCGGTGTGGCCTTCTTCGGATATCGGGCTATCAGCGAGGAATTCAGCTACTACCCGGCCTTTGATGGCTTTCAATGGTACAAACTTGAGGTCGAACTCAGATAACATTAAAGTTCATCTGGACATCCTGCCATTGAGGATGGGCTTCTCGAATAGGTACTTGATAGGATCCATTTTGGATAACACATGTACCTCGTGACTGAGCATGTAATGTCGGAGCTTTTTAGTGGCCTAAACCAATGCTAGGCACGTCTTCTCGAGCATCGTATACTTGCATTCATATTCGAGGAACTTTTTACTGATGTAGTAAATAGCCCGTTCTTCTAAATCAATTGTCTGGGCCAGCATAGCCCCCATGGCTGACTCGGTCGTTGTTAGGTATAACGACAAAGGCAAGCCGGGTTGAGGTGGCATTAGTACTGGCGGGGCAGACAGAATCTCCTTGATTTTGTCGAAAGCCGCTTGACATTTGTCGTCCCGTAGCACCAGTTCCCCGATCTTAAGCTTCTTGAAAATGGGCTCACATACCATGGTTAGTTTCGAAATGAAACGGCTGATGTACTGGACTTTCCCGAGAAACCCCCTTATTTCTTTTTCGGTCTTGGGTGGTTGCATCTCGGTGGTGGCCTTGATTTTAGCTGGTTAGACCTCGATGCCGCGTTTGCTAACAATGTGGCCCAGTAATTTGCCTGATGTTACCCCGAAACTTCACTTTTGAGGGTTCAGTCTCATGTTGTATTTACTTAGTCGGGTAAAGAACTTTCTTAGGGCCGTGATGTGCCCGCTTCGGTCCTTAGACTTGACGATCATGTCGTCCACATAGACCTCCACTTCCTTATGCATCATGTCATGTAGCAAAGTAGTGGCAGTCCGTTGATATGTGGCCCCGGCATTGATAAGCCCAAATGGCATAACGGTGTGGCAGTAAGTACCCCAAGGTGTAATGAAGGTGGTCTTACTCATATCCTCTTCTGCCATTTTAATCTGATTGTATCCGGCATACCCGTCCATGAATGATAGGAGGGCATGATCGGCCGTGTTATCCACCAATATGTCGATATGTGGTAACAGAAAATCGTCTTTTGGGCTGGCCTTGTTTAGGTCCCGAAAGTCCACGCATACCCGCACCTCCGTCCTTCTTGGGTACCGGCACGATGTTTGCTACCCAGTCTGGATATTCAGACACTTGTATAAAGCCCGCTTTGAATTGTTTGTCTACTTCCTCTTTGACTTTAAGGGACCATTCGGGTTTCATTCTTCGGAGTTTCTGCTTTATCGGCCTGCACCCATCTTTGATGGGTATACGGTGTTCGGCTATTTCCCGGTCTATACCCGGCATGTCCTTGTAGGACCATGCGAAGACGTCTTTAAATTCTTGGAGGAGGTCTGTAAATTGTTTTCTCTCCTCGGGATCTAAAGATAGGCCCAACTTAAGCATCTGGGGCTCTAAAGTGGTCCCCACGTTGATAGACTCCCGTTCGTCGAGCTTCGATTACCGGATCTTGGGACTCCCTTTGTTCGAGCTGCTCGATCAGATGCGGAGACAGAGGTACCCGTTCGTCGGGTTTCTCAATGTCATTGCATATAAAATTTTTGAAATTGAGAAAATTTTGGAAATAAGACAAGTCGTAAGCAGAACGGTTTTCGATATTATTATTAATGGTAAATTTGGAAAATAGCTCGAAAAGAGCTGCCATCTGATCATTGGTCAGTGGCGCCGCCACTGTGGCGGGATAGGGAGAGGTCTCGAGACAGGCCCCGAGACCTCAGTGGAAGTGGCTAAGGGAAAGGGAGTTACGGACTCGACTTTAGCACCAGACCCCCTAGACTCAGACTCAGACTCCGACTCTGACTCAGACTCGGACTCAATATCCGGCATGTCTTCTTCGCCGGTGATCAGCTTGTAAATCCGTCCCTGGCTCACGGTCCACTTTATGGTCTTCCTCCAGGCCCTTGCCTCGGTGTTGGCACCGACCTCGGTGATTAGCTTGGTTGGGTCAAACCCATCGCTGCGGAGGATCAGGTTGACTAAATCGTCCTTTAGGGCGGGAACGGTCTTGTCTTCTCCGAATAAGAGCCCCAGCACGGGCTCGGAGTTGCTTTCACTTTTCTCGGACTCGGCCTGGATAATGGTGAATATATCATCAGGGATGTAGTTGCATTCCCGAGCCGTTTTGGTCTCGGGATATGTGATGAGGGGTTGGTAGAGGCCCACTTGAATAGCTCCGAACACAGGGGTGACAAAGTAGTCAGTTAACTTTGGGCCATAAGGGCCTATGTAAGTACTCTTGAGAATGTTGGTGGCCTTGTGAATACCGGCCCGAACCACATTTTCTGGGGTTATAGCATAACCTAACCCGAACTGTGATTTGCCGTCATTTAGGACTTCGATGATCTTCCCAGCTGGAAGATGTGGTCTCGAGGTAGCCCCCAGCAAGTAGCCCAAATTTTGTAGTATCATGTCGATGCTAGTAGTGAAGTAGGGCCTGAAAAGATATTCCTCCTCGATCATACCCACAAAGTCGAATCCTCGTGGTTCGGCCCGGCTTGTGGCATTACAGCTAGCCACGGTCATCGGGGTCGCCTCCAGTGCGATGATACCGTCCTTGAGTGGCATCTTGACCTTTCGGTGGAGGGTAGAGGATACGGCCTTGACTGTATGGATCCAAGGCCTTCCTAGTAGTAAGTTAAAGGATGAGGTGACATCGATCACCTGAAACTCCAACTCTTTTTCGATTGGGCCCGTTATGATAGTCATTTTAACGGCCCCGGCTACCGGTTTCGGGCTTCCATCGAAAGCCTGGATAGTCTGTGCTGTCGGGAGAGAGTCGGCATCGGTGATGCCGAGGGCCCTGGCGGTCCTTAGAGGAAGGACATTTACGGCGGATCCGTCGTCGATCAGGGTCATCGGAAGGTACTTACCCCGGCAGATGACTGTGATGTACAGGGCCAGATTATGATTGGGCCCAAACGGTGGCAGATCAGCTTCAGAGAAGGTTATGAATGGGCCTTCATTCTTGGACTTGCCCTTGAGATAGGGCATGATAGTAGCTACCATTTCAGCAGGGGTAGCTTGTGAGTCGACCTTGATCTCATCGAGAGCCTTAGTCAGTGCTTCTCGATGTACTTGCGAGCTAACTAGTAGTTGCCATATGGTTAAGTCAGCTCGAACCCTCTTCAGTTGTTGGACCAGAGCCATGTCATTACTTGGTTCTTCGAGGGTAGATCCCGTCCTGGTAGGTTCAGTGACGGGTGTTGGAATAGAGCACCCAGCGGTGGCGAGGTGGTTAGTGGCTAAAGCTTTGGATTTAGCCTTTCGGATCTCCTCTCTGGTGACGGGGACGGCTTCCCCCTTAGCTAGGTACACATCATCCTCGTCATCGAACCATATCCCATTGATTTGTGGGATATAAGGGGAAATGAGGTGTGAACAATCAATTACTTCTCCCGTGAATATTGCATGGGCACTGAACGGATTTTCTTTGTTGCTCGGCTTGTCTCCGGGCAACGGGATTTTCCCGCTCTCGATCAGATCTTGGATCAGATGTTTTAGTCTCCAGCATTTCTCAGTATCATGTCCGTTACCCCGATGATACTGGCAGTAAGCCTGGGCGTTATAAGTTTTGGGCCTCTTCTCTACTGGAGGCTCTGCGGTTGGGCCTATCGGTTGGACCAGGCCCTTTGAAGATAGCCTTTGCAAGGCATAAGTATAGGTAGTCCCTATATCTGTGAATACCCGATTTGGTGTATTCTTTTTGGATGAGGTGTCAAGCAGATTTACCTCACCGAAGATGCTGCGAGCTGCAGCTGCAGATGTGGGCTTGTTTGTAGATGAACTAGCCCCTTGATAACCTTTGGTAGAGGCCTTAGTCAGGCTCTCTAGTCTCAAGTCATCCTCGATCCTTGTGCCCATTTCAATAAGGACAACAAAATTTGGGATGATAGCATACCGAAGGTGAACCCGGTAGGATGGGAGGAGGTTCTTGACAAAAGCCTCCACTACGACCTTCTCGCCGGGCTTATCGACCAGCTTAACACTCTCGACCCTCCATCTTTGCAGATATCTTGTGAACCCTTCTTTGGGCTCTTGGGCCATGACTTCCAGAGTACGCATTGTAGTCTGGATTTCAGTATTGTCGGCGTAATTCCGAGCAAATTCGGTCGCCACATCATCCCAGGTCTTGTATTTCTTCGAATCGAGCCTGTAGAACTAGGCCTTGGGATGCTTCTCGAGGGAAGAAGGGAATAAATGCTTAAGCATGGTGGACTTTACCCCCTTGACCGCCATGAAGTCTTTGAAAGCCCGGATGTGGTGGACCGGGTCTTCAGTACCCTCAAACATAGGAATTCCCGTAAGGTTGAGGTTAGCCGGTAGCTCGTCGTTCAAAGGTGCATAAGAACGAGCATTTTCAGTGTGGATCGAGTTGTTCGTTGATAGGTGAACTTGTTCCTCGAGCCTGCGAACAACACCGATCAATTCAGCTATGGGCCTAGTGGGCCCAGATCCTGCAACAGGAACCGTCTTCTCTACGGTGCTCAGGCGGGTAGATAAAGTCGCTTGATTAGCCTGGATGGCAGTCAGTTGAGTCTCGATCTTGGTCAGAGCATTTTTCAATTCGTCCATATTGCGTTGGTATCTAGTCTCGGGTGGCCTGTCTGTAAGAACACCACGTAATCAGAAACTAGCCCGAAATCCCGGAATAGAAAGTACATCCCGAACAAGACTAAAAAGGGAAATGACTCGGAAAAGACACCTAGACGGGTGACTTGTGAAATGTGGGCCTTCCTTAGGATTCGGCGGGTGGGCCTAGTCCTGTTCGAAGGAAGGTTCACGTGAGACATCCTAAGACTTTGGACTTGATTGTGTTGACGGGTCCTCCTTTGTAGGGGTTTGTCCTACGTAGGTGGGCCTTGCCTTAGTCTAATAAGGCGGACTGGGATAGGGAAGAAACTCGTGATGTAAGATCGACGGAGTTTCGACGCTAAGACCTTGACAACTTAAGACACGACCCGACACTGCTAAATACGGGAAGTCCTAAGAAGAGGAAGGTTTTGAAAATTGATTGTTTTGGGAATTCCGAGATAACTCGGTGGAGAGGCCCGATTTTTCGAGAAATCGGAAAGTGTATCGGGCCTCGGTTTTGAAAGTTCGAAAATATTTTCGAGTTTTGAAATGGGGGGCATACCGGCTAGAAAATAGGCTATTTTGAGTAAAATCATAAGTCCTAAATTCGGTATGCGTCCCGGGTTTTGAAATTGGATAGTTTGAAAAAGATGCAATCTTTGAAAAAAGACGGTTTTTGAAAACGACTCGGAAACCAAGTAGCATGTAGTCAGGCAAGCATTATAACAACGCCATGTATGCTTTACACTAAGTCCCGGTCGTTCTATAGAGGGTCTATACCAGTGTACATAGTCTAGACGTTGATCGGGACGGACTTCCTAAGTCGAGTTGATCTTAGAACATGCCGCGAAACCCACTCGAATCGACTATGGACACCTTTTGACATATCCGTATTGGAGTACATCAATGGTATAGTGGGACGTCGGTCGCGAGTACCGGCCCGGGAAAATATGGGTTATGCGTGAACCATAAAACTAAAACGCGCATTGTATTTGTCAAACGATTTCTATTCGAGTCTCACCCTGAGGATGCCGATGGTAAGTCACGCATCAGTTAATCCCCAGCGGAGTTGCCAAATTGTGGACATGACATAGGTCCACCCCGACGCGGCCACGCGCGGGTTTGGGTAGGCGAATAAATCTCCATATGAGAATGGATCGAATTGAAATTTAGGTCGAAGTGGAGTCGCCACCGAACTTTGTGGGCGTTCGGACCCGTTCGAGCCCACTCTATGTCGTAGTGGGCCGTATACGAAATACGGCCCATTTCCGATGTCAGAGTTTATTGGGCTCGTCCCTTTGCATTTGATACCGATACCGACATTATCGGATATCGTGTATTGAATGACTCTCGTATGCCAATGGATTCGGATATCCGGAAACCATGGTTCTGAGTAAGGGGTGAGGGTACGTGTTGGGAAGCCCACAAAGGACACCCAACCCCGCCCGTAGTTAGCGGTCTCTACTAAGATCTCGAATGACTTTCTAATACGCGCGTTAGTTGAACGGGAAAATGATATGCAAAGAATATTTTCCCTAAGCATGCGAGGAATTGAAAAGGGTTTCTACGTCGATTTAATACAATTAATTCTACGTCGAAGTTGAATTTAGCATGCGGGTTCATTTTAGTACAATAAAATAAACAACCAAAATTGACAAAAGAAACAACAAACGGTTAGTAATGGTATAACGACATTAACGGTTTGTGCAAATATTGAATTGTATATAATGATGCAAATGAGTTAATGCATGGTTTTGAAAACATGTTTCACATGATTAATTGGCACGTGTTGACCTAAGTCAAAAAAAAAACGGTTAATGAGACTCGAATACTATTGTAGGACTCACGGTTTAACGTGATAAAGGGCCACTCGACCGAGTCATTGAGGGACTCAACCGAGTGGATCCTTAAAAGGTGTTCTGTCCCGGATTTCATAACCCTACTCGACCGAGTTATTGACCAACTCGGCCGAGTACGTCGCTACTCGATCGAGTCACTATGAGACTCGACCGAGTAGAGGTCGAAAGAGCATTCTGCTCGGTAAATTGTGATGTCACTCGATCGAGTGACCGAGGCACTCGATCGAGTGACCGAGGCACTCGGTCGAGTGGCACTTGTACGAACCAGGTTCGCTTGCAATTCTATTATTGATTTTGAAATTGCTTTTGATTTTTGATGATTCGATGATTTTACCGAATCGGACATAAATATTGTACAATTTATGCTCGACTCGGATTTTATAAATCATTGATTTTTTTGAATCGGACATAAATATTATTGAATTTATACCCGATTCTAATTTTGAATACTCGTTGTATCCCATATTCGATTATTGAATCGATATGGAATACTAGAGTGAAAAATAAAGAAAATTGATTTAAGTCATTCTAAGTCAATCAAAACGATATGAATTTCTCTCCGCGTTTGTAGTGCCATAATTGTAACGTGACATCTACGTTAGCATCAACGAGAAAATCGAATTGATCGAATTATTTGACTAGATCGTTAGATTCGACATCCAATTAGGGAATTGGTATCGAATCTAAAAGATCGACGCTTTGATTGAATAAAGACTTGATTTTGAAAATAAATTTTAGAATTGATTAATATGCGATAACGATGATGAAATAAGAAAATTATGGTTGATGTTAATTCGTCTCAACAATCAAGCAATCGGGGTGATGGGATAAGCGACCGGCAACGCTGTGTGCAGTACACTTGTATATTCGGTTTTCTTTATCCCACCATCATTCATGCTCGACACGAATCGACGAATATTTTAATGTTTTATACTATTTATATTATTGATATTAGTATGCGAACAAAATAATTAAAAAAAAAAGACGATTACGACGACATGGACGACACATGACGCGAGAGAGAAGGAGAAGGGAAAGAAAAGGGGTTTTACACCCTCAACCAACATGTTCTTGTCTCGGATAAGGCTCGTAGTTGTGGCTTTAACACGGGAGCTTCGAGGTTTATGGAGGTTGAGTTATGGTGGTTAGGGTTTCGATTCCTAAAGCTAGGTTTAGGGTTTGCTAGTATAGTGCTTGGGGTTTGATTAGAGTTGTAGTAATTAGGGTTTTGCAAGGTGTAAAGGATCGATTAGGGTTGTGAAAAGGATGTCTCAAGTTGAGTGTGCATGGGGTTGCTTATATAGGCAAAGGCAAGGGCACCCGGTTAGGGTTACTCGACCGAGTAACCAGCTGACTCGGTCGAGTGGCCCGTTGTGCCTGCAGTCGGGCTTGAATATGGGCCCACTCGATCGAGTGGGTGGGGCACTCGATCGAGTGGGTGGGGCACTCGATCGAGTGGCCCAGCTGGGTCGCGCGGGTCCATTGCTTTCGACCGTGACTTGGGTTTTTTGATGGGTTTGTGTTTGACTTGGACTTTTGATGTTGTGAGGGGCTGTTTTGTATGTCTCGGAAACGACTTTGACCGGGGTTGACCCAATCGCTAAAAGTCGGTTTTATTTTCGTTGTCGGTTTCGGCCCAAATTAGCCTTATTTGATTGGAAACGGCCCACTGGGCCTGGATTTGAGGTTGATTTTGTGAGATTTGTACTCCGTAAGTGCATTAGCCAGCAATTAATGATTTTGAGCCCATATCCGAGCGCGTAGAAACACGTTAGCGTCCGATCATCATCGGGTGTTTTTTGGAAACTGCCATAGGCACCTGGCAGTCAAAATGCGGGTGTCTACACACATCAGTGGGGAGTAACTCAGACGTTATCCGAGCCATATTATATCATATGAAAAGTAATAGTAATAATATGTCAAAATATATTATAATGGAAAAAAATTAAAACGATATAATAAAAATAAGTTTTCAGAGAAATTTAAAGCACTTGCCAACCTGCGAGTCAAAATCAATCGATAATAATAATAATAATAATAATAATAATAATAATAATAATAATAATAATAATAATAATAATAATAATAATAATAATAATAATAATAATAATAATAATAATAATAATAATAATAATAATAATAATAATAATAATAATAATAATAATAATAATAATAATAATAATAATAATAATAATAATAATAATAATAATAATAATAATAATAATAATAATAATAATAATAATAATAATAATAATAATAATAATAATAATAATAATAATAATAATAATAATAATAATAATAATAATAATAATAATAATAATAATAATAATAATAATAATAATAATAATAATAATAATAATAATAATAATAATAATAATAATAATAATAATAATAATAATAATAATAAAAATAATAATAATAATAATAATAATAATAATAATAATAATAATAATAATAATAATAATAATAATAATAATAATAATAATAATAATAATAATAGGGATTAGGGAGAGGAAGTGGTGGCCTGGATGGACAGTTCACATTACTGCGTAGGGGGAAGGCAGGTGGCACTGGTCTAACTAGGGTGGGAGGAACACAGGAGATTGACTCAATAATAGAGCATACTCCTAACAGATTTGAAGTATTAGGAAATACATTAGGGGAGAACCAGGAGGAGGCTTTACCCCCCGATATATCCTCATGATTATTGCTTCATGGAATATAAGGGGGGCAAATGAAGTCCTTAAACAGGATGCGGTCCTTCAGATGTTGCGGGACAAGAATGTTGATTTATTTGGCCTATTGGAGACTAGAGTAACGGCACATAAAGCAAAGAAAATACTTAATGGAAAATTCAAAAATTATAATGCAAGGTGCAACTATGAGTTTCATCATATTGGAAGAATATGGGTTTTATGGAGACCGAGTACTGTCAAAGTAGATGTTATTTCTGCTCATGAGCAATTTATCCATTGTCATGGGTATCACTTTGATTCAAGGAAGGACTTCTATGTAACTTTTGTTTATGGAAGTAATTCTGGTGCAGAGAGGGAGGCTTTGTGGGGAAACCTTGGCAACATAAATCCTAGTGTTACTAATTGGGTGGTTTTAGGGGACTTTAATATTGTGAGAAGTAATGATGAAAAGATCGGGGGTGACCCTCCTGATTATAAAGATGTAGAGGCATTTAATAATAGTATTCTAATTTGTGGACTGCAAGATATGGGAGGTCAAGGATGTGAGTTTACATGGACTAATAACCAGGAACCTAGTACTAGGGTTTGGTCGAGGCTGGATAGAGCTTTGGTTAATCTTGGATGGCTGGCAACTTTTCAAGACTCAACTGTTACATATCTCCCTTCCGGAATTTCAGATCATTCACCGGTCATCGTTAATGTATTACCAGAGGTAAAACGAAGGAAAAGATTTAGTTTCTTAAATTGTTGGCCTACACATCCTGACTACAAGGCACTGGTGCAGCAAGCTTGGAATGTAAGGGTGGATGGTACTGCAGCTTATAGATTAGTTGGAAAATTGAAGCATGTTAAGACTGCCCTTAAAGGTTTACATAACAAGCATTTTACTATGTTAGGAGGGAGGATTCAGGGTTTAGCAAAGGAGCTTGAAGACTGTCAATTGAAAATTCAGAATTCTCTTTTCTCAGCTAATCTGATTGAACAAGAAAAAAGACTCTCTAAACAGCTTAAGGAGTTGAGGAATGCTGAGATTAGTATATTGCAACAAAGGGCAAAAATGGAGCACTTAGCTGAGGATGATATGGCAACTTCGTATTTTCATTCTAGGATAAAAGCTAGGAGACAGGAGCAAGTGGTAGGAAGTATAAGAGACTCAAATGGTATTGAGAGAGTTGGTCACACGGAAGTAGCTCAGGGGTTTGTGGAGTACTATCAAGAGCTTCTAGGCTGTGAAACTCCGGTGGAGGAGCTGGATGATAACATTCTGAAAAGTGGAAATGTTCTTGATGAGGAAGACTATTCTTTATTGCTGACAATGCCAGAGGAGGAAGAGATTAGGAAGGCTGTTTACTCTATTCATTCGGATAAGAGTCCTGGACCGGATGGGTTTTCCTCAGGGTTCTTCAAGGCTTCTTGGTTAACTATTAAGCAGGATTTTTGTGCCGCTGTTAGGGAATTTTTTGATAAGGGTAAGATGCTGAAGCAGATTAACACCACACTCATTACACTTATCCCTAAGAAACAAGTATGTCAGTCTGTCCTTGATTACAGGCCTATATCATGTTGCTCGGTTTTATACAAAACCATTAGTAAGCTCATTACAATCAGACTTAAAAAAGTGATTCCGAAGATTATCGGACCTGAGCAGGCGGCTTTTATTGTGGGAAGAAGTATCCATGATAATATTGCATTGACTCAATCACTCGTAAAGAATTATAACAGGAAATATCTTACCCCTCGATGCTTAATAAAGATTGATTTGAGGAAAGCATTTGACTCTCTTCAATGGAAGTTTATTGGTAAGATGTTGCAGGGGTTTAATTTTCCTCAAAAGTTCATTACCTGGATTGTAAGTTGTATCACAGGTTCTTGGTTCTCTATAAAGCTTAATGGAGTTTCACATGGCTTCTTTAAAGGGAGAAGTGGAATACGGCAAGGGGACCCCTTATCTCCTTATTTGTTTGTATTGAGTATGGAAGTCTTATCACGGAGGTTTCGAGCTATGAATACACAACCACAGGTGTCATACCACCCTAAGTGTTGTGGAATTAAACTCAACCATCTTGTATTTGCAGATGATCTTATGGTTTTTATTAGAGGAGATGTGCCTTCAGTCCAAGCTGCAACTGATGTTTTGAAGTGCTTCGCTAAGGATTCTGGCCTTCAGGCTAACTGTGAGAAGACTACTATTTACTTTGGAGGGGTTTCAGCTCATATTCAGGAGAGGATTCTTAGGGATACTACGTTCCAGCAGGGGTCATTCCCTTGTCGGTACTTAGGTTTGCCGTTGAATACAGTCACCAATAATAAAGAAAATTACACTGATCTAATAATGAAAATCAAGGCACATATTATGAGCTGGTCTGCACAATGTTTGACATATGCAGGACGGATTCAACTCTTAGGGACGGTTGTGTTTGGTATTCTAAGTTATTGGTGTGCAAATGTGATATTACCCGTCAATATTGTAAAGAGTATCACCAGAGATTGTAAGAATTTCTTTTGGCAAGTTGAAGGAAGGGCGATGATTTTTCAGAGCTGGAAGAGTATTTGTTCATCGTGGGAGGAAGGAGGGTATGGAATCAGACATATTGAGTCATGGAATAAAGCATTAGTGAGCAAATGGTTATGGAAATTGGTAACTAATCAGGCTGATGTGTGGAGTAACTGGCATAAATACTATGTGTTGGGTGGACAGAATATTTGGGAATTGCAGGTGAAAGAAAGGTATACAGCTACCTTTAAGAGCATTATCCACATCAAAGATGAATTATTGCAGGCTGCTGGATCTGCTGATGCGGCTGAGCAGATTATACGGAGTTGGACAACAAATGCAAACTATTGTATCACTAAGGCTTATAATTGGTTTCGCCCCAAACCAGGCCTAAAAAGGTGGTTAGCAAGTCTAAGAGGTATGTATGTAGTCCCTAAGCATGGGGTGATTACATCTAGGGCGGCTCAAGGGAAGTTGCCAACATTAGATAACATACAAGGAAGGGGAATACAGCTTGCGAACAGATGTATTCTTTGTCAAATGGAACTGGAGAGTAGTGAGCACCTCTTTTTCAGGTGTCATTACTCTAGGCAAGTGTGGGAGAATATTCTGGGTTGGATTCAAATTGCTGGGCAAAGTTGCAGGTTGACTAATGAACTCAAATGGGCGGCAGCAAGAGGAAATAAGAAACATTGGAAGCATTATTGGTTCATAAGTGCCATTGCAGCTACGGTTTATTATATCTGGAATGAAAGGAATGATAGGATTTTCAAAGATAGCTACAAAAATTGTAAAGTTGTTATAAATCAGATTAAATTCGACGTTTTTGCTAGATTACGAAGTAGGGGGATCATATTAAGGTAGAGAATCCGATATGTCATCGTACATATTAGAGGTTATATGTTTTTTGTAAGTCAAGTCTCTTATTAATGAAAAGAGTCATAACTTCCTTGCAAAAAAAAATAAAAAATAAAAAAATAATAATAATAATAATAATAATATATTCAAAATGGCGTTATGGATAGGATTAGTGTTGACGGCTAGACTTTCACCGGGATAATACTTGAAACTAGATTCAAGAGCTTTAGTCTTAACACATATCAAACTTCAGTCTCTAATTAGGCAGTTCAACCATGCATAACAGGACTGCGTGCAGCGAGGTCCTAGCTTAAGTAGTGCACATCCCTCTTGGACACAAACCATGTCCAGTTCAACCCGATGCGACTTACACGATGCGATATCTAAGTTTAAGGTCAACATACACTCTCCTGAACACAAACCATGTTCAGTTCAACAACCAATGTGTCCCATAAAGACACACCAGCCTTACAGGTTATGGCAAAAACGTACATCCCAGACTATATTACTCTAAACCCCACACTTGTTCTTATTCCATAACTCCAAAACAAAGCCATTAGCGATATTGAGAATAAATAATCATCGTAAATAATATGAAAATAAAAGAAATAACATTTTATAAAAGGGAAACTTCCTATAAATAGAAACTTACTAATTTTAGAAACTTACTTAAAATAGAACTATTCTTATACTCCCTCCGGACACTATTTTTCGCCCCACTACCTCAATATATGTGAGGAGTATTTTAATGAAATGGGGCAAAAAATAGTGTCCGGAGGGAGTAGAAAATACTTAAGTTATTAAAATTAGTGAAATCTATAAAAATAGCATTTATAACGAAATTAATATTTTATTATTATCGTCGCTATCGTAACTTTAATAAATTTCTAAATCCGTTACTCAAAATATAAATAAAATATAATAAGTCAATATATAGTATTTTATAAATAATTAGGAAATAGAGTTAAAACTACAAATTTTTGAAAAGAGATGTTTTAAGAAAAACGATATCAAAATTAATCGAGTCGACGAGTTTTATAAATGAAATAACATTTATAAAGGGTTCAAGTTATTTTTAACAAATAGCTTTTATTAATAAATAATACGAATTTTACAAAAAAATAATCAATCGGAAACAAATAAGAAATTATTAGTGATAATAGTCTCGACTAAAAATGTATTTCAAACAAAATGACTATCTTCTAGTTTATTAGTATAAATCGTAAAACAAAAATTAATTTATTAAACCAGTATACAAATCTCAGTTATTATATTTAAAATACGATTTGAGTTAAAATAATAAATTGATGAAATATGACGAAATTATGAAATCGATATTATTTATTTACTAGTGTCACGATAACCAACAAAATATTATAACGATCATAAATAATAAAATTACTAACGATTTATAAAACGATATCGAAATTTGTAAAATATCTTAAGGGATACGATTTAAAATTAAACCTTAGAAAATAATACGCAGTTAAAAATTAGAAAACCGATGTAAAGTATTCACTACATACTACTACTCAAACATACGACATAACACCGAGTAACGTCCTAAAGTTACCTTTAGGCGATACGAATCGATCTCGTACATGACCTCATCAGGGGCCTTGCAAAATTCCAGAAAATTGGAGAAGAATGGAGGATTATTGTGACAACGGAACATGAAACTGGAGGGACGAAGAACACGGGCTCGGAAACTTCAAACGACAGCAACAATGGTACCATCAAACAGCAGCAACGTCTCCCAACCGCAACGAACATGAGTACAAATAGAAGACGGGGTTACAAGAGAAGGCCGAAAAGAACAGATCAAGGAGACAGAAACAAAGGACATCCGTAAGACAAAAACGAGCATCAGAAAGAATAATAAGTAGTAGCAAGTGCGAAGACAGTAAAACGAACGAACGGCAATACAGAGAGGACACAAACGTATCGAGAATAGCAACATTGACAACGAGTAGTAGAAGAACAATCAATGGAACACAGATTGATCCGAGAAGCAGCAGCAAGAGCAACAAAAACGAAAGAGCAGCAGGAAGGCACAAACAAAGCAACAAAACGATCGACACAACCAACAAGCGAACGACAAACGAGAATGACACGAGAAGAAAGAATGGAAAATAAATCAGGAATGAAATAAGACGGCGAACAACAGAACAACGAAAATAATGACAGCAACGACGAGTAACCGTAGCATCATAATTGACGAGCAGCAGCAGGCCGTGATAGAAGCAACAATAGCGATAATAACAAAAGGCAGCAAGAACGAATTTAGGCAAGAGGAAGAAGAAAACAAGGCACAAAGTTTGAGCATAAAAGACGCACAAAATAGCAGCACCAAAAGAAACGTACACCAACTGAAATAGGAAGAAGAAGAAGAAGGACAAACAGTAGCAGAACCACTAAAATGGAAAGATACAGGACGAAATGATAGAAGTCGGAAAGTAAAGAGGAATAAAACAATTACAACGAATGATGCTCAACAACAGTAACAACATCATACAGCAACAAGAATGAAAGAAACGACATTAATGCCAAGGAGAACCAGAAGAAGAAAACAGAAGAGGGGCTACCTCACGCTGAAACAAGGAACAAAACGGAGTAGCAGAAGCAAGTTGAAGATCGGAGTGGAAGAGATGCCGATTGTAGAAGATGGGATCATGGCATGAATTGAAGATAAAAGTGGTGGTGATAGATGATGGCTGGTTGATGAAGGATGAATGAAAAGGTGGAGGAACGAAGAGGTGGACAAGGGTGCGTTTAATCAATAGTAAAGGGAAAAGGGGGACGTATATGTTAATAATAGTGGGAAAGCGGTGGAAAAAGAAAAGGCAAAAGGGGATGAATTCAACTCATAATAAAAGTGAGGTAGGTACTACGGATTTAATAGAATAGGTGTAGTACAAGACGGTTTCCGAGACAATAAGTTGACAGACCCATGAAATCGAATTAAAAACGATTTAATAAAAATAGTTGGGCCGACTAATAAAATTAGTAAAATAAACGTTTCTCGATATAAATAATTATTCGAGACGAAAATGAAGTTTATAGAAATAAATAATTAGACGATGAAATAGTGTTTCCCGATAAATAATAAATCTTCGATAAAGTGAATTAAATTGATTTCTCGAGGAAAGGTAATAGATGTTTTGACAAAACTTAAAATAAATGAGCTTCGAGCCGAAAATAGAAATTCGAGCTTAAATATAAATAAATAAAAAGAATTTAGAATTTAAATCGCCGAAATAAACTTTCGATAAGAATTAAATTAAATGTATAAAATAAATCGAAACAGAAATAAAAATATGTTTTAAATATAAGAAGAGTTTCCAAGACAAATAGAATTTTAGGAGTTTGAAACGATTAAACGATAAATTCGTTTTATAATAATTTTAAGAATTACGAGTTAAATCGTAAACAAAAAAAATACGAACAGAACTTTAATTTAATTTAATTTAAAAAATCAGGAGTGTTACATCCGAGATCAGCTTGGTCGGGTCGAACTTGCTGCTGCGGAGGATGAGGTTAACCAAGTCTTCCTTTGGCGTCGGGGCTATTGTGTCTTCCCCGAATAGTAGCCCCAGTGCTAGCTCAGCATCGTCGGCACTTTCCTTCGGCTCCGACTGGATGAGGGTGAACACGTCATCCGAGATATAGTTGCAATCTTCGGCCAATTGGGTCCCGGGATGTGCAATAGTTGGTCGGAACAGACCGATGCATGTCGGACTGTCGCCTATCTAACGCGATCAAACAAAATTTATAAACACGACAAACTAACTACGTAATAGCGGTAAGTCGGGATCGATCCTCAGGGACGGTCTAAGTGAAGTCGGTCGACTCTAAGTCTAAGCACGTTTGGGGTCTATTTTTGGGGTTTTAAGGGTTGAGTCTACACTAAAACGCGATAAACAACGAAAAGGTAATCAAATAGGGAAAAGGTGTTAGGGAGAGTCGGGAATCGGAAATCGGGTTCTATGAGTCTTGGAATTATGGGTCGGTCATAAAGTCGATAAAGGGAGAATGCCACCTTTCGATTTCTTCACCCAACTTATCTAGATCTCGCTTTCGCGGCGAAAAAGGGTAAATCTCAACTCAAGGTAACTCCTACCCCGAGTTTCCCCATATTGATAGGAGTGAGTCAAGGTCGATCTAGCCGCGGTCTAAGTCAACAAAGACACAAAAAACTCAAACATGATAAATCAACAAGCATGCAACCCAACCACATATACAATTCCTTAATTCATATTACTCAAGATCTTCTTCCCTTAACCCCACCCCCTAACAAGAAATCTACTCAAAATTCACAAGAAATCTTCGACGTATTATGAAAAGACCCCACACACGGATTTTTGTAGGTCTTATATTAAGGAAGACTTTTGGAAAGGGTTGAATTTTGAAAAATTCAGAGGACGGTCCTCTCTTTTGAAATTGGCAGCATGCCTGATAGGATCGAGTTTTTTTTTTTGAAAAGTCGAAAATTTCGAGTTTCGAAATGGGCAGCATGCCGGCTAAAAATATGCTATTTTGAGTCAAATCTTAAGTCTGAATTTCGGCAGCATTCCCAGTTTTTGAAAACTTGACATTTTCGGAAAGATGCATTTTGAAATTATGGTTTTTTTTAAAATGACACGGAAACCAAGTAGCACGTAGTCAAATAAGCATTATGGCGACAGCATGTATGCTTTACACTAAGTCTCGGTCGGTCAAAATAGAGTATATATCAACACCGATGGCTCTCTCGTAAATCAGGACGGACTTCCTAAGCCGAATTGGACTTAGAACATGCCATAAAACCCATACGAGTTCGGCCATAGATGTCTTTAGCGCACCCATGTAGGAATGCATCGCGGTATAGTGGGACGTCGATCACAAGTAACCGGCCCGGGCAAAATTGGGTTATGCATGATCCGTCGAACTAAAACACGCACATTAATAAACGATCGATTTCTCTTTGAGTCTCACCATGAGAATCCAAATGACAAGTAGTACATCAGGTATCACCAGTAGATTCGCCAAATTGTGGACATGGAAAAGTCCACCCCGAAGCGGCTGATGGGAGGGGATTTGTCGCGGATCCCGCCACCAAATAATAACCAACTAACCTAACTGGGTACCTAGGGCAAGTCGGGTCGATCCACAGGGACGGAAAATGAGTTTAGACTAATGGGTGCTACGGTTTCGGACTAGGTTCGAGACAAGCTAAACTAGGGGGAGGCTAAGGACTAAACTAAGGTCTAAAACAAGGAAAAGGAAGACAAAACAAGTAACTAACGACTAAGGGAAGCAAGGATAACAATAAGAATGAAAACTAGGGTTAGGTCGGGTTCATGGATGCAAAGAAGACAAAAAGGGGAAGAACGGGGTTACTAGCACGCTTTCGTAGCCTAGATTATACCGATCGGGCTCTCGCTACGTAATCGGCCTAGGGGTCGTCCTCATCGGGCTCTCGCTACGTAATGAGGGAACCAAACCAACCCACCAAACACAAACATACAAGAGAATATGCAAGAAAAACAAGGATTGATCGTCTCTAGTCTCACAAGCATTTCATCGAACATGTGGAGTGCAAGGTAAATGGGAAACAACAAAAACAACATCTAGTACCACCCATCTCACCCTAATCATCCACAATCACAACCAATCACCCTAATAACCCTAGCAAGAATCTACTCAAACATATCTAATGCTAAAACTAACACTAACAAGAGATACCAACATAAGAACCAAAACATACATAATGAAACTAACAGGAACAATGAACAAGATGTAAAGATTGAAACTTGATTAATAAAACAAAGATAAAGAGAAGAGAAAAGAGATTATACCATACTAGAAGATGAAAGGAAGAATGAAAACTTGTATAAAAGAGAAAACCCAAAACAATCTCCCAAGGTTGTCAATCTTGGTTGAATCTTGAAGAATTCAATTAATACAAGGGTAATCTAAGATTAAGAAGTAATTAACGACTAATCTACACTAATCTATGCTAATCTATGCTAAAGTAGTCTAGGGTTTAGTGGGTAATGTCTGACATCCATAAGAATACAAGAGGAAGGGTATATATAGGGTTACAATGAATGAGGAGAAGAAAAGAAGCAAATGCAGGTTACAGCAGGGTCGTCCCGACCGGGACGAGGTCATCCCTACCGTGACGGCATGGTCCCGACCGGGAAGGACCCAAGACAGCAGCCGGTTGATTTGCACCCTCCTTCCCGGTCGGGAAGGCATTATCCCGCCCGTGAAGGACCTTGTAGGCCTCCATTATGATCTTTTTGGTCCCTCCTTGCTTCTCATGGGCTTCTCACCGATTCTCGAGGCTCGGGATCGGGTTTAAGAGGCTCGTGATCAGGTCCCAAGGTTTCGGGGTCGAATCCAAGGCATCGAGTGATCGTTCCTTCACTTCGTTGGCTCCAAAAAAGTGTATGTATCGAGTCGGATTCGCTCCAATTCTTCACAAATGGACTCGGGAACCTAAAACGAACTAAAGGAAGCATAAGTAGCCCATAAACCGCTCGCAAGGAGAGATTCCACAAGCAAAATGGGACCAAAACACAACAAATTAGGCACTACAAACTACACTTATCAACTCCCCCACACTTAACCCTTACTCGCCCTCGAGTAAGCATAGACTAACTACTAAACTAGCCGAGCGGGTATTAGCGCACCCTACACCCTTTCAATTCACGCGAGTACACTTAGAGGAAAAGTGCACTCCGCAAGGCAAGTGGGGTCTTGCGACAAAACTGTGGATGCAACCGGACACAAAACACACAAACGAACAAGCATACAGACAAACAAATAATCGGTTGCACCCAAAAGAAAACAAATACCGCTACCCTCAAACAAGCGGTGAAAGAAGCACCGGTTTAGGACTCAAGGCAAGTGACAACGTTCCCAAGCTAATAATACAAATCGAAATGGACAAGACCCTAATAGTATGACAACAAAGCAATAAAAACGTTGATGACTTACATAGGTTCCTCCTAACCTTCTAAGAACGTACTACGGGACGATCGGCGGGATGGAAAAAGGATGAACCACGGTGTTAGTCGACACTGTAGGTAAGTGAGACCCCACTCCCTTTAGCGATAAGCCAAGAGGGTCGTCCCATGCCCAGAACCGCCCAACTAGTCCAAGTAAAAAGATGGATATGATTGCAAAATGAGGGAAGACCGACCATTACCTCTATCATCCTTCCTAGGGACTCGGTCCTTTGGTAGGCTCTTCACGATAATAGTCGGTAAAAGGCTCATTTTTGAGATGTGTGGGGACTCTTTTTGTGGGACGGTTTTCTTTTGGCATTTTTCTTTCTTTTGCATTTTTGCTTTGTTTTGCTATGCCATTTCTTTTTCTTCTTTTCTATTTTCTTTTTGGCTTTTTTGCCTTTTCTTTTTCTTCAATCTTTTCTTTCTTTCTTTCATTTTCTTTCTTTTTCTTTTCTTTGCCCTTTTTGGCTTGATTTGAGTTGTAGGCATTTCTTTTTGCAACAAGAAAGAGAGATTTCAACAAATTGCAATTTTATTGTGTGGATATGTGTAGGAGGTAGGGAAATGGGTATGTCGGGACGACGTCTTCCCTTCATACTCACAAAAAGGGGAGAACTTGGACTAGTCAAACAATCCCAAACATGGTCACCTAAGGGACAGGACTCGGCAACCAAGGCCTTTTCACACCGTGGGTGGTCATAATGGTCAAAATGCAAATCCCGTAGTAAATCCCTAGTAAGCTAGGTGGACTCAAGGTAAAGGACCAACAAAATCATTGATTTAGGGTCATTCTACTAGACTAAAGTCCAAGACTCGATTTACACTACTAGAAAGGGAAAGTAAACGCTTGCACACTAGCCTCAAAACCGGGTTTTCGAAAATCGTTTTACACACAAGACACAACTACACACACAAAACGAAGACACGACAAGAACGAAAGGAAAAGAGACAAAAGGAAACAAAACAAAACAAGATAAAACAAACACATAAACAAAACAAACACCACCCCGAACTTCCAAACAAGTCACCAAATCAACCACAAACTCTACAAAGCTCCACCCGAGCACACCTCGTCACAATTCTCCTCCAAACATTACAAGAGATAAAGAGGAGGAAGGGATAAAAAGGCATTACCGGATGTCTTGAAAGCTTTCCAAAGCTAACGGTAATTAAGCGACCTACAAGGAAAAGGGAGGCAAACACACACAACACAACAAAAGCACGACATAACGACGAAAAAAGGAAAAGACACAAAAGAAAATCTTTTTGTTTTTTGTGAAAAAATTTCAATTTTTTAGGGATTTTTAAGATTTTTCGAAGAAACTACGAAAATAAAACTAATTATACTAGAATATCGCTCCCCCACACTTAAACCGAGCAATGTCCTCATGCTCGATCGTAGTGTGTGGAGACACAAAAGAAAAGAAAAGAAACTACGAAAATAAAGCTAAAAATCAAAAAGAAAAGTGAAGAAAGGGTAGAATGTGTCCGGCCGGGGTGTAGTCAAGTCACCATGGGCCGAGACGAGAAAACATATGGATGGGGGAAGAAATAAAAAAGAAGGAAATAAAAGGAAATGGGAGGGGAGGACTAGGTGTAATCAAGTCACCTAGCCCGGATTCCGCCTAAATTCGACTAAATCCCGAAAAGTGAAAAATAAAGTGAAAAGACTTGTAACTTTGGATTTTGAAATGACTCCCGACGTAATCACGTCATCGAGAGTCGGGAGCAATAACTACCAAGGCCCCGAGGGCCACCATGACACAAAAGTGTATAAGGGGAAGGGGACAAACAAAGGAAAACAAGCGATAAAAGACGGAAAAGAAAGGATAGTTGTCGTACCCATCTGTTAGCAACTCACTCGCTCCATCGTCTCATAGTTCAATATCGGCACATAGCTTGTCTTCGTCATTGGTATTCCTCTTCACTCTTTACAGGCCCGCATGGTTGAAGTATTAAGCTTGCAATGGTAGAAGGGAGTGGGATTTGATGTTAGGCTCGGTAAGTAGTGAAGGTAAGATGAGGTGAGGCTATGCATATGAAGTGTAAGGTCATATGATAGGTGCAAGTGTAGGTAAGGAGGTTGGGAGGGGGTATAAAATGGTTGGGTGGGCTCGAATGTCGAAGAAGAGGCAAAAAGGGGGAGCAGGGGACCATCCCGGTCGGGATGGTTGGTCCCGGTCGGGATGACACTCCAGAAGCCCACTTTTTGGCACACTCATCCCGATCGGGATGATATCCTTCCCGGTCGGGATGGCTCATCCTTCCCGGTCGGGAGGAGTCTTCTAGCCCTACCTAATCTTGATAGCTTCACCCACATGGCCACCAATACATCGAGACATAGAATCTCATCCCCAAAAGCTTGTCAAAAGCTTCAAAACCCGACTCCCATGCCCAAATCCAAGCTTCTATCATCAACTACTCTCTCAAGACTTCATCTTCACTATAACCTATCAAATGGACTCGATAAACACCATCAAAATCCCTCCCTCACATCGCTCATCAAAATACCGAATTACAAGAATTCCACAAAAACTAACAATCCTAAAAACCAAAATATCCAAACAAACATAAACACAAATACAAGCACAAAAGAAAAGGGAAAAGATATTTACACTAAGCTACTCTCACCAACTACACTTCCATAGCCATCAAGAGCTCGGACGAGTAAGTCAAATGCCCTAGCAACATCTTCATTGAGGTTCACATGGCCGAGCCTAGCTACTTTCAAGAGTTTCCAAGTCGGAGGCAAGAAGCGATCTTCTTCATTATGCTCGGGGTTCTCGTGATCTTCCGGGTCTTTCAAACCAACATAGCAACGACTCTTATAACCATCCAGTAGGTATAGTGGTCTAGAGTTAAGCTCGGCATTATGAGTTGGGAGATCACACCCTAAGGTGGTTGCTTCTTCTACGGGGTCGAGAGTAGAGTTCTTTTCCACCGCCCGACAAGGATCTTCTTCATCAACCGTCTCACAAGACAAGGGACTAGAAATCGAGTGTGATAGAGGAGGAGAAGACATCAAGTTTTCTTCATTGGAGGCAATTGGCTCCTCCAATTTCTCATACAAGGCAAGTTCCAAGGCATCTACTTCTTTCTCCCAAGTATTACGCTCCTTTTCACTCACCTTGTCACTATGGCCTAGAGGAGGTATGTCTTCACTTGGCTTTGGATTGTCTAGATCCGGTTCATCACGAAGAAAATCATACAAATCCAATTTGATAGCCAATACATTGGCTCCCCAAGAGTTACCTTGAGAATCATGTTCAAATCCCTCCTCATTGTTGACCCTTGAAGCTTCAACTTCCTCCATTCTTCCCATATCTTCACCATCCAAGCAACACTCAACAATGATCTCTTGATTGACCCCCTCTTCTTCATTTGTAGCTTCACGATCGGGTTGACTTTCTTGTGGAGACACCCGACCTTCTTGCCCAAATGAACCTTCCCCAACAATTTGTGGAGCTCGAGTGGCCAACATCGTGATATGAGCCATAAGTGCTTCGATTCGAGAATCTTGCACCGCTTTTTGGGCCCTAAACTCCTCCCTAACCCCTTGTAATTGAATCATCATCTCTTGTTGACTCTTTTGCATTAGAGTTATCGCCTCTTGTTGACCCTTTAGCAATTGAATCATCATTTGACAAGTCTCAAAGTCGAGGATTTTGGGTTGTGGGTTATGTGAGGGTTTTTGGTAGTTGTTAGGATGTTGGAATGATCCTTGACAACTTTCATGGTAATCATATGGAGGGCGAGTAAGGGTTAAGTGTGGGGGAGTTGATAAGTGTAGTTTGTAGTGCCTATTTTGTTGTGTTTTGGTCTCGTTTTCCTTGTGGAATCGCTCCTTGGGAGCGGTTTATGGGCTACTTATGCTTCCTCTAGTTCGTTTCAGGTTCCCGAGACCATTCATGAAGAATTGGAACGATTCCGACTCGTTTCATACACTTTTGAAGCCAACGAAGAGAAGGAACAATCACTCGATGCCTTGGATTCAATCCCGAGACCTTGGGACCCATTCCCGAGCTCCTTAGGCTCTATCCCGAGTCCCGAGAATCGATGGGAAGCCCATGAGAAGCAAGGAGGGACCAAAAAGATCATAATGGAGGCCTACAAGGTCCTTCCCGGGCGGGATAATGCCTTCCCGATCGGGAAAGAGTGTGCAATTGCGATAGCTGCTATTTTGGGTCCTTCCCGACCGGGAAGGGGGGCTTCCTGACCGGGACCACCTCTTCCCGACCGGGACCACCACCTTCCTGGCCGGGAAGGCCCAGCTGTAACCCGCAATTGCTTCTTTTCTTCTCCTTTGTTCTTGTAACCCTATATATACCCTTCCTCTTGTATTCTTATGATATGTTCTTCATTACCCACAAACCCTAGCATAGTTTAGCATAGATTAGCACAGATTAGTGTAGATTAGTTCTTAGTTAATCGTTAATCTTAGTTTAATCCTTGTATTAAGAGAATTTTTCAAGATTTCCACCAAGATTGACAACCTTGGGTGATTGTTTTGGGTTTTTCTTATTAATGCAAGTTTCAATCTTTCATCCTCTTGTTAGTAGGTATAATCTTCTTATTCCTTTCTCTTAATCTTGTTTATTCATCCAAGTTTTAATCTTTGTTCATTGTATTGTTCATAGTTCATTGTTTTCACTAGTTTCATTATGGTTGTTTTGATTCTTATGTTGATTCCTCTTGTTCTTGTTAGTTTTAGCATAATTATGTTTGAGTAGACTCTTTCTAGGGTTATTAGGGTGATTGGATGTGATTGTGGATGATTAGGGTGAGATGGGTGGTACTAGATGTTGTTTTTGTTGTTTCCCATTAACCTTGCACTCCACATGTTCGATGAAATGCTTGTGAGACTAGAGACGATCAATCCTTGTTTTTCTTGCATCTTCTCTTGTATGTGTGTGTTTGGTTGGTTGGTTTGGTCGCCTCATTACGTAGCGAGAGCCCGGTGAGGACGACCCCTGATAAGTGTATTTGTAGTGCCTATTTTGTTGTGTTTTGGTCCCGTTTTCCTTGTGGAATCGCTCCTTGGGAGCGTTTTTTGGGTTACTTATGCTTCCTTTAGTTCGTTTCAGGTTCTCGAGACCATTCATGAAGAATTGGAACGATTCCGACTCGTTTCATACGCTTTTGGAGCCAACGAAGTGAAGGAACGATCACTCGATGCCTTGGATTCGATCCCGAGACCTTGGGACCCATTCCCGAGCCCCTTAGGCTCGATCCCGAGTCCCGAGAATCGATGAGAAACCCATGAGAGGCAAGGAGGGACCTTAAAGATCATATTGGAGGCCTACAAGACTCATCCCCGACGGGAATGACCTCATCCCGTCCGGGATGAGGTGCACAAATGCGATAGCTGATGTGATGGGTCCATCCCAACCGGGACCACCTCATCCTGACCGGGATGAGCCCAGTTCAGGCCCGCGTCAACTCTTTTCTTCTCCTTCACTCTTGTAACCCTATATATACCCTTCCTCTTGTATGTTCTTCATATTAGACGTTACCCACTAAACCCTAGAATACTTTAGCATAGATTAGCTTAGATTAGAGTAGATTAGTCGGTAATTAGTCCTTAATCTAGTTAGCTAATCTTGTATTAAGGGATCTCTTGAAGAATTCAACCAAGATTGATAACCTTGGAAGATTGTTTTGGGTTTTCTCTTTTATACAAGTTTTCATTCTTGCTTTCATCTTCTAGTATGGTATAATCTCTTTTCCCTTCTCTTAATCTTTGTTTTATTATTCAAGTTTCAATCTTTAGATCTTGTTTATTGTTTTGTTCATCATCCTTGTTAGTTTTACATATGTATGCTCTTGTTCTTGTTTTGGTTTATCTTGTTAGTGTTAGTTTTAGCTTAATTATGTTTGAGTAGACTCTTTCTAGGGTTATTAGGGTGATTGGTTGTGATTGTGGATGATTAGGGTGAGATGGGTGGTACTAGATGTTGTTTTTGTTGTTTCCCATTAACCTTGCACTCCACATGTTCGATGAAATGCTTTTGAGACTAGAGACGATCAATCCTTGTTTTTCTTGCATCTTCTCTTGTATGTACGTGTTTGGTGGGTTGGTTTGGTTCCCTCATTACGTAGCGAGAGCCCGATGAGGACGACCCCTAGGCCGATTACGTAGCGAGAGCCCGATCGGTAGAATCTAGGCTACGAAAGCATGCTAGTAACCCCGTTCTTCCCCTTTTTGTCTTCTTTGCATCCATGAACTCGACCTAACCCTAGTTTTCATTCTTATTGTTATCCTTGCTTCCCTTAGTCATTAGTTACTTGTTTATCTTCCTTTTCCGTGTTCTAGACCTAGTTTAGTCCCTAGCCTCCCCCTAGTTTAGCTTGTCTCGAACCTAGTCCGAAACCGTAGCACCCACTAGTCCGAACGCAATTCCGTCCCTGTGGATTCGACCCGACTTGCCCTAGCTACCCTAGTTAGGTTAGTTGGTTATTATTTGACGGCGGGATCCGCGACAAATCCCGCCCATCAAATTGGCGGCGTTGCCGGGGACGGCGTAGTTTAGACTTTTGTGTGCTTAGTTTTAGATTTTGTTCTTGATCTTTGTGTTTTCTTTTCCTTGTGTATCTCCGTTTTCTAATTCTTGTGTGCTATTCTCCCCTCCTAGTGCCCCAAAAGCACTAGGATACTAACGTTTGCTCAAGTGCTTCTAGTTCATCCTAGGTATCAAAGCAACGTTATGGAAATGGCACGTCCTAGCTTCCATCAATCGTCACGGGACAACTATGGGGCGAATTACCAAAACCCACAACTTTACCAACCATACCAATCTCATCAACAATCTTATGAACCCTCTTCATATGACTACCATGAAAGTTGTCAAGGATCATTCCAATATCCTAACAACTACCAAACACCCTCACATAACCCACAACCAATTATCCCCAACTTTGAGACTTGTCAAATGTTGGTCCAAATGCAAAAGAGTCAACAAGAGGCGATAATGCTATTGCAAAAGGGTCAACATGAGATGATGATTTTAATGCAAAAGAGTCAACAAGTGATGATGACTCACATACAAGGGGTTAAAGAGGAGCTCAAGGCCCAAAAAGCGCTGCAAGATGCTCGAATCGATGCACTTATGGCTCATATCACGATGTTGGCCACTCGAGCTCCACAATTTGTTGGGGAAGGTTCATTTGGGCATGAAGGTCGGGTGTCTCCACAAGAAAGTCAACCCGATCGTGAAGCTACCAATGAAGAAGAGGGGGTGAATCAAGAGATCATTGTTGAGTGTTGCTTGGATGGTGAAGATATGGGAAGAATAGAGGAAGTTGAAGCTTCAAGGGTCGACAATGAGGAGGGATGTGAACATGATTCTCAAGGTAACTCTTGGGTAGCCAATGTATTGGCTATTAAGTTGGATTTGTTCGATTTTCTTCGTGATGAATCGGATCTTGACAATCCAAGGCCAAGTGAAGAGATAACCCCTCAAGACCAAATTTGCAAGGCAAGTGAAAAGGAGCGTAATACTTGGGAAAAAGAGGTAGATGCCTTGGAGCTTGCCTTAAATGGGAAATTGGAGGAGCCAATTGCCTCCAATGAAGAAAACTTGATGCCTTCTCCTTCTCTATCGCACTCGATTTCTAGTCCCTTGTTCTTTGAGACGGTTGGTGAAGAGGATCCTTGTCGGGCGGTGGAAAAGAGTTCCACTCTCGACCCTGTAGAAGAAGCGACACCCCTAGGATGTGATCTCCCACATTATAACTCCGAGCATGACTCTAGACCACTATACCTACCGGATGGTCATAAGAGTCGTTGCTATCATGGTTCGGAAGACCCGGAAGATCACAACAACCCCGAGCGTAATGGATTAGATGATTGCTTCTCGACTCCGACTTGGAAACTCTTGTTGATGGCTAGGATTGGCCATATGAGAGTCAATGAAGATGTTGCTAGAGCATTTGACTTACTACTCCGAGCTCTTGATGGATATGGAGGCGTAGGTGGTGAGAGTATCTTGTAAATACTTTTTTTCCCTTTTCTTTTGTGCTTGTATTTGTGTTTATGTTTGTTTGGATATTTTGGTTTTTAGGATTGTTAGTTTTTGTGAAATCCTTGTATTTTGGTATTTTGATGAATGATTTGAGCTTGTTTGCTAGATGTGAAGTGAAGATGAAGTCTCAAGGAGAATGGTTGTGGATAGAGCTTGGACTTTGAGTTAGGAAGACGGTTTTTGAAGCTTTGGATAAGCTGTTGGGGTCATGGGAGTCATGAAGACCCTTCCCGGCCGAGAAGGAGGCTTCCCGACCGGGAAGGATGTGCCATCCCGACCGGGAAGGAGTCATCCCGATCGGGATGAGGGTGCAAAAATTGGAGCTTTCTGTGGAGCCATCCCGACCGGGACAAGGGCTTCCCGACCGGGACGGGTGTGTCATCCCGACCGGGACCATCCATCCCGACCGGGATGGTCCCCTTCTCCTCTTTTGGCCTCTTCTTCATCATGTGAGCCCACCCTACCACTTTATACCCCCTCCCAACCTCCCTAACTTTCCTTGCTTATATCATATGACCCATACACCTCATTTACATACCTTCACCTCATCTTCTCTTTACTACACACCGAGTTTCACATCAAATCCTACCCTCATTATACCATTGCGAGCCTAGTACTTCAACCATGCGATCCTAGCAAGATTGAAGAGGAATAACGATGACGAAGACAAGCTATGTGCCGATATTGAACTATGAGACGATGGAGCGAGTGAGTTGCTAACCGATGGGTACGGCAACTATCCTTTCTTTTCCGTCTTTTATCGCTTGTTTTTCCTTTGTTTGTCCCCTTCCCCTTTTACACTTTTGTGTCATGGTGACCCTCGGGACCTTGGTAGTTATTGCTCCCGACTCTCGATGACGTGATTACGTCGAGAGTCATCTCAAAATCCAAATTTACAAGTTTTTCACCCTTTTTTGTAGGATTTAGTCGGATTTAGGCGGAATCCGGGCTAGGTGACTTGATTACACCTAGCCCTCCCCTCCCATTTCCTTTTATTTCTTTCTTTTTATTTCTTCCCCCATCCATATCTTTTCTTGTCTCGACCCATGGTGACTTGACTACACCCCGGCCGGACACATTCTACCCTTTCTTCACTTTTCTTTTTGATTTTTAGCTTTATTTTCGTAGTTTCTTTTCTTTTGTGTCTCCACACACTACGATCGAGCATGAGGACATTGCTCGGTTTAAGTGTGGGGGAGCGATATTCTAGTATAGTTAGTTTTATTTTCGTTGTTTCTTCGAAAAATCTTTAAAAACCCTAAAAATTTGAAAATTTTCACAAAAATCAAAAAGATTTTCTTTTGTGTCTTTTCCTTTTTGTGTCGTTGTGTCGTATTTTTGTTTTGTTGTGCGTGTTTTGCCTCCCTTTTTCCTTATAGGTTGCCTAATCACCGTTAGCTTTGGAGAGCTCTCAAGACATCCGGTAACATCTCTTCACCCCTTTTCCCTCTTTGTTCCTTGTGGAGTTTGGAGGAGTTGTGTGAAGTTGTGTGCTCGGGTGGAGCTTTGGGCATATTTGTGGTTGATTTGGTGATTTGTTTGGAAGTTCGGGGTGGTGTATGTTTCGTTTATGTGTTTGTTTTATTTTGTTTTGTTTTGTTGCCTTTTGTCTCTTTTTCATTCGTTTTTGTCGAGTCTTTGTTTTGTGTGTGTAGTTGTGTCTAGTGTGTAAAAAGGTTTGCGAAAACCCGGTTTTCAGGCTAGTGTGCAAGCGTTTACTTTCCCTTTCTAGTAGTATGAACCGAGTCTTGGACCTTATTCTAGTAGAATGACCCTAAATCAATGATTTCGTTGGTCATTTACCTTGAGTCCACCTAGCTTACTAGGGATTTACTACGAGATTTGCATTTTGACCATTATGACCACCCACGGTGTGAAAAGGCCTTGGTTGCCGAGTCCCGTCCCTTAGGTGACCATGTGTGGGATTGTTTGACTAGTCCAAGTTCTCCCCTTTTTGTGAGTATGAAGGGAAGACGTTGTCCCGACATACCCATTACCCTACCTCCTACACTTATCCACACAATAAAATTGCAATTTGTTGAAATCTCTCTTTCTTGTTGCAAAAAAGAAATGCCCACAAATCAAATCAAGCCAAAAGGGCAAAGAAAAGAAAATGAAAGAAAATGAAAGAAAGAAAAGATTGAAGAAAAAGAAAAGGCACAATAAGCCAAGAAAAATAAAATAGAAAATAAGAAAAAGAAATGGCATAGCAAGACAAAGCAAAAATGCAAAAGAAAGAAAAAAATGGCAAAAGAAAACCGTCTCACAAAAAGATCCCAACCCCACAAAAATAAGCCTTTTACCGACTATTACCGTGAAGAGCCTACCAAAGGACCGAGTCCCTAGGAAGGATGATAGCGGTAATGGTCGGTCTTCCCTCATTTTGCAATATTTTCCACCTTTTTACTTGGACTAGTTGGGCGGTTTCGGGCATGGGACGACCCTCTTGGCTCATCGCTAAAGGGGGCGGGGTCTCACTTACCTACAGTGTCGACTAACACCGTGGTTCATCCTTTTTCCATCCCGCCGATCGTCCCGTAGTACGTTCTTAGAAAGTTAGGAGGACCTAGGTAAGTTATCAACTTTTTGTTGCTTTATCATCATACTATTAGGGTTTAGTTCATCTTGGTTTGTATTATTAGCTCGGGAACGTTATCACTTGCCTTGAGTCCTAAACCGGTGTTTCATTCACCGCTTTTTAGAGGGAAGCGGTATTTATTTCTCTTTGGGTGCAACCGTTTACTTGTTTGTTTGTGTGCTTGTTTGTCTCTGTGTTTTGTGTCCGGTTGCATCCACGGTTTTGTCGCAAGACCCCACTTGCCTTGCGGAGTGCACTTTTCCTCTAAGTGTACTCGCGTGAGTTGAAAGGGCATAGGGTGCGCTAATACCCGCTCGGATAGTTTAGTAGTTAGCATGTGCTTACTCGAGGGCGAGTAAGGGTTAAGTGTGGAGGAGTTGATAAATGTAGTTTGTAGTGCCTATTTTGTTGTGTTTTGGTCCCGTTTTCCTTGTGGAATCGCTCCTTGGGAGCGGTTTTTGGGTCACTTATGCTTCCTTTAGTTCGTTTCAGGTTCCCGAGACCATTCATGAAGAATTGGAACGATTCTGACTCGTTTCATACGCTTTTGGAGCCAACGAAGTGAAGGAACGATCACTCGATGCCTTGGATTCGATCCCGAGACCTTGGGACCCATTCCCGAGCCCCTTAGGCTCGATCCCGAGTCCCGAGAATCGATGAGAAACCCATGAGAGGCAAGGAGGGACCTTAAAGATCATATTGGAGGCCTACAAGACTCATCCCCGACGGGAATGACCTCATCCCGTCCGGGATGAGGTGCACAAATGCGATAGCTGCTGTGATGGGTCCATACCGACCGGGATGAGTTCATCCCGACCGGGACCACCTCATCCCGACCGGGACCACCTCATCCCGACCGGGACCACCTCATCCCGACCGGGACCACCTCATCCCGACCGGGATGAGCCCAGTTCAGGCCCGCGTCAACTCTTTTCTTCTCCTTCACTCTTGTAACCCTATATATACCCTTCCTCTTGTATGTTCTTCATATTAGACATTACCCACTAAACCCTAGACTACTTTAGCATAGATTAGCTTAGATTAGAGTAGATTAGTCGGTAATTAGTCCTTAATCTAGTTAGCTAATCTTGTATTAAGGGATCTCTTGAAGAATTCAACCAAGATTGACAACCTTGGAAGATTGTTTTGGGTTTTCTCTTTTATACAAGTTTTCATTCTTGCTTTCATCTTCTAGTATGGTATAATCTCTTTTCCCTTCTCTTAATCTTTGTTTTATTATTCAAGTTTCAATCTTTAGATCTTGTTTATTGTTTTGTTCATCATCCTTGTTAGTTTTACATATGTATGCTCTTGTTCTTGTTTTGGTTTATCTTGTTAGTGTTAGTTTTAGCTTAATTATGTTTGAGTAGACTCTTGCTAGGGTTATTAGGGTGATTGGTTGTGATTGTGGATGATTAGGGTGAGATGGGTGGTACTAGATGTTGTTTTTGTTGTTTCCCATTAACCTTGCACTCCACATGTTCGATGAAATGCTTGTGAGACTAGAGACGATCAATCCCTTTTTTTCTTGCATCTTCTCTTGTATGTACGTGTTTGGTGGGTTGGTTTGGTTCCCTCATTACGTAGCGAGAGCCCGATGAGGACGACCCCTAGGCCGATTACGTAGCGAGAGCCCGATCGGTAGAATCTAGGCTACGAAAGCATGCTAGTAACCCCGTTCTTCCCCTTTTTGTCTTCTTTGCATCCATGAACCCGACCTAACCCTAGTTTTCATTCTTATTGTTATCCTTGCTTCCCTTAGTCGTTAGTTACTTGTTTATCTTCCTTTTCCGTGTTCTAGACCTAGTTTAGTCCCTAGCCTCCCCCTAGTGTAGCTTGTCTCGAACCTAGTCCGAAACCGTAGCACTCACTAGTCCGAACGCATTTCCGTCCCTGTGGATTCGACCCGACTTGCCCTAGCTACCCAAGTTAGGTTAGTTGGTTATTATTTGACGGCGGAATCCGCGATAAATCCCGCCCATCAACCCCTAGGCCGATTACGTAGCGAGAGCCCGATCGGCGGAACCTAGGCCTCGATAGCATGCTAGTAACCCCGTTTTTCTCCTTTTTGTCTTCGTTGCATCCATGAACCCGACCTAACCCTAGTTTTCCTTCCTTTTTGGTTTCTTCGTTACCTTAGTCGTAGTCTTAGCCTTCTTCCCTTCTTATCATTGTTTTGTTTAGTTTAGCTCGTTGACTTAGTCTTGTTTTTGGGTGACCCTAGTCTAGACACCTCTTACCGCTCCTGTGGACTCGACCCGACTTGCCCTATCTACGTGTTAGGTGTAGTTGGTTATTATTTGACGGTGGGGATCCACGGCAAATCCCGGCAACGGCGCCAATTTGATGGGCAGGATTTGTCGCGGATCCCGCCGTCAAATAATAACCAACTAACCTAACTAGGGTAGCTAGGGCAAGTCGGGTCGAATCCACAGGGACGAAAAATGCGTTTAGACTAATGTGTGCTACGGTCAAAGACTAGGTTCGAGACAAGCTAAACTAGGGTGATGGCTAATGACTAGGCTAAGTCTAAAACACGGAAAAGGAAGACAAAACGAGTAACTAACGACTAAGGGAAGCAAGGATAACAATAAGAATGAAAACTAGGGTTAGGTCGGGTTCATGGATGCAAAGAAGACAAAAAGGGGAAGAACGGGGTTACTAGCATGCTCTCAGAGCCTAGATTCTACCGATCGGGCTCTCGCTACGTAATCGGCCTAGGGGTCGTCCTCATCGGGCTCTCGCTACGTAATGAGGGAACCAAACCAACCCACCAAACACACACATACAAGAGAATATGCAAGAAAAACAAGGATTGATCGTCACTAGTCTCACAAGCATTTCATCGAACATGTGGAGTGCAAGGTAAATGGGAAACAACAAAAACAACATCTAGTACCACCCATCTCACCCTAATCATCCACAATCACAACCAATCACCCTAATAATCCTAGCAAGAGTACTCAAACATATCTAATCTAAAACTAACACTAACAAGAGAAACCAACATAAGAATCAAAACATACAAACATAATGGAAAACTACAAAGATGAACAATGAACAAAACCATAAACAAGAGCTAAAGATTGAAACTTAATTAATAAAACAAAGATAAAGAGAAGGGAAAAGAGATTATACCAAACTAGAAGATGAAAGTAAGAATGAAAACTTGCATCAATAGAGAAAACCCAAAACAATCTCCCAATGTTGTCAATCTTGGTTGAATCTTGAAGAATTCAATTAATATAAGGGTAAACTAAGATTAAGGACTAATTAACGACTAATCTAATCTAATCTATGATAATCTATGCTAAACTATGCTAGGGTTTTGTGGGTAATGTCTAACATTTCATAAGAATACTAGAGGAAGGGTATATAAAGGGTTACAATGAATAAGGAGAAGAAAAGAAGCAAATGCGGGTTACAGCAGGGTCGTCCCGACCGGGACGGATTGGTCCCGACTGGGACGAGGTCATCCCGACCGGGACGGACCCAAGACAGCAGCCGGTTGATTTGCACCCTCCTTCCCGGTCGGGAAGGCATTATCCCGCCCGGGAAGGACCTTGTAGGCCTCCATTATGATCTTTTTGGTCCCTCCTTGCTTCTCATGGGCTTCTCACCGATTCTCGGGGCTCGGGATCGAGTCTAAGAGGCTCGGGATCGGGTCCCAAGGTCCCGGGGTCGAATCCAAGGCATCGAGTGATCGTTCCTTCACTTCGTTGGCTCCAAAAAGAGTATGTATCGAGTCGGATTCGCTCCAATTCTTCACAAATGGTCTCGGGAACCTAAAACGAACTCAAGGAAGCATAAGTAGCCCATAAACCGCTCCCAAGGAGCGATTCCACAAGGAAAATGGGACCAAAACACAACAAATTAGGCACTACAAACTACACTTATCAACTCCCCCACACTTAACACTTACTCGCCCTCGAGTAAGCACATACTAACTACTAAACTAGCCGAGTGGGTATTAGCGCACCCTACGCCCTTTCAACTCACGCGAGTACACTTAGAGGAGAAGTGCACTCCGCAAGGCAAGTAAGGTCTTGCGACAAAACTGTGGATGCAACCGGACACAAAAACACAAACAAACAAACATACAAACAAACACATAATCGGTTACACCCAAGAAGGAACAAATACCGCTTCCCTCTAAAAAGCGGTGAAAGAAGCACTGGTTTAGGACTCAAGGCAAGTAACAACGTTCCCAAGCTAATAATACAAATCGAAATGAACTAAACCCTAATAGTATGACGATAAAGCAACAAAAACGTTGGTAACTTACCTAGGTCCTCCTAACTTTCTAAGAACGTACTACGGGATGGTCGGCGGGATGAAAAAAGGATGAACCACGGTGTTAGTCGACACTGTAGGTAAATGAGACCCCGCCCCCTTTAGCGATGAGCCAAGAGGGTCGTCCCATGTCCAAAACCGCCTAACTAGTCCAAGTAAAAAGGTGAATATGAATGCAAAATGAGGCAAGACCGACCATTACCACTATCATCCTTCCTAGGGACTCGGTCCTTTGGTAGGCTCTTCTCGGTAATAGTCGGTAAAAGGCTTATTTTGAGAGGTGTGGGGACTCTTTTTGTGGGACGGTTTTCTTTTGGCAGTTTTTTTTCTTTTGCATTTTTGCTTTATCTTGCTATACCATTTCTTTTTCTTCTTTTCTATTTTCTTTTTGGCTTTTTGTGCCTTTTCTTCTTCTTCAATCTTTTCTTTCTTTCATTTTCTTTCATTTTCTTTTCTTTGCCCTTTTGGCTTGATTTGAGTTGTAGGCATTTCTTTTTGCAACAAGAAAGAGAGATTTCAACAAATTGCAATTTTATTGTGTGGATATGTGTAGGAGGTAGGGTAATGGGTATGTCGGGACGACGTCTTCCCTTCATACTCACAAAAAGAGGAGAACTTGGACTAGTTAAACAATCCCAAACACGGTCACCTAAGGGACGGGACTCGGCAACCAAGGCCTTTTCACATCGTGGGTGGTCATAATGGTCAAAATGCAGATCCCGTAGTAAATCCCTAGTAAGCTAGGTGGACTCAGGGTAAAGGACCAACGAAACTATTGATTTAGGGTCATTCTACTAGACTAAAGTCCATGACTCGATTCATATTACTAGAAAGGGAAAGTAAACACTTGCACACTAGCCTCAAAACCGGGTTTTCAAAAACCTTTTTACACACTAGACACAATTACACACACAAAACAAAGACTCAACGAAAACGAAAGAAAAAGAGACAAAAGGCAACAAACTAAAACAAAACAAGACAAGCACATAAACAAAACAAACACCACCCCGAACTTCCAAACAAGTCACCAAATCAACCACAAGTATGCACAAAGCTCCACCCGAGCACCCAACATCACAAATCTCCTCCAAACTCCACAAGGAACAAAAAGGAAAAAGGGGTGAAGAGATGTTACCGGATGTCTTGAAAGCTTTCCAAAGCTATCGGTGATTTAAGCAACCTATAAGGAAGAAGGGAGGCAAAACACACACAACAAAACAAATATACGACATAACGACACAAAAGGAAAAACACACAAAATAAAATATTTTTGATTTTTGTGAAAATTTTCAAATTTTTATGGTTTTTTAGAGATTTTTCGAAAAAAAACTACGAAAATAAAACTAACTAAGATAGAATATCGCTCCCCCACACTTAAACCGAGCAATGTCCTCATGCTCGATCGTAGTGTGTGGAGACAAAAGAGAAAAAAAAAAGAAACTACGAAAATAAAGCTAAAAATCAAAAATAAAGCGGAGAAAAGGGTAGAATGTGTCCGGCCGGGGTGTAATCAAGTCACCATGGGCCGAGACGAGAAAAGATATGGAGGGGGAGGAAATAAAAAGAAGGAAATAAAAGGAAATGGGAGGGGAGGACTAGGTGTAATCAAGTCACCTAGCCCGGATTCCGCCTAAATCCGATTAAATCCCAAAAAGTGAAAAATAAAGTGAAAAGACTTGTAACTTTGGATTTTGAAATGACTCCCGACGTAATCACGTCATCGAGAGTCGGGAGCAATAACTACCAAGGCCCCGAGGGCCACCATGACACAAAAGTGTATAAGGGGAAGGGGACAAACAAAGGAAAACAAGCGATAAAAGACGGAAAAGAAAGGATAGTTGTCATACCCATCGGTTAGCAACTCACTCGCTCCGTCGTCTCATAGTTCAATATCGGCACATAGCTTGTCTTCGTCATTGCTATTCCTCTTCACTCTTGATAGGCCCGCATGGTTGAAGTATTAAGCTTACAATGGTAGAAGGGAGTGGGATTTGATGTTAGGCTCGGTAAGTAGTGAAGGTAAGATGAGGTGAGGCTATGCATATGAAGTGTAAGGTCATATGATAGGTGCAAGGGTAGGTAGGGAGGTTGGGAGGGGGTATAAAATGGTTTGGTGGGCTCGAATGTCGAAGAAGAGGCAAAATGTGGAGCAGGGGACCATCCCGGTCGGGATGGATGGTCCCGGTAGGGATGACGCACCCGTCCCGATCGGGAAGCTCCCTTCCCGGTCGGGACGACGCTCCAGAAAACTCGAATTTTGGTACCCTCATCCCGGTCGGGATGGCTCCTTCCTGGTCGGGATGGATCACTCGTCCCGGTCGGGAAGCCTTCTTCTCGCCCGGGATGGATCTTCTAACCTTCTATAACCCCAAAAGCTTTTCCAAAGCTTCAAAAACCGACTCCCTTGCTCTAAGATTAAGGAGTAATTAAAGACGGATTAAGCTAATCTACACTAATATAAGCTAATCTAACCTAAAAGTAGTCTAGGGTTTCATAAGATAGTGTATCAATACAAGAGGGAGGTATATATATAGGGTTCCAAGAGTAGAGAAATGAAAGGAAGCGAAATAGCCCCGATCTGGGCCTTCCCGGCCGGAAAGGAAGTCATCCCGACCGGGAAGAGTTGGTCCCGACCGGGAAGGTCATGATCCCGGCCGGGATTAAGCTCCAGTGGCCGTCTTATTTTGCTTCTTCATCCCGGGCGGGATGGGGTCCTTCCCGACTGGGATGGGTCTTGTAGGCTTCAAAAATCCCATAGGTCCCTCCTTGCTCTTGTTAGGCTTCTCATCGATTCTCGGTGCTCGGGAATGGGTCTCAAGGGCTCGGGAATGGGTCTCGAGGTCTCGGGATCGAGTATAGGCTACCGAGTGATCGTCGCTTCTCTTCGTTGGCTCCAAATGCGTCGGAAACGAGTCTTAATCGTTCCCTTTCTCTATGATAGGCCGTTGGAACCTAAATCAAGCTAGAAGAAGCGTAAGTAGCCTCGAAAACCGCTCCAAAGAGCGATTCCACAAGAGAAACCGGGACCAAACACAAGGAATAAGCACTACAAACCACACTTATCACCATGTAAGCACGAATTAAGTCAATAAAGTTAATCGCTTTAAGAACACCAATCAATTAGGTCTTACGAAACCAGAAAGCTGCAACTCTATAAGACGGAATTGTTACTCAAAATTCTAGCAATTATGATTAGACCAGTAAGTTGCAACCTAATCAAAATTACTACCTATTAACAATAGATTTAAGAGAACAATCTAGCTGATCAATCCAAATTAATAATCATAAATCAGAAAGTTAATAATAAATTTCAAATAAATACCCAATAACAGTAATTAATCGTTAAACATATAAATCCAATCTCATAAACCACAATATCAATAGTTCCTATTGAAAAACTACTCCATACTAAACATTAAAACAGTAAATAAAAGGGAAAGATTAAGAAAGCTCATAAAATTCGGGTCGGAAATCGAGCCGAATTGTTCTTCTTCGTCCACTTGTTGCTGCGTGACTGCTTTTCTTCTCCATTTTTTTTCTTTTCTCTCTCTTCTGTGTATTGCTCTTCTCACTGCGGCTTCCCCTGGTCTTCTCCTTCTTTTATAATTTTTTTGTCTTTTTTTTTATTTCCTCTTATTCCCTTATTTTGTTACTTCATATATCCATTTGTTAATTCAGCCCAATTCCTGAGTTGAATTCTATTAGTCTGATTTCGACCCATAAAACTTTGGCTTTGGGTCTAACTTTATTCTATAAAGTTATCGGTCTTGGACTTAGCTTTCCAACGGGTCCTATATCTCCCTATTCTGACATCGTATATGTGAGAAATCGTCGTCTTAAGACAGACCTGCAAGCATAAATACGATTTTAGTAGTCTGTTACATATACATACATACATACATACATACATACATACATATATATATATAGAGTGAGAGGGGGGGTGTTCTAATGAGTCCCCCATCTATATTGAGTCCCTAAGTCCTCATCCCATCCATTGGATGGGAGATGGATGAAGGGACGAGATCAATCACTATATTAAAAACAAAAAAGATATTGCTTCCAACAAAATAGGAAGGAATATATTGTCATTCATTCATTCAGTAACGTATCATTCATACTGCCATTCATTCATTCATTCATTCTCTCGTTCATCATTCTGTCGTCCATCACTCTCTCGTTCATCATTGAAATTCTATTCGCGCCGCTGCCATTTACTTCAAAACGACACAATCAAGAGCACATTCAGTCATTCATCGTCTTCTTCGCGTTGCTGCATTCTGCGTTCGATCAATCCGGCGTAAACTTTTCATTCAATGGTTGATATGCAAATCATAGAACACACAAACGGTGAGTATATGCATTGTAATTTATACTGGAAAGGCCATGGGAGTAATTAAGATGATACTCAATTATTAGTTTCTACTTTTCTACGTTGAACTGCATATTCATCATACGAAATTTGCGCACACACAAGATATTGAGTTATTTTAGTTCACATACTGTGTTACTTTAGTGTTGAGCATATGTTATTTTAATGTCAGTCATCTGTTACTTTTATGATTTGTTACTTTAATTCATTGCAGTCGTTACCGTAGTGCTTAACATCTTTTATTGTAACGCATTAGAGTGTCGTAGGGATTTATGAAACCGTCATATTAAAAAAATAATTAAAAAAATATATTGTTCCCTATAATAATGGGACGTGATTGCCAACAAAATAGGAAACAATATTAAAGAATAACGCCCCAATCAAGGAAACAATATAACGCCCCAAACAAAATATCGTCCACGACTTTCGATCAAAATAACCTACAATCAAAGTACACGAGTTCAGTCAACACACTTTAATACACGTTCGGTCATTCATCTTCTTCCTTGTGCCGCTGCAACTTCTCCTCTATGGTTGATATTCAACTTGTCAAACAAACAAACTGTAACTTTTTGGTTTGTAATTTATACTGTAGTCACCATGGAAGCAATTAAAATGCTCCATATTATTAGATTTTACGTTCATGATAAGGACACTGCGTATTATCGCATTCTTTTTAAATAAAAGAATGATATATAGCTGGAGTTAATTTAGTGCAAAATATTTGTTACTTTAATTCACATTATCCGTTACTTTAGTGACTGTTATCTGTTACTTTATGTCTATTTTATACGCATCTTCTTTTAATTGAGTACAGAGTTACTTCAGTGCACTTAGTTTGTTACTTTAATTAATATCAACTGTTACTTCAATGCACTTAGTTTGTTACTTTAATTACTTCAATGAACTGATTTTGTTTTTCAGTCGACGCAAAAGCACAGGAATGGTGATGGGATGTGGGTGAGAGTTTCACTCCATACGTAGGGCAGATATTTAAAGATGTGGAAGAGGCGGTAAACTTTTATAAAATCTACGCATTGGTCTGCGGGTTCGATGTGAGGAGGTACACAACGAAAAGATGGCGGGGTGGTGAGATTAAATCAAAGCTGCTCGTATGTAAAAGGCAGGGTTTTAACAAAAAAAAAAGTGCCAACGGCGAAGCGGCAGCCAAAGAGTCGTCGTCGAAGTAGGAAGCAGTGAAGGAGACTACCGGCGGAGTCGCTGTGAAGGAACCGAAAAGGAAAACAAAGGTTCGTCGTGTTGGCTGTAAGGCAAGAATTAGGTTGTACAACAAAGGTGGTCCTCTAGAAATTGATATTTTTCACAGTGGGCACAACCACAAGCTAATTTCACCAAAGGACAGGGAATTCCATAAGATATCGAGAAACCTCACGAAGTACCACAAGCAAATGATCCTGAACAATTCACGGGTATGTGTTGAGTAGCTTCTTGCAGGTTCAATTATTAAAATTCTGATCACTATATGAGTTCACTGCACTACGAAAAATATGCGGTTACTCTAATGCACATGATATGTTACTGTGGTTCATAAACTCCATTACTTTAATGAATACCATCTGTGAATGAGCATTTTCTGGTAATTTAAACCCGTGTTACTTTAATGCCTTTCTACTGTTACTTCAATTCTTGCCATACGTTACTTTAATCCACGAATTGTTTCAGCTGAAGATTGGTGCTACGCGGACGTACAAGATGTTCGCCTCACTCGTGCCCAAGGGACAGTCAAACTCCTTCCCAGCATACAACATCATGTGTATCATGAGGTAGACGCCGCAGTCATTAGCAGAGAACCCGCTTCCCTGCCATCTGAACGGGATGTTGACAAGAGGGAACGACGATACATCTGCCCCCTTAGCGATACCTCTCTGCAACATGTACTTACCCATTTCTACGGCCTTGATGATAAAAAGGAAAAAAAACCGTATGAGAATGACAGATGACGAAACATCATTTGATTCGTTTGTATGAGAATGATACCAAAATGAGTAGACTTACTGAGAGTTGTGCCATCCCGACATAAGGAAGACTTTCGAACTCCTCCTCCTCGTAAGACCTATTATCAAGGTATTCAATCTGCTGTGACAAAAAAAAGATACACGCGCAGCCATAGTGGTCATTGTTCTCCGACAACACCGGGAGGAATACCTGTAAATAGAGAATGACTATGGTCTTGATGATTATAGCTGATGAGGAAGCTTACAAATATGGGAACTAAATTTGAAAATACCATGTCAGAGTCAAGCTCGAGATTCCTTCATTTTCTTCGAGCCATATGTTCCAGAAGTTGAACAATTATGCGCTCATATCCACCGAAACACCACCCTTTCTGCTTCTCCAAATTTTCAGAGCTATAACCTGCATGATATTTGTTACTCCATGAGCAAGCTTGATATTATTAGACGTCTGGTTCATCATATGAAATTTGCGCACACACAATGGTCTGAATTATTGTAGTTCATATACGGTGTTACTTTAGTGTTGAGCATCTGTTATTTTAATGACTACCATTTGTTACTTTATATGATCTGCTACTTTAATACAGAACTTTAGATTATATGATATTTGTTGGAGTAACAGGTCACATACATTAGAGTAACGCGCAAAATGCATTACAGTAACACATTTGTCTAACTAAAGTAATACCCTTCTTTGCATAATATATTATAGCGACTGAAATGGGGACATTATACTAATATTACCAGGGTTTGTTGATGATATTTATACTTATCATTTTGGTCGAGCAAATGAATAAATTAGCTTACGCTGTGGCTGACACCAAAGAAGCAGCGGGATGTACGCCGCGGTGCAGTCCGAGCAGCAGCCATGTGGTTGAGAAGTATGCACCAGCTGTCAATCACAGCATTTGAAAGCTGCTCTCCAGGCGCCAGCGTCGCCAGCTCGCCACGGGGTACATTGAAGAAGTCGCTAAACCTTACAATCATCTCCCTGCAAAATTCGAACGGATTATGTAACACTCGACAAAACTGACATTAAAACCCACGAAAAAAATAGGTAATGTAAACCACTTACGATGTACTGTAATTTTCATTTTGTAATAGACATAGTCAATTACGTCTTTCCTAACAGACAGAACAGACCTGAAAAGCCTGCTATCACCACCCAGGAAGTCCGACAGCGTAAGCTGGTCAGGATCGGGGACGTCACAGTCACAAGAGCACCCAAGCCTCTCATCGACGACTTGCATGGATCCCAACCGATTGTCGGAATGAAAAAAATAAGAGTGGAAGACCTTCCTACCGTCTACTTCCACCCACAGGCACTCACCTACCTCCTCGTATCCGCTTCTATCGTTACCCTATAGGGCAGCACCAGCTGGCGGTCATTGTGTAACCAAGATTCCTCCTCAATAACTTCGTTTTCCTCAGTCGTCGAGTACGGCTGAAAGTTAAGATCGTCCACATTATCTTCATGTCTATGTCTGGCCTCAAATACCGCCCCCGTGACGACAACTCTCTAGCGCGTCGAAGTGCATCACAGACTTGGTCCACCATCCAGTGAAGCTCAACTCCTCCCCAGAATGCCTGAGATGCTTGTGACGGGGTCGGGTCATCCGATGATGGATTGCCCGATGTTATCCTCTTGATCTTGGCAGCATGTAGCACCCATCAATCGTGGAATTCCTTCCCATCATAAGATGAATCGCATGGACCTTCTGCATGAAACAATAACTGTGTTACAAATATGCATCAGGGTGAAAAAATGAATTTTCTGTCACAGAGCTTATTCATTAAAGTAACATATGATACATACTAAAGTAACAAATTATACGTATTAAAGTAACAGTGCATGGCTGTGCACTCAAGTGACAGAATGTGTAGTCAAAGGGGGTGGACATTAAAAGTAACAGATGATATTAACTAAAGTAAAAGATGATATGAATTAAAGTAACATAATATATATTGGAGCAAAATGTAGATGATTCAGGTTAAAGTAACACATATTGTTCATTAAAGTAACACATATTGTTAATTAAAGTAACACTAGTTATGTGTTAAAGTAATAGTTGATATGTTAGAGTAACATGCAGATTTACAGAAACATTCATGTTTTAGATGGTCACGGATTTACAGTACACAAAACCATGCTTCCCAAGTCATACATATATATAGATTCATTAATGACATGATTACTTACGTCGACCTCCCTGGCCCTCAATTCATTGTCGTCTTCAACCCCATGAGCAAAGTTTGATAGTGATGAACTTATCGCCCTCTTGTTCGGGCAATGTAACATCATCAGTGTGACGGTTCTGTGTAATCTTCAACGGCGATGCCACGTCTCCCCCCTTCGCCATATGTACGCAACTGATGGGAGGGATTTGCCGTGGATCCCTACCAACAAGTAAAACCAACTAATCCTAACTGGGTAGAAAGGGTAAGTCGGGTCGAGTCCACGGGGACGGTAAAGAGAGTTTCGACCAAGTTTCACCTAAAGACTTGACTAGGTCTCAAGGCTAGACTAAACTAAAACAATAGAAAGGGGAGGAGACTAAGACTAAGAATAAGCTAATTATAACAACTAAAGCTAGGGATTCAACTAACTAAAGGAATAATAGCTAAGACGAAGAAGAAAACAACTAGGAAAAGGGCTAGGATTAGGTCGGGTTCAAGGGTGATGGAATGATCAAGGAAGAGCAAAGGTGAAGGGGTAGTCGGGTTATCTAGGTGTAGTCCGGGCTCTCGCTACTTAAACCGACCTAGAGGTTCCTCGCTCTCGCGCAAGAACCCATCTTAGCGACACACAAGACCGCAAGAAGAAGGCAAGAAAAACAAGCATTTGCAACTACAAGTCATTCAAGCATTTCATCAAACATGTTCTATGCATATAACCAAGAAGCAACCAAAACTTCCACCAACATCTTAAACAAACCTTTAATCAATCACCCATTAAGACACCAAATTCCCCTACTAATCCTAGCAAGAGACTACTCACTCATGTTCAAGATAGTAAACCCAACACCCATAATGAAACAAACATAAACATGAACATTCATAATGGATTATTGAAGATTACTAAACATAAACACAAATGAAAACTAATTAGAAGAGATTAGAGAGAAGAGGAATTATACCAACATTAGAAGAAAGGAAAAGATGAGAACTTTGATTAAATCCAACCCAAAGAAATGGAATTCAATGTTGTCAATAGAGAAATCCCCCAATAGGTCTTCAATAATACAAAGACTCAACAAGGATTAAACTAAGATTAAGGAGTAATTAAGGCTAATCTACACTAATCTAAGCTAATCTAGGCTAAAGAATGTCTAGGGTTTCCTAAGATAGTGTATGGTGCTTAAACAATACAAAGGGAGGGTATTTATAAGGTTACAAGAGCAAAGGAAAAGAAAGGAGTGACGCGGGCCTGAACTGGGTTCATCCCGACCGGGATGGGCTTGGTCCCGACCGGGATGGCTCCTCAGTAGGGCTTCTTTGTTTGCACTTCATCCCGACCGGGATGAGGGTCGTCCCGATCGGGATGGACTTGGTCCTGACCGGGATGGCTGGTCAGAGTCCCTGCTTTGTTTGCTCTTCATCCCGACCGGGATGGCCACTCATCCCGACCGGGATGGGTCTTGTAGGCCTCCAATATGATCTCAAAGGTCCCTATTTGCTCTTCATAGGCTTCTCATCGATTCTCGGTGCTCGGGATCGAGTCTAAGGGGCTCGGGAATGGGTCCCAAGGGCTCGGGATCAAGTCTAAGCTACCGAGTGATCGTCGCTTCTCTTCGTTGGCTCCAAATGTGTCGGAAACGAGTCAGAATCGTTCCGTTACTCCAAGATTGGTCTCAGGAACCTAAAACAAACTAGAAGGAGCGTAAGTAGCCTCGAAAACCGCTCCAAAGAGCGATTCCACAAGAGAAACCGGGACCAAACACAAGAAATAGGCACTACAAACCACACTTATCAGCAATGGGGGTACTCCACATCAGATCGGGTAAGCCAGCCCAGCCCACCACCGATATACTCGCCGGCCAACCGTTCCAGCATGCGTTGACCATCCCAGTGCTTGATCAAAGGAAGATCACAGGGGCACGGGAGATTGCGGTAGACAAACCGCTGGAAGTAGGTGATCATTAAAAATGGCACACAGCCAAGTAAATATGATGGACTACGGAAAACATAATCCTCGCACGACTGCGCCATTCCGTCCAGTATGAACGTGCACCAGTTAAAAATTTTAATCTGCTGTACATCTTGCACAGCCTTGAGTAGTCTAAGATCAACCCCATGATTGGACGTCGGGTTGAAGAATATGGACATGCTGTACAGAACAAACATCCTACAAAACATGTCCCCACCATCGACATCCTCCTGGAGTTTGGTCAGGACCCTTGATTTATTATATCCTCCTGCAATCTATTCAAAATAGTTTGACGAGACTTGATTTATTATATTCATCGTTATTAGCAATAAATAAAATGGTCGAAATCGGGTGTTATAACATGCTCAAAGGATTATTTCAAACCTAGAAAATCTAGAATAAGTCTACTATAAGACGATATCTCATTAAACTTATTGGGAGACTAATCACAAATTGATGTAATAATGGTACCAAATTAATAAAACAGGTACGTTAATTAAAAATGGTTACAATCTTACAATAAAAGGGGTATATTGTGCGTATACTTGTTATAAAAACAAATACAAAATGAAATGGCCATCTTGAGAGACATCTAATAATAAAATAAGTACGAATAACACATAAATGAGTATAGAAAATGCGGTCTCTCCATTGCTTGATGAGAGACTCTCTCTTCAAAACATAACGAGAGACCATCTCTCCAATTTTTTTGTCGAAAATCTAAAAAATTGTTTATGTTCGTTTTTGTCATTTTACAAAGTAGTTAAATAATCCACTAACCATCAAACATTACATAAAAAATTCGCTTAATTAAATCTGTGAGTCAAAACTGTCACTTGATTCTGCTAGTGAAATTTGCCTCTGTACCTAGACTTGACAAAACTGATCCGACCCGAATAATCCAACCCGAACCCGACTCGACATGACAGCTGAACGGAAGACCCGTAGCCCGAATTGACCTGGGGTAACCCGAAACTAATCCGACTATTATTATAGAAAATGAGTCGATATCCCTAAAAAAGTTGAAAATATAAAACCTGAAAATAACTCGAACCCGAAATAATTCGGCCCGACCCAAAGTCAACCTGAATTCTGTTACCCAAAAGTGACCCAATCCGACCCGATCCCGATTTAGTTGACCCGTTTGCAAGGTGCCTTTACATCCCTAAAATAACTCGAACCCGAAATAATTCGGCCTGACCCAAAGTCAACCTGAATTCTGTTACCCAAAAGTGATCCGACCCGACCCCGATTTAGTTGATCCGTTTGCAAGGTGCCATTTCTATCTGTAGCGGCCTAAGACATTTTCGGTAACTGGGCCTAATAGTATGGGCCGGAGAAAAGGAGGATGCCCAAAATTAGGGGTTGACTGGGCACATTATTGAAACTAAAATACTGTATAAACAAGGGGAAAGCCTAATTTGTTGGGACTTGGTTTCATTTCAATCAAATCAAAGTCATCAGATAGAGCCCTAGAACTAGAAAGCAGAGAGATCTGAATCAAGCATGGAGGCAGCAGCAAGAAGAAGCGGTGGTGGTGGAGTATGGGAAAGCATCTACCGCGTTGTCATGCGCCGTAACTCCGTCTACGTCACCTTCGTCATCGCCGGCGCTTTCCTCGGTGAACGGGTCTCTCCTCTTCTCTTCTCTTTTCTCCAGATCTCTTCGTTTCAATCGCTGTATTGTTATTCTCCTTTGGAAAGGATTCCCAAATTATTGATTGAAAACAAGTATTGCAGTTTACAAATTGATTGCACCTTTCTGATCGATTTTGTGCGTGTTGAAAGACATTATCGTCTGTTTCTTTCATGTTTTAAGTAATTAATATCCTCGATTATATGTAGATGAATATGTTGGGTGGACATACTAGAAGGTTGACCTATCGCTATAATTTGCAAACTTTTATATTTTTTTGCTGATGTAAAATGAAATAAATTGATGGTGTAAAACGTGTATTGGCAATGGTAAAAAAAGCAGATGAGACAATTGGATATGAATGGAGTACCTTTTGGTATCATAATGGGTCTAAACACATACTTTGCATCCTATGGACAAAGGCTGATAGCCCTTGTTGAGTTGTAGGGATGTGTCCATCACCCGATTCTGCATCATGAGTGTAGAAGATTATCATAGTCTGCGATAATGTGTACCCTGAAGCACTTTATTAGTATGTTTTTTTGTAAATAATAGAGTAGGGGTTTACCTGCTCCGTAGTTATTCTATGGCCATGATGGATAGATTTATGTGACCATGACATTCATGAGCACAAGCTCTTTTAGTTTTAGTAAGTTGGGTCAGGTCTTCCTTCGTTTGTTTCCTTCTGTTTTGTTTATTTAAGTTAATTATCGTGTATGCAATATCAAAATAACCACTTGAAATCATTATTGGTAATAACTGCATGCTTTCACCCTCTTATGGACTATTGGCTGAGTAATAAGTCATCTATTGCTTTTGATGTCTGTGTGGTACTGTAGGTTGTTGACCACGGAGTTCATAAGCTATGGGAATACAACAACCAGGGGGTATGTTTTCATTAAGAATCATTTCAAGCATCATTACTTGATATATGTATGCTATTGCTGTGTTTTTGGTTTTGTGTTGTCTAACGTTATTCTACTTGTTGTTACTATATAGTCTGTTCTTTTATGTTTATATTTAGTTGATACTACTACTCCTTGCTGGTTCCTGGAAATAAATTTGAAGACAGTCAAAGCAACCTTCTTCAAATTATTTTTTTAGAATATTCCCAAATCCTTGTTTTTGCAGCCTGCATGTTAAGCTGCAAGCTCTATTAAACGACACTTTCATTATTTGGGTTTTCAGTATTTTTTTCAATGTACATCAGACCACACTTACCATGGCCTTTGCGGTATTCTTTGAGGCATGGAGATTATCAATTTTGTCATATTGGTTTAGGAAGTGGGTATTGTGGAGATCAATGCCTATGTTATTTGACAGACTACACTTGTAACGACAGCAAGTGGAACTGTCATATTCACTGTAAATAATAACACACGGTCGTAGATGTGTCAATAATTTGAATTACTTTTTATAGAAGAATCCTTGTCGTTTTTCCGTTTATTGGAAAGAGTAATCTACTTGACAAATATTTTGATTTGATTTGATGCTTTACTGGCCTTTTGATTGAGATTTTTAGAATTGAAAGATTAGTCGACAGTGCATATATAGTCATAGAAGAAAAGCACAAGCAATGTTTGGCTAATACATGGTTACATGTTGCTTGGGAGTAAGCTATTAAAGTCCTCAACTCATTGATTATGAGAGTAGCCGATTACTTGTTTCTTGGTAGCTGATTATCTGTTTGCTTCATCTAACTTTCTAGTGTTTTTAGCTTGTGATTGTGTATAGCTTGTTGATCCTTGCACATTAAAAAAACATCTTGTTTAGTCTGTGTCAAGCCTGGACTTGTCTTGTGGATTAAGAATAGTTGTATAGTAGCGGAGATAGTTCATCAGTCATCATGGTATTATAGCGCTGCAATTTGGTAGATGTTTGATTGCAGAGCAAATTGTCGCTAGATAAAATGGCCTTGCTGAATATGATTTGTGGGTGTATCATGCTAGAAACTTGATGGCGTTATCATGTTAGAGACTTGAGGGTACACTAATGGCTTTTTTTGGGCCGATACAGCTTCTACTGGCTCAAGCGTTGATCTTGAAATCCTTTTGTGATTAGTATGCAAAAAAAGTGTCTTGGACTCGTTTTGACCAGATAGAGAATTTGGTGCAATACAACAAAAAGTCAAAAACAATGTAAATGTTTGTGCTTCTAGGCAAAAAAATTAAATAATCTCAGGCGTCTTTTTTTTTGTAGGTGGCCTAAATATTACTCCCATCCAATCCAAGCTTTACAGCTTTACATTTCTTTTATGGCAAAAAACTTTACCATACAATAACCATATCATTCCCCCGTTTACACAAAATGACATTACTTTTTACACACTTTAATTTAGTTGAACCCATAAAACCATTTGATTTACCAATGATACCCTTATTTTTATCTCGTTTCTTAAACTTGGTGAAACATTCCATGTAAAGCATGGATTGGATGAGAGGGAGTAGTTGCCTTTTGACAAAAAATCCTAATAATAACAAAGTTCAATTTATTAGTCTTTGTTATTTTTTTAATCTAAACTTTAGTCAACTGTACAATGAAATTGGGATGGAGGTAGTACTTTTTGTGCAAAAAAATTCTTGACGAGTATGAGGGTTTTGGGTTGTATGTTGAGTGAGTGTCTTGTGATATTGTTTTCTTCATACCACTATGAAATCATGAATGCAGTGTTTTTAAGTATGATCGGTGAAATTTGTGGTTTGTTGAACGTTTGGTTGTTAATGCAGAAACGATATGAAGATATCTCAGTACTTGGGCAAAGACCAACGGAAGAATAGATGCTTTTCTGCAGTTTAAAGATGGTGGAAATGATTTTGTAATAATGAGTGTTATTTTGTTAACTTTTGGCTTGCACATTTTTTTTTTTTTGAGACAGAATTGCAGGTATCTTCATGCTGTGGCATGAAGTATTTATTTTGATGACTGGCTCTACTTGTATTTGTTTACGTCATAATTGATGGCATACCGTTACCTTGGGGCCTGATTTGCGTTATGCAACATTGATTACTTTCACTAATTTCGGTTCTGATTATATATCCAACGTACAAATGAAATGTTTGAAAATCCAGTTTAAAGCAAAGGAATGTAGTGAAGGGAGTTAAATCTGCATCAATGTGAGAAGTCATTGATGCAGATGAAATGCAATTGGGACTAGAACTCAGAAGTGTGCAGCATCAGTATTCTGTAGTGCAGTCGAAACAAGTTTACAGTTTTTTTTTTTTTTGGTTCATCGAAGAGCGCACTTAGTCGCATTACAATATAGAGGAGGTGGATTCGAGGTTTTTTGTGGACATGGACGAAGCTAAGTTTATGGTGTATAGTGGAGTAACCAAGTCTGATCTTAGAAATACTATTGATCTTAGAAATTTATGGATGGATTACGTTTTGTAAAGGTGAATACTATTTGTGGATAGACAGATTGCCAATTTTCCCCTGCTCCATATTATGACTATTATGAGTTATAGATGCCCCGTGATTAGAGCTTACAAGCGGCTAAAAAGTAGACCTGTACTAAAAAGTAATCCCTCTGTTTCTTTGATTTCTTCCATTTTTCTTTTTTTCTATCATATTTCTCTCTTACCTAGGTGGCCCACAGTATTCCGTCTACTTTCTTTTTTGAGCTTACTATTTTTAATCATTCTTCTCCCCATCTAAACCCAACATCTTTCCATTTTATATCCATCTTTTACATTTCATATCCTACTTTTTATACATTTCTTAATTTCTTTCCAAAAAAAAATCGAATTTATTTTTTTCCCAACGCAACTTTACTCAATCCTAACGTATTTTTCTTAATATTTCCAAATTTACTCTTCTCATAATTCACCGTTCTCCCAACCAGGAACAACTTTTCTCTCATTTGCATACAACTATTCAAACCACAATTACAAATCAATTATGAGTACTAATTCAATTAGTGATGAAGTAATCACCGTTTTTCCTAAATTACTTGTTTCGTTACGGTAATTACTTTTTCTAATTAATCTTTAATTGAAATTGAAGGATTAAATTAGGGTTTTGTTACTTTTTTTTTCTTCTAATTATCGTTTAATTGAAATTGGTGGAGTAAATTAGGGTTTAGGGAACGAATTAGAGGGTGGTGGTGATGGTGGTCACGGCGGCGGTGGTGGTGATGGCCAGCGGGTTGGGTGGTCGGATTCGATTAGGTCAAATTTGAGATTTTTTTAGAGAGAAAATGAACCCCACTTTTGAGAGCGTTGGGAAATGACGGGGACAAATAGGTAAAATGTCGTTAAGATTGAATAAACGCTCGTTAGGAAAAAGCACGACCCAAACAAATTGGGGAGGAATACTATGAGGGAGGATCTTACACTACATGAATCTTCCACAATCAATTTAGACTGGGTTTCAACCAAAAGGAATACTACGATCTTACACTACATAAATATTTTCACTTGCCTTGGTTTGATTCACAATTCATGAATCTTTGTTATGAGTTTCGAAAGTGAGAATATTTTTTTCCTAAGTTAAATGTTTTTACGAGGTATTCTACACGTTTAGAATGATTCATGGTTCGAAAGTTATCATCCTTGAAAAATTTAATTTCACAAAAAAAAAAAAAAAAAAAAAATTACACCTACTTCATGTTTAAATGTATTAGTCTTTGTTATTTTTTTAATCTAAATAAACTTTAGTCAATGGTACACTGAAATCTAAACTTGAGTTGGTGACCACAGAAGAGACTGAGTTTAAGATACGCAGTGAGATTAGTTGCACACTTGAGCTTCTTCAATTACGATTACGGAAGCCATGGCCGGAGCTCTAAGCTACACGCCCATTCCGACGATTAAACCTCAGTCTTGCCGGAAAATGGGAATTAGAATGAAGGCGTCTCAAACCCCCCTGGATTCTACTTCTAGTACCTTCTCCCCACCTCCCAACTTCAAACCCCCGCAGCCTAAACGCTTCGGAATTCGACCCGACAGAGCTCTTGATATTCTCGGCGCCTCGCTTTCTCTCGTCTTTCGCCTTGGCACCGGTGTCTTTGTTTCCGGGTTTCTTCTATCTCTCTCCTTTTAATTTCGACTCCATATTATACAGTATTATATTATACTAATTGCTCTAACTGCCAAATGTTGTATTCCCCATTTCGCCGTATAATTTTGCTGCCATGGTTATGGTGTCTGTCTGGGGTCTTACCAATTTCCTAGTAGCCACACAAAATCCGTGATTGCAACGGGTTAAATAACATCTCATCTCATCTCATGTGGTTAGATAGGATACGCATTTTGCTGCTATTGCCTAATGCCTCTGCGTTCTCCTTTAGTTTAATACACCCGTTTTAGAAAAGAATTTGCATATGCGGAGTACTCCGTACTATATTGGAGGAATCTAGAATGAAATATCGAGATCAGGAAAATAGGACTAGGCTTTAGTGCTTCACGGGTTTCCTCTCCTCTAACCGCATCCATGGAGATGGAGATTATTGGCCTTGGACTGCAAAGGAACAAGTATTTTTTTCTTTCTATGATTTCAGAATTGGATCCTCATTCAATTTTGCTTTCAATCTGAGAGGAAAGGGAAGAAGTGAATTTACCTGTGTAGCTGCTAGTGGCTGGTCGTTGAGATTTGTCTGCTTAGAATACATCACTTACTGAGAGCTCAACCATGCCATTCATAAATTTTGTTTATATAGTCAAAAGCAGCAAATGATTCGGACCTAAACTTTGTTTCAACAGAGAATTAACTTTTTTAAGGAATTTGTTCAAAATTCACCCCTTTGATCTTAAAGCCAATATATGTGTGTTTGAAGAGTACAGTTATCCTTCCGAAAGATTTGATTTATAATATCTAGTGGAAAATGCCCATTCCCGATCCTCTCTTTACCATTTATGTGTGTAATTGTTCTCTAAATGAGGAGTTTTGGATCCCTCTTTCGCCTCAATCCTTTCATCTATTCTGTACTCCTGTGAAATACCACGACATTATTGAATTAGGAAATTTTAAACTGTAGAAAAGTTATTGAGAGTGAATTGAGAATTTCATTAACATGAGCACAATATTTATACAGGCTAGAAACCTAATACAGTTAAGGAAAGAGTAAACCTAGTATCTAACTAGAATCCTAGGAATAGGAAAGTTACCGTATTTGACAATAATACAAAGATTACAAAATATAGCAGATTACAAAGATTAGAAGATATTCCTAAATAATATCTTTAACTAATATCTTCAATACGCTCCCACAAGTCGGACGTTCCAAAGGAAAGGCCGAGCTTGAGTAATAACGAGTAAAACCGTGCCTTAGGAAGAGGTTTGGTTAGCGCATCTGCAAGTTCGTCGGAAGTGGATATGTGTTGAACACGTAGTGTCCCATTTTGAACATGTTCTCGAACAAAATAGAACGCAAGGGCTACATGTTTCATTCGTGAGTGAAAAACTGGATTTGCTGCATAATGAGTAGCACCAAGATTATCACAGTAGATCACTGGAGGAGACTTAATGGTGAAGTAAAGTTCGGAGAGAAGAGAGCGGAGCCAAATCAGTTCGGTTGTGGTTGAAGCCACTGCCCGAAATTCAGCTTCCGTAGTAGAGAGCGCTAGTGCTCGTTGTTTCCGAGAAGACCAAGCAATTGGGTTCCGGCCAAGGTAGATAATAAATCCGGTAGTAGAAATATATTTGTTGCCATCACTTGCCCAGTCTGCATCACAAAAAGCATGAAGAGAAAGAGGAGTATCGCGAAATAAATTAATACCAACCGTTAGAGTGCCTTTTAGGTAACGAAGCATCCGCTTCAAGGCTAGCCAATGAGACTCTTGTGGATCCTGCAAAAACTGTGCAAGCTTGTTGACACCAAATGCGATATCGGGACGGGTGAGGGAAAGATATAAGAGGCTACCAACAATAGCGCGGTAGTCGGTGGGATTGGGGATGGGTTTGCCCGTAGTAGCCTTGAGTGGCGGGTAGGCGACGATGGGGGTGGGGGTAGGTTTACAGTCAAGCATGTTGTAACGGGAGAGAATGTCATAGGTATATTTAGTTTGTGTGAGGGCTAGGCCTGTTTTAGTAGGAGTAACCTCAACACCAAGAAAATATGACGGAAAACCAAGATATTTAAGAGAAAAACGACGAGAAAAAGAAACGAAGAAGGATTGAAGTTCCTTCGTCGGTGGACCGGTGACAATAATGTCATCAACATAAACAAGAAGAAAAATAGGATTAGTCATAACTTTGTGAATAAAAAGGGAGGGATCAGAAATTGATTGTTTAAAACCATAAGAGAGTAAATAGGATTTAAGTTCATTGTACCAAGCTCTAGGAGCTTGTTTGAGACCATAAATAGCTTTAGATAATTTGCAAACTAAAGAAGGAGAATTTGCATTAATAAAACCAGGAGGTTGAGACATAAAAACAGTTTAAGTAAGAGTACCTTGAAGAAAAGCGTTGTTGATATCAAGTTGTCGCAGAGACCAACCACGGGAGAGAGCAAGTGCTAAGACGAGACGAACTGTTACCGGCTTAACAACAGGACTAAAAGTTTCAGAGTAATCTACTCCGGGACGTTGAAGAAAACCTTTAGCAACTAATCGTGCTTTATATTTTTGAATTGAGTTGTCGGGATTATATTTAATACGAAAAACCCACTTGCAACCAATTACATTGTAGGATGGATTAGGAGGAACAAGTTCCCATGTGTTATTTTTAACTAAGGCTTGGTATTCATCTACCATGGCTGAGTGCCAATTTGGGTCAGCTAGGGCAGATTTGACCATAGTAGGAGGGAGGGAAGGAGATACAACGGAGGCTAGAGAGGCATACTTAGGGTTAGGGACTCTAATATTGTGCATAGCACGAGTCACAGGTCGGTTCGAGGGAGGAGGAGGGGACGGTTCAGTAAGTGGAACCGAGGAAGAGGAAGACTCAGGCAAGGAGGAGGGGGACGACGAGGGAGAGGCAGCGGAGGAGGGTGAGGAGGCACCGGAAGACGGGGGGGAGGGTGGGACGACGGGAGGGGTCCGTGGAGGGCGGGTCCTGCGTGTGTAGACACGCAGGGGGGTGACCGGGTCGGGACGCGGTTGTACCGGGGAGGGAGGGACCGGGTCGGGCTGATTTAGGACCGGGTCGGGATTTGGGGTAGGGACTATCATAAAAAGTGGGTCCGATAGCCATTGGGACGGGGTGACCGGGGAAGGAGCGTCGGGTAAGAGGGAGGGAAAAGGGAAGACCGACTCACAAAATTTTACGTGTCGTGAAGTATAAATTTTATTTGACACGGGTTCTAAACAGTAATAAGCACTTTGAGTGGAGGAATAACCAACAAAGATACACGGTTTAGAACGTGGATCAAGTTTGTGAGACGTATAAGGACGTAACCAAGGATAACAAAGACAACCAAAGCTACGAAGTTTATTATAATTTGGAATAGAACCAAATAACCTAAGAAAAGGAGAGTCATTGTGTAGGACGGGTGTGGGCATGCGATTTATTAAGTAAACCGCAGTGACAAAGGCATACGACCAATACGTGGTAGGTATGTGAGCATGGGTGAGGAGGGAGAGCCCGATTTCGACAATATGACGATGACGTCTCTCAGAGATACCATTGTGTTCAGGGGTGTGGGGAGGAGAGGTGAGATGGGTTATACCATCGGAGGTGACGGAGGGGGTGAGTTTTAAATATTCACCCCCGTTGTCGGAAAAAATTTGAATTATGGGTCGATTAAATTTTTTTTCGACTAAGGCACGAAAACGATTAAAGACCGAGGACGTATCAGATTTACGTTTTAAGGGATATAACCAAGTGTATCTAGTAAAGTGATCGACAAACACGACATAATATTTAAAATTATCTACGGAGTAAGGAGGAGATGTCCATACATCCGAGAAAACTAATTCTAGGGGGTGAGAAGAAGATAAAGAAGAAGTAGAAAAAGGAAGTTTATGACTTTTATTAATATTGCATGCATGACACGGGTTGGACGAGATCGGTGTGGTTTTTATTTTAGCTAAACTAGTAATAGAGCTAAGTATAGATAAGGATGGATGACCAAGTTTGTGATGCCATGGGTCCGGAGGGATGGAGGTGGTATAGGCCGAGATGGGTGAGGCGGCGGGCGGAGGAGTCCATATGTATAATCCGGATTTAAGTTGTCCCGTTAGTAGCACCTGTCCCGTTAGTCGGTCCTGCAACACACAAGATTTAGAAGAAAATTTAGCAATAGCATTGTTGTCATGACAAAATTGTGAGACAGAAATAATATTTTTGGAAATTTTAGGAGCATGTAAAACATGATTAAATTTAATTAGATGAGAGGAAGGAGATTTTATAGAAAAGAAACCAATATTATTTATGGTAAGAGGAGAGCCATCGCCAATTAGGAGATCGTCGTTTCCGTTATATGGTGCATGGAGAGCAAGGTTATTGAGATCATGAGTGATGTGATGAGATGCACCACTATCGATGATCCAATTTGGGGAGTAGATATCGGGAAGGTTAACGGTGTTGGCTTGAGGGTTGTTGGTGGTGGAGTTTTGGGTGTGTTTGAGAGAGAGGTCATATTGGATGAGACGTTCATGTAGGGCGTCGAAAGAGATGAGGGTGTCCCGATGTTTGACAGCATCAACAAGAGAGCGATAGTTTTCATAGTCGAGTCCATTGATAACCTTGGCGATAATATCTTCGTCATCCATGGGTTTTCCTAGGTTGGCTAATTCATCTACACACGAGCGAATCAGCTGCATATATTCTGCGGCAGAGTGTCCACCCTTTGAGATGGAGTTGAAACGATCCTTGATTTGAAGGATGTGGCCACGAGATGGATTGGCATAGGTGGACTTTAGATTAGTCCAGATTTCGCTAGAGGTCTTGGAATTATGCAAGAACGGAGCGATACTATCAGATACAGTTCCACGAAGGGCAGCACTGAGAAGACTGAGAAGACGGTCTTGACGGTTCCATGTTAGGTGAGCCGGATTTGTGGATGTGGCTTTAGTGACAGCATCCGTGATTGTAGCTTCAGGACATGGATGAGTTCCATCAAGATATTTGAACAAATCAAAGCCAAAAAGTAGGTCTTCAATTTGACGTGCCCAATTCCGATAAGTTGCCGGGGTGAGTGCCGTAACGTTGGCTAGATTCACCGCGATAAGAGGGACATTGGGTTCGTGAGGATTGGCGAGAATTGATGCGGAACCGGCCATCTCGCAATTTTTTTTTATTTTTTTTTTATTTTTTTTTTTTGATGTGGGTCGACGTGAAGAAGAGAGAAAGGAAGCGATTTTCTAGATGGAATCGTTTTGCTCTGATACCATGTAGAAAAGTTATTGAGAGTGAATTGAGAATTTCATTAACATGAGCACAATATTTATACATGCTAGAAACCTAATACAGTTAAGGAAAGAGTAAACCTAGTATCTAACTAGAATCCTAGGAATAGGAAAGTTACCGTATTTGACAATAATACAAAGATTACAAAATATAGCAGATTACAAAGACTAGAAGATATTCCTAAATAATATCTTTAACTAATATCTTCAATATAAACCCCTGATTTGTAGGTTTTTATGATCTTTAACACAAGTGCTACTAAGATAGTAAGAATTACTCTTACTAGAGTCACTCTTTGACAGGTACTCAGCATCTTTTGTGTCCAAAGAGGATATTCCGTCCGGCCAATATGCTCTAGAATTTGCTGGTAATTTACTTTTCAGCCTTCCATATTTTCCATCTTCTCGTCTTCCTGTGTGCTTGCGTACTTTGCTTCCCTCCATTTGTTATCCCCTTTGTACGCAGTTTCCAAGGTGATACTTCGACTTTATTTCTTTTTGCATTTACATTTTATTTCTGTAAGAAACATAATTTTGATAAAAAGTGTAAATAATCTAGTCATATTTCAATATCTTATACTCCCTCTATCTTCTTGAATTAGCCCCATTGGCCCACTTTTCCCCCTCACAAAAAAAGAGAAGTGGGGTTAATTCAAGAAGATGGAGGGAGTATATGTTAGCATGTTTAAAGTCGATATCAAACCCTTTATTAACTCTTCTGTGGACCTAGCGAAACAAGTAACTGGCTGGGTAAGGCTGGGGGATAAAACTCTTGCTCAGTTTGAGCTATTTTTCTCGTGATTCTATGATTCCTCTCTTACATATCTTCTCATTATTTTTGTTTGCATTTGTGTCGCAATGTTGCAACATGAGTGTACTTTCATATGCGAGGTTCAAATTTGTAATTCAAAATTACATCATACGAGTAGTACTTAATATCATCCTTTTCAAATTAGTTATTGTTTTCAAAAGCCTGTGCTTGTTAGTGTTTGAAATGCTCTAATTCGCTTGTGTAAGGTTTAACGGTGAAGGAGAGCTCAAAGTTAGGTCCACGTCCTGAAAAACCCATTGAAATATATGAGTTTGAAAGGTACCAGATCCCAGTTCCTTTCTTTCTGGCGTTCAGCATGCTGCAGTTTCTCCTTTTTGTTGTCATTTTCATATATTTTGCATATAACTAACCATAGCAGTTCTTGGCATGTTATTCGTGGCTTGGAATGCACATGAATACCTCAGTTGCCCCTTCTGCAGAAAGGTACATGAATCTGACCAAGCATTCTATATAACTCATAAGCAAGCATTGTTGATGATTATTTTGTGGTTCTCTTTCTTCTTCTGATGTTTGTGAATGCTGTTCATTCATGTGGTTTAGTCTCATATTCTTGTCATCACTTGGTTAATTAATGCTTCTATATGAAACCAGGTCAGAGAAATTGTATCGGTGTTGGATATTGATGTCCTGTACTATCCTTGTCCTAGAAATGGTCCAAACTTTCGTCCAAAAGCTTCTCAGATGGGTGGAAAGAAGCAGTTTCCTTACATGGTTTGGCATAACTTCTAGTCCTTTGTTAGTTATTTACTTCTAGATTGAACGTATTTGTTATTCCTAGTCTCTTTCTCTGAAATTGGTTTTCACTGTGACATATTCTAGTTATAAGTTAGTTAATCTTGGTGGAGCAATTTGGTTCAATATTTAGGAATGAAATGGGAAATCATAGAGGTATGGAGTTCCAAATCCATACCTTGTAAAACTTAGTCCATTATAATATTATAACACGGAGGTAGGGACTATGGAGGTTGAAATCAAGGGGTATTCCAAGGGGTTGGGGTAGAGTTAAAAACCATCAGGTATATAACTCCATTCTGAAATTCCCTAACAAGCATTGGAATTGATCAAATCTATCCCAACCCCTTGGAAACCCGTACCACCTCTCCTTACAGATTTCGTCCTCCATTCCCTCCTCTTATAAACTTAGAGTGAACCAAATGATTTTTGGATGGTATGGATTTAGAACCCGATACCTCTATGGTATCATACTCTAATCCATTCCATCCAAACTATTGACCGAACAGTCCCTAATAACTAGTATTTGCAAGGTTTGAACCTTGAAAGGATTATTCATGTTAGCCAACTTCAAATGAACATGTTATTACAGAGTACTTAAAAACAAAAAAAATGAAAATACGCAGTAATTGCTAAGAAAACATATCATACTTGTAAATGGGTATTCTGATCCTAATGTCTCTAGTGGAGTACCAGCAACTTGTCTTGGTACCATTTATATTTGGTAGACGATTTTATCCACTCTACTGACTCTGGTGGTGCTCTTTAGAATGCAAGGGCTGATAAGAGTAATTGATTGCAGGTAGATCCAAACACCGGTGTTGCAATGTATGAATCAGATGACATTATCAAGTACTTGGTTAACAAATATGGTGTGTTGACTGTTTGTTGACTCTCTCTATATTTAGTTACTGTACTATTTACAGCAGATTGAATCCTTAGCTGAAAGCTTGAAACTTTATGTTCACAGGGTATGTTTTTTCTTTTCATTGTTTGGGGGATCTACTACGTTCTTCATCATATATGGTTGTTTGGATAGTTTATATAAGTCTAGTATATGAAAATAAAAGCGATATGAAAGCCTTAATATGAAAATATCAGAAATTTAATGTGCGTTCTTTCCCCAAAATTTCAATCTCTACAACCCTAGAAAGCCTTGGATAAGCAGTTCCAGGCAGCTTGTATTTGACATTTGGAGATGATTATGCGTGCAAGGGTGAACAAACTAGCAAGTTCCGTGTTGGGTGGAACTAGAATTGCGATGATTGGATTTGGATATTATGAAGATTTTTTTTAAAGTTATAATCACTATTTTATTTGATATTCTGAAGTATATTTTTTTGTTCATAAAAAATACTTTACTATAGTTATTTGTGATATGCATTGGAACATTTAGCAAGAGCACGTTACAATATGTTAGAACAATCAACAAGTGCGGAAAAAAGAAGAGAAAAAAATGAATGAGACAAGATAACCGATAGTCAAGCATATAAATGATGACAACTGCAGGGTTAGAAACCAACGCCTTTGGGATCAAATTGGCCAATACTTATTGTGTGCTAGGGTGCTACTATCATAAAGTTGAACATAGTCTGTTATATCTTAATTTAGTCTTTTGTCAGCTGGGGTTCAATTGAAACCCATGAACCCCGCTGAAACCGACCCGGTGAATTCATTATTAGAGGATACATGCATACACTGGCTGTTACAAAAGTACAAAACCATGTCTGAGATGTTTCTTACTTTCGATATACTATCAAGTTGACGGAGTCTTATTTTCTTGGAACTTAAATGTCCGACTGTCATGAATTTAAATAAGACCCTTGCCAGTTGCCACCATTTTTTGTACAGAGTATAAATTTTAAGTTTCCTTGCACATGAAGCTTACCACAAATTCTTCGAAAATGCTGCCTTGCACAAGTGTTTGTGTGAAATTATTTTTGTAAACTGGTTTTCAATTTTTGTTTTTCATTTAAAAAAATGTAGTTAAGGAATCCGAATACAATCAGAAATCCCTACGGCCTGTATGTTTGTGTGGTAAAGTAAGAGTAATCAGAAATCTGCCATGAGAGACAGAGGAAGGCCTAAAAAATGTGCATGAGGTATTGAGAGTGATCTAGGGTGTGATGGGCGTAGTTGAGCTTAATGAAGGGATGGGTTTGGGCGTGGCATAGTGTAGGGATAACATTCCTGAGAATGATCCCGCACAAGTATATATATATGAATATATTTTTCACCAAATCCCTTCCTCTCTCTATGTGTTATAATCTTTTGTTTGTTAATTTTATCTGAATTAACTGCTTTTTATGTCTTAGAATTCCTTCCAGAGTTCATGTTAGCTATTCCATTGCCAGTTGGCCTCAAGAGTCAAGATTGTGTTAAAGTTGTCACTGTACATCATAAGTTATATATAATCACAAAAACCTCATTAGCTTTAGTTTAATTGTGAATACCCATTACTTCCAACAGAAAGGCGACACTAACTTGTCTAACCATTTTTTGTAAAGTTGCTTTGCTAAGATGATATCCTTCTTCTGTTTATAGATATCTCTTTCATTTACTTTACATTAAAGTTGCAATTGATGATTCTTTTGCAGGTGATGGTCAAGTCCCTCTCTTGTTGTCATTAGGTTTACTAACGGTTAGTGCGCGAGTTATATTAAAATAATGCAGTGGCACTTGCTTACGTGCTGTTATTTATGTGCTTAAATGCTGGTTTCGTTAATAATGTGGTCTTATACAGACTCTGACAGAAGGATTTGCTATGATTGGGCGTATGGGCAGGGTTAGTTGTTTCGAATTCAGTATTTTGACTACAAAGTCTTTTATCTTTGTTTACAAAAATTATGTTTTCCTTCATCTTTTCTATATTTTCTTTTCAGGGGTCATCTTATACTCCTGCAAAAATGCCTCCTGAGCCACTTACAGTATGGGCATACGAGGTTGTAATTACCGGATGTTAATCGTCTCGTCTTTTTTCTGTGTCTTGAATCAGTGTCTAAACTGTGTTATATATCACTCCAGGGTTCCCCTTTCTGCAAAGTTGTACGTGAGGTACTCGTAGAGTTGGAATTGCCACACATCCAGCGCAGGTACTTGTTTAGTTACCATTCTTACTAAACTTGAAGAATATTTTTTTTTCTATAATTCATAGTCATCTATTTGGGAAAAAATGCCAGATCGACCTATGTAAAAGGAGTATGAAATGTACATTGATCCTCATCCATACCTTTGTGTTTTACTCTTGGTTCTCTGGATACGATTTTACGATGATATGAATGCTAGCTTTTTTTTATATCTGGTGCTTGTCTGCTTTCCATCATCGAGGCTGCCCTCTCATTTTATCTCTTGACAACAAAGTCGTGTTTGGCTCATTCCTTATCCTACACCGTATCAGTCTATCAGACCACCACTTAGTGTCAAGAACTACTTGGGCCAAGATATACATAACCTTTACAATGTAGCCGAGATTCGAGACTAGGTTTTCCAGTTATTACACAAAAACTTGTATATGCCATATGTTATGGTCAAACCTATATATGGATTTTACAAGGTTGAAATTCAAGCTGAAAAGGGTAACGTTTTTAAGGTTAGGTTTTTAGCTTTCTAATACGGAGTAACTTCTTAATCTTTTTGTCTTAATATGGAAAGGCGGTGTAAGAGATAACTCTTGTATTTGGTGTAATGCTCATGATTATCAATATAATTCACATTTCCAAAAAAGATAAAAAGTAAAATAATTTCTTATCATAATCTCTGATACCATTTTTTCCTTCAAATGGAGTAGTATGTTTGTTTTCAAACATATCAGGTGGGGATCATAACTGTATGGCATGACAAATACTTGCTACATATGAATGAGATAGTGTTCCATGTCACATCCTCATGCGACGTCACATATACGTGTTCTCTGTAAGAATGAAACTAAAGTAAATTCAATAAGTGGAGATATGCAAAGCACAACTGTGAATTTTTAGTCTCAGAAATGATTTGTTATCCAGAAGTGTATTTGTGTTCCCGATCATTTTCAATATCATGTCATTGTGCTAAACCCCGAGGCTTGTACATTGCAGCTGTGGACGTGGCAGCCCTAAAAGACAGGAACTTTATGAACGAGCTGGTCATTTTCAGGTAAACTGACCTTAGGTTATTGCACGCTGGTCCTCCTTTCTTTCCCGTGAAATTAAAGTACGAGTAACAGTAATTAATCATGTACAGGTACCTTATTTGGAAGATCCAAATACGGGAGTGAAAATGTTTGAAAGTGCAGATATTGTGGATTATCTTAAAGCAACATATGCTGTTTAGCCGCCGCATAAAAGTTCTCTCTTCTCAGGGCGTGTATAGCTCTATTTGTCTATACCTCATTTTGGGTAATAGATCATATATGTAATCCACAGAATCACCTACGATCGACAATGCATAGGTAATATATCATATATGTAATCCTCGTCGCTGGGAAATCTTGTATGTAATCAGAGTTTGATGGCGGGAGACCTTCCGGTCAATTGCTCAAGGAACCCCGTATTATTCTTTTCACAGCATATTTTATTACTTTTACTCCATACTCTATTTGGTTAGCTTTTCCATCCGGTTATGAGCCCGGTGATGTTTTTATTTTTAGTTGAGCCAAAACCCCATTATTCGCAATATTTAATTTGTCTTAGTTATCAGAAACCATCTCTCTGTAGGTTATTGTGATTACATAAAGCAATGGATGGGGAGAATTATGCTGATCAGTAACTGAAGCAAGGCCGAGTCAATAGAAAATAAGCCTTTACTTTCAAGTTAGTTTGCTTAGTGTGTTTTTTTATTATGATAATTGAAAGCAAGTCCTTTTACTTCACTATTAACCTCGTGAAGTCTAGTTTGATGTCCGATTTATAGGAAGCAACTATTCCCATGAAACTCCAATTTCTACTAGGAAATAGTTTACCTAGTTGCCCGGCTAGGTGTAACTTCCTAGTTCTTATGTTAATTGAAATTCCTCTCTCTAAACCAAACAATATTTTTGTACTTCACGTAACTAACGTGTTCACATGACTTTATTTTGATGGGAACTCTAACTTTACCAAACAAGTACACATTTTGTGTTATTTTAATTATATTGGAAATTGTATTGTTTTTTTTTTGGTTCAACAAAACATTACAAAATAGGGGGATTCGAACCTGGTACTATTGTCCACGATACTTAGTCTTAAGACATCTTGAATTTTTAATTTGAGGTACATAGACGACATGTAGTAGTAAATAGTACTTCCTCCCCACCACTAAGATTTTTCCACTTTTCTTAAAAGGAACTTCACTAAGATCTTCCCATTTAAAAACTTTCCTTATTCATCAACTATACTCTCTTTCTATTGGTTACTTTTTGTGATTTGACATCTTAAACCCCACCCAATAATTTACCACCTTTCATTAGTCATTTCTTAATCCATGTGCCATTTATAAATGGGAACATCAATGTGGTGGGGAGGGAGTAATGGTTGATAGAGGAAGGAATATATAGCTAAATTTAGGGAGGGAAAGCCACTAAAGATAGAGGAGGTGGAGAAAATGAGGAAAGCTTAGCCACACCCAATTTTGGTATCTAATTAACCCCCTCCCCCATGAAACCAACGAAACAATCCTAGTTTGCAGGTCATTATTTTTTTGGATTCTGAATAATAATAATAATAATAATAATATCCAGTACAAAAGTCTGTGCTTTTATTTGATGTCGTCAATGGCTTCGACGTCTTTCATCACGTTTGTCTTAATATTTGGGACTTATTGCCTGCGGCTTGGCGTTCTTGTTGACTCAGGTATGCATTGCATTGCATTGCATTGCTAATTTGCCTGATTATTGATTGATTGATTGATTGTTACAACTGTATTTAATTTACTAGCCAGATTGTTAAAATGATGTATGCAGTGGATGTGTCGGGGCTAAAGATATGGCGGGAGGATGAAGGGGAGGACCGGTCAGAAGGTCCAAAGTTCAATTACTTAGAAGTGGATGAATGGGGAGGCATAGACCCCAGCTACGCAAAGTGCTCTGACGGTGACAGCCAGTCCCCGGTCGACATCAACACTGATGAAGCAGTGGAGGACAACAGCTTAGAGCCCCTGGAAAGGGACTCCCGCGTCAAAGCCGCTCTTCTCTCTTCACACGGCTGCATCGTTGAGATTGTGTTTCGCAGCTGTCGTGGTGGACTGACGGTCCACGGGAAGACTTACAGGCTCTCGCAGTTCCACATCCACACCCCTTCGGAGCACTTTCTGAATGGCGTTCAGTATGCAGCAGAGCTGCACCAGGTGCACACGGCGGAAGATGGGAGCAGGGCCGTGGTGGGGGTGCTGTTCAAGCACGGTCGTCCCAGCCCCTTCATCGACGTGATGATGCCCCAGCTCCAGGAACTCGCTAAAAAGCCCTGCCCCTCCTCCCATCAAACCTCCTCTCCCATCACAGGCTTCAACTCCACCTTCTTGAGGAAGTGGCCCCGCAATTACTACCGCTACCACGGCTCTCTCACCACCCCTCCCTGTGATGAGAATGTTATCTGGAGCGTCCTCACCGAGGTCAAAACTATTTCAAGGGAACAAATTGAGGCTCTCAAAGCCCCTCTCTGTGACGCTAACAAAAACAATGCCAGACCTACTCAACCCCTCAATCACAGGAAGGTCTTCAAATATGATCTCGATTGATTCATTCATTTGTTACAAGGATGACAGTATTTTATACGGAGTACTCCGTAATCAATACTAGAATGTAAATAAACAAGGAGATTGATCAGAATCTACAATAGCTAGGTTAGGTACAGTGTTAACGCCCACCCGCCCGCCTGCCAGCCTTATTGAGGAAGTAATGTAGTACGTTAGAAATCATAGTTACTGAATAGAATACCGAGTTGTATGTATTACTTCGTATTTGTTTTATAGTTATTTGATAGAAATATTCTGTTAAATTTTACGTACATACTCATAATATATAAAGTATAAACATATAGTACTCCGTATATATTTAGTCATTTAGATAGTTGAACATGAATATATAGGTTCATACCAACTGGGTTACTCTAAAGTACGAAGTATCTAGTTAATCTATCTATACTACGAGTATATAATAAAACAGAAACCACTACATTGATCTTTTAACGTCAAAACACACTTTCCAAAAACATCATAATTTCCATATTAATCTAATATAATAATAATCATTAATCTAATACTCCCTCCTATTCAGAGTATTCCTCCCCAATTTTTTTGGGGGGAAACCAAGGAGAGAGTAAAATAATAATAAAACATGGAGATAAATAAGAGAGATGAAAAGAAAGTGGGGTATGAAGGGTAAAAGGTGGGGTATAGAGTGAAAAGGTGTTGAGGTAGGTGTGGAGGAAAATAATAAAGAATTGAAGGAAGAATAAAGAATGATTAAAATTATTTTCAAAAAAAGGAAAGTGAGAAGAAAACCAAATTAAGCTCAAAAAGGAAAGTGGGAGGAATACTCTGAATAGGAGGGAGTATAATATTATAAATAATTTCGATATTTACAAGATATTTCTGGTATATAGACCTTAAAATGTCAAAGATACGAGATAAAAATAAGGGTTATTTAATGACAATAATACTAACTATAGGGCGTCTTCCCAAAATAATACTAATTTCAATAAATCTGAGAATAATACGTATTATTGGAGTAGTTAAACAAGAGTGGTATAAGTAAGTTTATCACCTGCTACATCATGTCACCTAATTAATATTTAACCTGTTACTTATTCTCCATCCTCCTCCTTAGACCTGGATAACGGGTGAACCGTTTCGGGTCGGGCCAATTTCGGGTTATAATAATCGGGTTTACTTCGGGTCGGGTCAGATAATTTCGGGTTCGGGTCATTCTCGGGTTTGCTGCTTTTAACTTTTTTTAGGGTTATCCACTCGTTTTCAATAATAATAGTCGTGTCAGTTTCGGGTTAGCTCGGGTCAATTCGGATTACGGGTCAAAATCATGTCTTCAGTTCGGGTGTCGGGTCGGGTTCGGTTTGGCTTATTCGGGTCGGGTTAGTTTTGTCAGGTCTACTTCTCCTTACTTCTCTCTTTCATCCTCTCTCTCCATTACCCTTCATCATTCTTCAGTTTTTTTTCTATACGTTTCGTTTAGATTAACGTGTTGATTTTGGTGTAGGACTGTATTGTTAGCTAGATTTGGCGAGGTTGAAGGAAGAGAAATACGGAAGACATTAATGACGTTTAATGCCATGTACACTGAGTAAGTGAAAAGAAGTGAAGTAATATGAAATAAATTAAAGACGAAAAGGAAGGGGAACGAGGTCTACCGGTAACTGGTCATCTATACTACTCTGGTTTAACTACTTGAAAAATATGTATTATTCTCAGATTTATTAAAATTGGAATTATTTTCGAAAGATGATCTATAATTGGTATTATTATCGTTAACTAAAATTAAAGGTGAAACAGGAAAGTGGAAGGGTTCTACAGGTAACCGGTCACCTATACTACTCTGGTTTAACTACTCCAATAATACGTATTATTCCAAGATTTATTGAAATTGATATTATTTTGGGAAGACACCCTATAGTTGGTATTATTGTTGTTAAATAACCTTGATAGTAATATTATTTATTTAAGCGGGTTACAAATATTTGAAAAGTTTTCTACAAGGCTATAATAATACGACTTAATGAATATAATAAATTATATTAATGGATCACGATATCCCTAAAAAATAACACTCATTCGTATTTGTTTTTCTTTGATCTAATACCAATCAATGGGATAACCTTCTTACAAAAAAATATCCCTAGAAAATACTCTAGCAACTTAATTAAAATACATAAAGAACAAGAAATGATACCGCAAAATATAATTTATATATCTATTTAATATGTAAAAAAAAATACAAAAACACATATATTTTTCCATTTCATTACCCGTGAAGTCATGTTTCACAATTAATTCTATTTTACATCAATATTATAGGTCCTTTAGTTGATTAACACTCATTTATTAGTATCAATAAAAGGGTACTAGAAATTGTTTGCCGATAAGTTAAATATTACAGTTTGATTTTTCATGAGGTTCCAATTAGGGGTCGAATTTTTTAGTCACGATTCCTTGGAATATTATGTGATAATATTCTCATAGTATTATATTGTTTTATTCTATGAGTAGAATTTAACTGAAATTAAAAAATACAAGCTAAAACATAATCCGTATTTACTTAGTAAATGATAGTATTACAAGATACGTGTATAAACATGATATCGAATACATGTCTAACATGCACTATATCTTACTATTGATCTTCATGTGTATATATACTTCAGTTTGATTATAATTTTATACTTTTTTTTAATATTGTAAATTCTATAGGTTACTATACTAGAGATTGAACATTCGTATAAGATTATCTATATAATTCTTTATTAACCCGTGCAATGTTGCACGTGTGTTAACCTAGTACTCCATATAGGGTTTGATAATGCAGATCGAGCTTCATTTTAGGTACTACGGTGGACGTGAAGTTTTAAAGCTGACCCGGTTCAGAAAACCTAAGTCAACTTGATTAATTAGAATTATCCGTGGTATCCGAATGTTTGGTGAATTGCAATTGCCCCAATGACAAACAAATCCGATAATCGAGAAAGATTCAAAAACCTTTAATTTTTGGTTCCAACTTGACTCGAACCAAACCAACCTAAAGCAACCTTTAATTTTGTGTTAATATGAAATTTTAGCTCAATTTAATTATTTCGTCTCAAATAAATGAAATATGGGTCGATCTGGATAACAAATTGGATTATTTGGATCCTTGAACCCGAAAAGAAGATGATGGGGGTCGGTAGCTTGCCACGGGTCGCCCGTCAATTGGGCCCCGGGGCGGCCCGGCCCAAGAACAAAAGAGGGCCTACCCAGCAAGCCACCAGACGAGGTCACTGAAAGAGCCCCCAAGTGGGCGACCTTAGTCACCCAGCTGCCCAGCATGGCCATGTCGCCTGTCGAGCAGGGCAACCAAGCCCCCTGCCTGCCTGCCTCCGGGACATTCTCCCCCCAGGCAGGGCCATGGGAAACCAGGGACCCCTCCGTCATTTTGCCTAAGGTAAAGGAGAATGAGTGGACAAGACGGATCCACGTGTCACTTCGCCATCCACTCATTCTCCCTCTCTCTCCTTCTCTTTTTTCTCTCTTGGGGGAAGGTATAAATACTTCCCCTCCTCCCACATACAAAAGGTTGGATTTTCTCTCTCTAGACTCTCACTCTAAAACCGCCACCTAGCTCCTCACGAACTAGGTTCATCAAGGCATTTCACGGACTGACTTAGGCATCGGAGAGGGTTCCCTCGAAAACCTCCGAGGCCCTGTACGTTTACTGTGCAGGGAGCAGGCCGTCTTCGCCGGGGAAGTCCGATCGTCGGAGTGAGGGGAATGGGAGATCAAAGGAAGTCAAGCGATTGTCACATAAGCAACGTCACATTCTAAGGACCCGAATCCGAAGTCGGGTTAATTGATTCCGTGACCGGAACAATTTGGCGCCGTCTGTGGGGAAGATTCGGTTGTGCTCACGAGTTACCCACAAGAAATCAACCAGTTAAACAGTAATGCCTGAAATTGTTGACGCCAGTTCTGGAGCGGGTCCGACGGTACCACCGGTGACCCCCTTGTACGGCATGCCGTTGCCGGAGAAAACACCCGCTGCCACAATTCCAGGGGTAGGGCGGGCTAGTCTTCAGGGAGCACCCTGTAAGGACACCGCCGTCACAGCTGGGCAGGTTGGACATCTGAGGCATAGCTTAAACCTCACCCCTGCTCAGATGGCACAAACAGCAGCCTTCTTCTCGACGATGCTCAACCAAGAGTTCACTCCGGAGGACCTGGTGGGCAGGGTCGTGAGGACCCCCAGGCAACTTCACTTTGAAAGTAGGGAAGGAGCTGGGGGCACGAAGCGGACCGCCGCCAGGAACATCCAAAGGAAAGCAAGAAAAACGGCTCAAGGGTATGCGCAAGTGCAGAAGCGCATTACAGCAGGCAACCAGGGGCAGCCTGCTCAACAGCAAGCATTCTCCATACACACCACTGAGTCGTCTGCCCTCAGGAAAAGGGGTTTATCCCAAGATCTCCAGGATCAAATGAAACACAGAGAGCCTGCGTCCAAGCGTCTGGGGGAAAAGCAGGGTGATGTCTTCTCCAGGTTAACGCCTGCGGTAGAGCCTCAGCCAGCACCAGGGCTGTCTCAAAGCCTGCAGTCAAGACTCAACCATGGGCAACCCCTGAGGTCAAGACACCATCAAGACGATAACCTCGAGCCTGCTCCTCAGAAAAAGCGCTCGCGATATCACTCCCCTACCAGGGATGATAAGGCAATAAGTAGGCAGCCGCCCAGGCACCGCTCCCCCGGCAGTAGGAAACCGACCCCTGATAAATGGGACGACTACGGTTACCACTCCGTCGGGAGCAGGTCGAGAATGGCAGGCAGATCTACCAAGACCCCACTTCACCCGGAAGTGCAGGGGTATCCCATTCCTAAAATCAAAATGTCATCCGTCAAGTTCGACGGAACCACCGACCCAGAGGATCATCTGGCCGCGTATGAAAGTCACATGGGTATGTACGATGCCAACGATGCGGTCTGGTGTAAAATCTTTCCCACCACCCTGGTGGGTCTGGCTTAGGGATGGTTCGGTTCGATCAGTTACTTTATAGAACTGGCCGAAACTTTTCTAGACCAATATGCCGGGAACAAAAGACGCCGTCTCACCCGTTTTGACCTGATGACCCTTAGACAGAAGAAGGGCGAAACTGTTAGAGAGTACTTGAAAAGGTTTGATCTATCCTTCCAGCAGGTCAAGAAGATAGATGACCCGACAGCGGCATATGCATTGACCAACTCTCTGCTCCCCGGTGAAATGAAAAATCAAATGATTAGAGCCCAGCCAGAAACTCTGGCCAAGGCTCGAAAAATTGCGGAAAGTTTCATGCTGCAGGAGGAATTCCACAGCCTGCCGGACACCCGCAGGACCTGCCAGGCCGCAGGGGGGACCGCAGGGTGAACGCGGCAGAACCGAAGCAAGGAAGCAGAGAGCTGAGGAGGGAGACACCCCTAGAAAAGAGCGCATAGCTTACCAGCCCAGATTTGATAGCTATACATCTCTCAACAAATCCGGGCAGAGATCTTTGAACTAGAAAAAGAAACAGCCAAGTGGAATTGCCCAAGCAAGCCACGCAGCCCGAAAGGTGACCCAAAGAAGTTTTGCACGTTTCATGACTGCGTGGGGCATACCACCGAGGAGTGCCGCCACCTGAAGGATGAGATTGAGAAACTCATCAGGAATGGTTGGCTGGGTAACTATGCAACAAGGAACAAGGCCCAAAAAGAGACGGTGGAAAAACCTGAGGGCTCGGTGCAAAATCGCCTGATAATCCACGTGGTGTCGGGGGATGCAGAGGGCCAGACAAGCAAGAGAGGCCAGAAATGACAAATCCGTGAATTACGGAATCAAATTTGCTACGCTGAAAGGGCAGGAAGCCCAAAGGGCATGACCCTGAGCATCACCCCTGAGGATGCAGGGCGAATAATATACCCCCACAGTGACCCTTTGGTACTGTCCCTTGTCATCAGCAACCACATTGTGAAAAGGTGTATGGTGGATGCAGGAGCCTACACCAATCTACTGTACAAGGACGCGTTCGATAAAATGAATCTGGAAAAAAGACACCTGAAGCCTGCCCCTGAATCGTTGTATTGGTTCAGCGGGGCAGGCGTACTTCCAATGGGGATTATAGATCTACCAGTAACATTTGGGGAGGGAGCCTCTGCCAGGAATATCAGGGCGTCATTCGTCGTCGTAGATGGAAAATCCGCATATAATGCCCTGATAGGCAGGGCTACCCTAGACGAAATCGAGGCCGCCATATCCATCAGGGCCCTGACTATCGCCTACGTCACAGACTTCGGCATGGAGGGAAAGGTGCACGGAGACCAGGAGTCTGCCAGACAATGCTATTCCGTAGCCCTGCAGACCCACGAGACCAAGAGAAAAGGAAAACGAAAGGCTGACAGGTCTCCCAGCAGGGAAGGAGAGATCCCAGCTGGCCAGCAGACTGCTGACCACCTTGAACCTGGGGGAGAAAGAATGCTGGTGGATCTGGAGCCTGGAAGACAGGTCCTAATAGGGGCCGACCTAGTCAATCCCTACCGCGAAGAATTGATCAAGGTCTTGAAGGATAACAGGGACGTGTTCGCCTACTCGGCAGAGGAGATGCCGGGGGTCGATCCGGCGTATATCGTTCACAAGCTGAACGTAAAACCGGAAGCCCGCCCTGTGAAGTAGAAAAAGAGGAACATGTCTGCAGAGAAGGATCAGGCCATCAAAGAAGAAGTCGAAAAACTTTTGAAGGCCGATTTCATAGAGAGTTGCGACTACCCCGAATGGTTGGCCAATGTGGTGATGGTAAAAAAGTCTTCAGGAGCATGGCGAATGTGTGTGGACTTCACGAGCCTTAACAAAGCCTGCCCAAAAGACTGTTATCCTCTCCCAAGGATCGATCAGTTGGTGGAGCCACCAGCGGGTATACCACGCTCAGCTTTTTGGGCGCCTTTTTAGGGTACCATCAAGTTTATCTCTGGCAGCCAAACAGGGTAAAGTGCGCATTCATCACTAGCGCCGGGACTTATATGTATAAAATGATGCCATTCGAGCTAAAAAACGCAGGCGTCACCTACCAACGACTTGTCGACAAAGTCTTCGAAAATCAGAAGGGTAGGAATCTGAAGGCCTACGTAGACAACGCCATCGTGAAAAGTAAGGGGGACACAGAGCACCTGAGAGATCTGCAGGAGACCTTCTCCTCCCTGCACACATATCAGACGAAGCTTAACCCCAAGAAGTGTACTTTCGGGGTCCGCTCCGGCAAATTTCTAGGCTTCCTGATCAGCGCCAGAGGAATTGACGCCAATCCTGAGAAAGTTCAGGCGGTCTTGGACCTTCCAGAGCCAAAGACAATAAGAGCCAGAAAGCTCAGACCATACTTTGATGCACACCCTGTCGTGGTGCTGACCGACCAACCATTAGAGAAGGTCCTGGAAAAATTCGAGAAGTCCGGTAGGCTGCTGAAATGGGCTATCGAATTAAGCGGGCTAGGAATATCGTACCAATCCAGGACCGCCATCGCATCAAGGTGCAGGCCTTGGCAGACTTCCTGGCAGAGTGCTCTCATTCTGAATAGCACAACCCGCCACCGGTGAATGGGTAGTATACACCGACGGATCCTCCACAGCCAATGGTGCAGGGGCCGGGGTCGTGCTGACCAGCCCAGAAGGAGTGGACTTCGAGCACGCACTCAGGTTCAACTTCCATGTATCAAATAACGAGGCTGAGTATGAAGCCGTTCTTGCAGGCATTAATCTGGCCAGAGCCGCAGGAGCAGAGCGGATTGTCTTAGCAACAGACTCCCAGCTCATCGCCAGCAAGATTAACGGGGAGTACGAAGCTAGAGATCAGGTGATGACCGCATATCTGGAGAGGGTAAAACAGGAATTGTCAGGCCTGAAGTCCTATGAAGTCAGGCAGATCCCTCGGTCCCAGAACAACCGGGCAGATGCCCTGTCAAAGCTGGCCAGTTCCAGCCTGCAAGACAAGAAGGTCAGTCTGGGTGGACGTTGTCCAAGAAAAATCCACCACCCCCTGCCAGTCGGTTAGTGTCATTGAAGAGGCAGGGCCTGGAGATTGGATGACCCCAATCATTCAATTCAAGAAGTACGGAACCCTTCCCTCTGACCCTGCACAAAAAAGGAAGATGCCAGCGAAGGCAGCATGGTTCATACTAATCGGAGAAGAGCTGTACAAAAAGTCATTCTCCTCACCCCTGCTCAGATGCCTGGGGGCAGGGCAGGCCGCCGAAGTTCTGGACGATATTCACTCAGGAATCTGCGGCCACCACATAGGAGGGAGGTCACTAGCCCACAAGGCCCTGAGGTCAGGCTATTACTGGCCAACCCTGCTGGCCGATGCCAGAGATCTAACCCGGAGGTGCAGAAAGTGCCAACTGTTCGCCCCATCGATCCATGCCCCAGCCCAGGAACTCAGGCAAATTCTGTCTCCCATCCCCTTCGCTCAGTGGGGAATGGACATATTGGGTCCTTTCACTGTTGCGACTGGGGGCAGGAAGTTTTTGATAGTAGGGATTGACTATTTCACCAAGTGGATCGAAGCCGAAGCAATCCCAAACATTACCGAGCCCGCGGTCAGAAAGGTAATTTGGAGAAATATCATAACCATGTTTGGCCTGCCAAAAATGCTGGTATTCGATCACGGAAGACAGTTCGACAACGATCCCCTGAGGGTTTGGTTGGAGGGCCATGGCATAGCAGTCGCCTACTCTGCTGTCTGCCACCCGCAAACTAATGGGCAAGTTGAGGCGGCCAACAAGCAAATTCTGAATGGGCTAAAGAAGATGGTGGATGAGCTCAAAGGTAGGTGGGCTGATGAATTACCAAGCATACTATGGTCAATCAGGACCACCCGAAAGGAATCCACGGGGCAGACCCCCTTTGGCCTAGTCTACGGGGCGGAGGCCCTGCTGCCCATCGAAGTACGAATTCCCACCCTGCGAGCCCAACATTATGACAGAGCGGATAATGAGGCAGCAATGACCGAGGCTCTAGACCTAGTCAGTGAAATAAGGTCGAAGGCCGGCGTTAATATTGCCGCCTACCAACAGCGAATGAGGAAAGCGTACAACAAGAAAGTGAACGAAAGAAGTTTCCAAGTAGGAGACTTGGTTTTGAGAAAGACGCAAGCAGTTGGAAAGTCAAGAGAGCATGGAAAACTGAGCGCCAATTGGGAGGGCCCATACGAGGTGACCCGGATCATGGGGCCAGGTACCAACAGAATTGCCAATCTTGAAGGCCAGGAGTTAACTGCCCACTGGAACGCAGACACTCTAAAGAAATACTACGTCTAGCACTAAGAAACTAAGGAATTTTCTTTTTTCAGTAAAGTTGGCGGAGGACGGTCAGAATAGAATGTCGACGACTCCGACCACAGTAAAGGAATTGAATGTTTTTTTTGCAAGAAATGAAAGGTCCAAAGTTTATACTCGTTATCTGTTCAAACTGGCATTTTTCACACACAAACGAGCAGGGGGCAATAGGGGGAGGCCTCCCTGTTGCTAGAACCAAAATGGACCCCCTCAACAAAAACTAAGTCCCTCTGCCTACCTCTGGGCAGGCAGGGGGCAGGCCTCCTTGACTTCGGCAAAGAAGCCACGGTCAGGTCGGGCCCCACGTGCCGAATGAACAAGGACTGGGGGCATCCCCCAACCTTGTATAAAAAAACGCTAAGTCCCCATGCCTACCTCTGGGCAGGCAGAGGGCAGGCCCCCTGGACTTCGGAAAAGAAGCCAGGGTCAGGTCGGGCCCCACGTGCCGAATGAATAAGGACTGGGGGCATCCCTCAACCTTGTATAAAAAACGCTAAGTCCCCATGCCTACCTCTGGGCAGGCAGGGGGCAGGCCCCCTGGACTTCGGCAAAGAAGCCAGGGTCAGGCCGGATCTTGGAAAGAAAAACAACGAGTAAAATAAAGAAGGTACATTTATAACAAATACGGGAGTTTGACAGAAATAAAATCCGGGCAAGTCAAAAGCATTACATCCAAATCGGCAGCCGGCCACAATCAGGGCCCGGCGCGTAAAAAGGATAAGAATATTAACAAGAAAGCTAAGGCGCAAAAGGGTGGGGGCAAGAGCCCTCAGAAGACGACTGCCCCGCATGTTAGGCGTTGGGAGCATCATGATCAGGGTCAGTGGCCTCCTCAGGTGACCTGTTGGCCCGGGCCTCGTTCTTAGCAGCATAGAGCTCCTGGAAAGCATCCTCATCAAAGTTTGGGAGCATCTCCCTGATAACCTCCATAACAAATTGTAAGGAGGAAGAGGCTCCAGCAGCAAAGTTCGTATCCACTGCAGCGTTGGCCTCCTGAATGATGGTATCCTTCTCCTCCTGCCACTTCTCACCCTGCGCCTTCAGATCGTCCGACGCCTTCTGGAGGTTCGAGTTAGCCTTAGTAAGGCGATCTTCCAGCTCAGCAGCCTTCTTCTTAGATTGCTCCAGCTCAGCAACCGCCTTCTTGGCCTCCTCCAGCTCGGCGGCCGCTTTCTTTGTCTGTCCCAGCTCTGCTTCCAGGCCAGCTACCTCCCTCACAGCCTGTTCACCCTGAGCCTTCCAGTGCGCTTCCTAATCCTTCGCCTCCCCCAGGTCGCCCTCGCATTTCGCCAGCTGGTCCTTCAGGCTGGCGATAAGGGTAACATCCCTCTCAACCATTACCAGGCGATCAGAGAGAGGGAGCCCAGGAGTAACGACTAACTCTTCATCGCTCAAACGATTGAGTGCCGCCAGCTCGGCAGAAGCCTGGAACACCCTGGAGGTGCGCTGGATATACTGAATCACCTGATTAGTAGTAGAAGTTACGGACTTAGTGAGGTGATCCGCCAATACAGCGCTAGAGTCAGAAAGCAGGGCGGAGACGTCAAGACTGTCGCCGGCGGTATAGTGGAACTCGGTATTCTCCTTTGAGAAGAGAGTGCCTGGAACGTCGTTAGCAGAGCGCTTGGGGTCAGGCGTATTGGCGTCAGCCTCTAGGTCCACCACTGGCGTAGCATCTGTGGGTTCCCTGTTTCTCCTCTTCCTACTCACCAGGGGAATACTCTCTCAAGTTTCCTCAGAGCTAGCGGGTTTTGATCCGGGGGGGGGGGGGGGGGAGTCCCTGCAGGAGAACCTCCCGGTTTGCTGGCAGGGGAGGGAGTGGCCTCTGAGGCAGCCTCCCTCTCCATGCCATGGACGGCAGAAGGGGGAGCCGCCGACCTTGCAGGCGTTAACCTGGGAGGAAAAGGAAGTCTTGCCCGATTGGCTGAAATACTCTTCACGTAGTTCATCAGGTTTTTCCAAACTTTCTTATAGCTGGAGGGTAGAGAGGGACGTTTTACGACGATGGTGAAGTCACTGTCTAGTCCGAGGTCCCTCACCTCGTTCTTTAACCAGAGACAGGTGGCGAGATCTGCAGGGCAAAGGAAAGTCAGTCAGAAAAACAAAGAAAGATAAGGCTGAAAGAAGGCAAAATGTCAATAATATCCCTGAACTACCTCCTCTGAGGCCGAGAGTTAGACCCACTCTGGTCAAATAATCATCAGTGGCTATGAGCTCCACATGAGGGAGCCAGAAGTCAGGGCCATACACGCCTGATTTGTCTGAAGAAGCGGCGCACTTCTTAACCAGGTCGAGGTCCTTGTCAGTCAATTTCACCTCGAGGGCCTTCCCCCCAACGCCAGGGTGATACTCCTGGCGGGTTTCCAATCGAGTATGACCATGATTCCTGAAGTGTCGAGGAACCCTCCACCCTGTGGCGCTGTGCACATACAAGAAATTTTTTTTCCAGTCCTTCAGACTATTTAAAACTGGCCAGACCAAAGAGTATCCTTTCTGCCTTCGGATAGAAAAATATCCAGAGGAACCCTCACCCCCAGAAGAGGACACCATGTGCAGGCCAGCCATGAACCTCAAAGCATCGATTGAGGGTCCTTCACCATGGAATAAACGACAGGTCCATGTATAAGCTATCAACGACCTGACCGCCACGGCGGTCAACTGAGCAATGGCCACATTCATTCGCCTAAAAGTCACATCCAAGAAAGGGTGTAGAGGAAAGCGCAGGCCAAACTCCAAACACTTATGATAGACGACAATGCAGCCATCAGGAGGGCAGCACACAGTGTCCTTCTCTCCAGGGACAATGACTTTATACCCTTCCCCGAAATTGTAAAATCGTTCGATGGCCCCAGCAGCGTTGGTCTCTAAAATCAAGTCCCGGTTCTTGGGCACCGGGTAGGTTTTCAGGGGAACTTTGTACTTAGTCTTGTCTAAATAATAGGTCCTCCCTGACTCCCTGGAGATGAGTGGACCGGCGATTGTGGAAGGATCAATCTCCATCGCCTCGTCATCAGAATCAATGACATCAAAGGGGGCAGGGTCAGGAGAGTTGGCGCCTCCACTCCCCTCCGAGCGGTCCTCCTCGGCCGTTCTAACGCTAAGCCCCCCAGAGGAGGAGGCAAGGCCAGTTCTAATCCTATCCTTACCCCCCGCCTCTTCAGCCGAAGTGTCAGTAAAAGTAAGAATGCGAGCATGGCGGCTGCCCATGATGACTAAGTAGAAGAAAAAGCGAAAGAATGAAAAGATGAAAACTGAGGAAAAGGATTCTGACCTAAATTGATGGCCGACCGGATGAAGTGCAAGAAAAGAGTTCTTCAGTCTAAAGCGTTTTAGCGAAGAAAGATTGAGAGAAAGGGTTTTCTGGGTTTTCAAAAGTGTAAAAGGGGGATATAGGAGGAGTAGGAGTGCTTTTATAGGCAAGAGCAAACGAAGGGTCGCCCATCCTGAGGACTTCCCCGAGAAAAGCCCCCACGTGTCACACTTTTAAAAAACCCAACTACCCATCACTTCCCAAGAAACCTCGAAAAGGCAACAGAGGTCACAGGATAATCATTGCATGACGTCATTCATTCAAAAAAAAATGAAAAAGCTTGCCTGATTTTCCATTAATAGAAAAGGCCCGAAAATAGCCAAAAGTTACAAACTGGGCAGGAAAGAAAAATAGATTACAAAAGAGCTTGACAGTTTGGCTCAACCAGCCTGCATACGCAGGGTAAGCCTAATCATCGTCAAAACCTGGAGAATAGTCCTCAGGGCTATCATAGCCGCCGACATCGGACCCCCAGTCCCAGTCATCAGAGTCCTTGAATGGATCATCAGGGCCTTCTTCATTCCTACCAGAGGAGTAGCCCTGACCTTCACTGTCTTCGGAGTCGTGGCTGCTTACGTCCCAGTCCCTGCCATAAGGGACTGACCTGACGCCATCAGAGGAGCCACAGTCCACCTTCCTCATCAGAGGAGAGGAAGGGCCCGACTCAGGGGAAGAGTTCAGTTCAGAGCAATTGGGGTCAAATTGCTCTGGATGCAACCAAGGGAAGCACTTGTGGCATCCCCTGTAAAAACAGCCTCCCACCTGGGAGCAGCGCCTGGGCATAGGCCCAGCTGGAGATGAGGACTTTTCAGGGCGCTTGCCCGCCCTGACGGAAGCTCTCCTCCTAGCATTCCGTGAAGAGCGAGAGTGAGACCGCCTACTGCGACGCAGGGCCAGAAAAGCCGCCCTGGAGTACTTCAGTCTCCGGCGCCCCCTGAAACAGAGAACGTCCACGTAGACTCCACAACGAAAAACCATTTTCTTAATCCAAGACATCTTTCTTTGAGAGAAGAGTAGAAGAAAGGTGAAGATGGGTTGTGAAGGTGGTGAAGGAAAATCGAAATTTATACAAAAGCAAACACAGCATTAATGGCGTCCCAACCATCTCTGCAAGAAGGGAAGCCAATCATCAATCTGGCACACTGCTCAAAGAGATCGCTTTACGAGAAAAGTAATCATGAGGAAAGACATTCCAACTCTTTGCATGCCCAGTACGGTTGAGTTCTCCTCCTTGGGAACATGCGATGCATTAAATGCAAAGATGGAACTCAAAAGGTCAACCTCCCACCCTCCAAATCAAGAAGTCGCCTGCCGAGGGCAAGCCCTGCTTTCCCCCAGCCGACGAGGGCCAATTGATCGGGGTCGGTAGCTTGCCACGGGTCGCCCGTCAATTGGGCCCCGGGACGACTTCGGCCCAAGAACAAAAGAGGGCCTACCCAGCAGGCCACTAGGCGAGGTCACTGAAAGAGCCCCCAAGTGGGCGACCTTAGTCATCCAGCTGCCCAGCATGGCCATGCCGCCTGTTGAGCAGGGCAACCAAGCCCCCTGCCTACCTGCCTCCACGGCATTCTCCCCCCAGGCAGGGCCAGGGGAAACCAAGGACCCCTCCGTCATTTTGCCTAAGGTAAAGGAGAATGAGTGGACAAGACGGATCCACGTGTCACTTCGCCATCCACTCATTCTCCCTCTCTCTCCTTCTCTTTTCTCTCTCTTGGGGAAGGTATAAATACCCCCCTCCTCCCACATACAAAAGGTTGGATTTTCTCTCTCTAGACTCTCACTCTAAAACCGCCACCTAGCTCCTCACAAACTAGGTTCATCAAGGCATTTCACGGACTGACTTAGGCATCGAAGAGGGTTCCCTCGAAAACCTCCGAGGCCCTGTGTGTTTACTGTGCAGGGAGCAGACCGTCTTCGCCTGGGAAGTCTGATCGTCGGAGTGAGGGGAAGGGGAGATCAAAGGAAGTCAAGCGATTGTCACATAAGCAACGTCACATTCTAAGGACCCGAATCCGAAGTCGGGTTAATTGATTCCGTGACCGGAACAAAAGATAAATTGGGTCAATGTCACTAATAAGCTCACAAATGGGCTACAAAGTCCATCAAGGAGCTCTATAAATAGAGTCTTCCTCATTCATCATTTGAAGACATTGAAAAAATTCTGAAGTAAAGGATCAAAGAGAGAACAAGCTTGCTCAGAAGATCCAAGATAAATTCAAACATTTAAAAGAAATTCAAGTCTTGGCGACCCGAACCCTTCAAGAACATCAAGACCGCGCGCAGAACGATACAAGTCAGCTACGCACACGTCCCTCACGTGTACCGCGTGCACGTGTCCCCTAACGACGCGTTAGAATCAGAGGAATAAATTAGAGATTTTACACACATTTTTTATAAATATTAATAAAATTTATTTGTTTCCTTGTTTTGTATCACGTTTAGCTGCGATACAAAATTTGTCATTACAGACCCATTTCAACAATATGATCTTGGACGAATCAAACATAAACAGTTGTTGACAGGGTTGCTTTGCAATTACTTCATTTCAACAATATAATCTTGGACTCTATCCAACCTAAACACAGAATATGGAAGCAAGCTTACGTAGCCGTTAGCACACATTCTACGAGGAAACAAATTCAAAATAAAGATGACAGCACCGGCGTGGTTTCATTCTGCCATTCACCTTATATTACCAGTCCAGCTGATGATTCCAAGTCACCATGACCGTTTACCAACATTGAGCGATCAACCTCCCTCAACTTTCCTTCTTCCAGAAGGAGAACTCTCTCTGCCATTAGCACTGTTTGCAGCCGATGAGCGATCACCAAAACCTGCATAATACATTCACATCAACTACGTCCAGAAGCTCCATGACAGGGAGGTAACAACCAATAGAGAATCAACCCTTAGCCAACAACTGGAAAGCCATCTCTTATTAGATGAAAGGAATCACCAAACTGCACAACACCGGTGGGTTTAGTGAAAGATAGTTGCAATAGACAAAGAAGCTTACAGTATGGTTTTTCATCACACGTTCTACTGCCTCTCTAACCAACAGCTCAGACCTGCTATCCAAGGCAGAAGTTGCTTCATCCATTATCAATATTGACGAGTTCTGGTAAAGCGCTCTAGCTATAGCTAGCCTGTATTGACCAGTGGCAAAGGTCGTTAGTTTACACAAACAACAATGATGAAGCCAGGTAGGCATATTACAGATGTGTTATCATGTCCGTCCTCCACATGGATTCCAGACAATTCCTCAATTTTAGGCTCTACAGTTGATACACTGGACAAAATAGTTAGTAATAATTAATTTACGTAATTGCTAAATCATACCCAGGTTTTACTGATTCATACCCAATTTTTCATTATTTTTCCATTCGCTACCCTTTTCACATTTCTCAAAACCCAACACTTTGCTTCTTTTCTTCACTCCTCAAAAACTAACTAAATTCTTCCCTAACTTTACGATTATGGATCACAATTTACACGTAAGACAAGTAATTTTGTTGTTTTTATTAATAGTTTTGTATTCGATAAAACCTAATTTTGTTATTATTAATAAACTTTGTTTTTATTGATTAATTTTGTATTCAATTTGTTTTTGAAACTCTAATTTCTTATTCAATTTCTAATTAAGCCCCGATTAAATTAAGCCATAACAAATCATAATTTATATTTGAGATAATTAAGTTTATTGTTTTTATTAATAATTTACTTTTTAATATAGTGATTGAATTGAATGTTATATTATAGATTTTTTTTTTCTATTTAAACCCTAATTAGGGGTGATTGGAGGTAAGGTGGTAGAAATGGTGGTTAGAGATAAGACCGACGATGATAGGTGGTTAATGATCTTGTGGGGGTGAATTAATCGAGAAAAAGAAAGATCTTGGTGGTGAATTGATAGAGGAAATGAGAGACAGAGGGAAAAAAGAAAGTGATGAGGAGTTGATTGAGAAAAAATGAGGAGGGTAGTTTGGGAAAGCTGGGTATGAAACAGTAAAAAGTTGGGTATGATTTAGCATCTCCCTTAATTTATATAAACAATGTTCATATTACCCATTATAGTCATTAATTGGGGATCCAATAAAAACACATACGAGACCAATGTGAAATACAGAATTATTTTACTATAATGTCGCTATATGACTACACACAATCTAGACCTTGCAAAGAGATAGGTCGTGTTGGTTTCGTGTTTGTATCAATGTTAACTGGGTCATCATCCTCCCAACAAAACCAGACCCATTTACATAATCGTGTCGATTGTCTTAATCCTAACCAAACCTATTTAATTTTTCTATAACCCAACCCTGACTTGTTTAACTCATTTACTTTTAGGCATATCATTTTCAACCCACTTAACCTTATAAAATCTTTAACCTGACTAACTTGTACTGTATATAATTAACACCAACTGCAAAATTAAATATCGTGTTTTAAAATATTTTTGGATTACTGATGGAAGCAACCCACCCAATTAAGACCTCTTTAAAGAATTAATTGGTTACTCGTGTCAGGTGCGTGTCAAAAGACTTCAACCCTAACTTGACCCAATTAATTTTCACGTCACCCAATTACTTAAATAGGTCACACTGTCTCAACCTTAATCCTCTAACTTGTCAGGTTCGTATCGTGTCAATCAAGTTTGCAATAAATATTGTCAATGATACACACCAAAATAATATGAAGGGTAGTCTCGTAATTGTGTCTTTTATTTCTAGCTTATTCCCCAAGGCATTTAGCCTATATAAGGGCATTAGTAAGTTGTCAGCACTTATCGAAGAATTTATCATTGAAAGTTAATCTTTCTTAGCTATCCAATCTCCATTTTCTCTCTAATTCCATCAAAATCCATTGATTAATCCTAGGTGATTCCTTCTCTCACCACAGATTATTCTATAGATCATCTAACTTATCGACTAATTAGTCGAACAGTTAAACCGATCATATCATTTATTTACTTCATTTTTTACGATTGTATCATTTGGTATCAGAGCTACCTTTCCTCTCAACCTGCGTCCTAAAAAAAGACGATCAGAAGTTATGGCACTTTCCGACGACATCGCATCTCTCAAATTAGGAATCCATAAGTTGGCGGTAACTATCGAAGAAATTGCTCTCAAAAGGTGTGCACAAGGAGAAATCGATATTTGTAAGTTACCATGGTTCACTCCTCATTACGTTCCCGGTGACTCAATCAAATTATCAGGTAATCATCTCCCAACCTCTACCCCTCATCTCGACATGAATGAAGTGATGGAATCTCTAATTACAAATAATTGCAATGCTGCTGATTCTTTAGTTAATGAACACCAGATCATGTTTGGTAGAAGTCCTCAATTATATTCATGCTCAAATCAATTAGTTGGCTCCCACTGTGTACTACCCAATTTTGGAGTAGTTGATAAACGAGAAGGTGTCATTGAGCCCATGCCCGATTGCAATTTATCGTCAAACATTCAATTAAAGTGTGCCTACAAGATGTCCGATGAATTGCCTATACCAACCTTCATTTTAGAGATGGCTCAAGCAGCGAAGTTTGCACAAGAAAATGAAGATATAACAGATGTGCATCAACTGTTTGATACAATGGCTGAACCAAGTTTACAACCTCAAGAAAATTCTGTTGGATATTTGAGAAATTTTGGTGTTGCATACCAAGTGTTTGATGGTATGACAAACCCAATTTTAAGCCCAAATGCACACCAACTTAACTCCTTAGCTACTGAAAATGATGAGGAAGCTATCGTGTATGTAAATGAGGAATCAAAGCACAATATTTTTTCTCACCACACTTCTTTCAAGGTGATATCCAAGCTTGATTCTCCTCTTATTAAGGTTGATATTGGTGAAGTCTTAAGTTGGAGTAAGGCCCTGTTCTTTTCGGCTGAAACAAGGCTGAGCTGAGCTGAGCTGAGCTGGTCTGATAGGAGCTGAGCTGGACTGATAAGAGCTGAGCTGAGCTGAATTTATAGAAGCTGAAACTAATAATTTCTTATATAAATTATCTAATAATTTTAAGAAAAATATTGGAGCTGAGCTGAGCTGATAAGAGCTGGGCTGAGCTGATAAAAGCTGAGCTGGTCTGAAACGGGCTGAAATTAAGCCGAAAAGAACAGGGCCTAAGAAGACTTTTGGATATAAAGGCTTAAGGTTGAATATGATGTTTGGTATGAGATGCTGCTATAGGTTTGTTTTTGATCCCGGAGTCTTGTTTTCACAACTAAATCGAGATGAGATATGTTTATCTAATCTTTTTGGGTTGACACATGGGTGGGAATCATATACTTACAAGGAGGTACATAGTTGGGCTCCCACGTTTACATTTCCATATGGTTAGAGTAGGACGACATCATTGTTGCTTGGTGGACTTTTAAGTGGGACTAATCTTATCTCCATTATTGCAATTTTGAAAGAACTTGGTGCAAGCAAAGAACCGAGTTCCACAATTAAGGGGGAATCCTTGATGAATGACGGGATTTCAATAGTGGTATATCAATTTTTCTTTGAAACGGCCCTTGCCAAAACCTCCAACTGGGTAGCAATTATGAAGTTTTTGGCTCAAGTTTCACTTAGAACCGTTGGAATTGACATTGCATTTGGAATAGTGCATATTCTATGGCTTGAGTTTGTTTCCAGTAACATTATTAACATTGACCGTGAGCAATCTTAGCTATTATGTTGCACAAGAGGGAGCTAAGGTCTCTGGAGATTGGTATTTATTCGTTTGCTTTATTTATAGTTCAATGCCCCTAATATTCCCAGCAACTTGTGTCTTTCCAATAATTTAGATACTTTGTCTCACCCTTGAGGACAAGGTGATTTTGAGGAGGTTGGAAATGGTTATGTGCATCGGGTACACTACAAGGGATATCGTGGTTGTGTTACTACTACCTCACAGAAAATGTCATCTCTCTCAAACCATCTCTTAATTGGATTGACATTTATGAATTATGAGGCACACCTTGATGCTAGTTTGAAGGGTTACCCAAGTGTCTTTCATGACTTGGTGATGAAGTTAAGAGGAGGTGGTCCGAACCTACAAGTTTTCATTTGGGACCCTGGCAATATAGAACAAGTGAAGCACGACGACCTCTTGACCGAAAAAGTAAGTCACTTTGTTTTTGACCCGGGTGGATTTCATTACAATCGGCACTCCCAAGTAGAGACTAAGCGTACTATCCTTGTTTTTGATCATGGCGGATTACAAGTAGTTGGCCTTATGTTGGTCCTTCCTCAGACTCCAAGTAGCCAAGATAAAATCTCCTATATGCCGAGAACATCATCCACACCAGTGATTGAAAGCTCCTCTTTCTCTTTAGTTATCACCTTATCCATTCCATTATTATTATTATTATTATTATTATTATTATTAATGGTGAAGAGAAGATTCTGAGGATTTCGATCAGTGAGACCAAAGACAGCAAATTTGAGAAGTGGGGGTGTTTGATTCTTTGAATTGTTTGTTGGTTGGCGTCGGTTCCAACAGCATCAGGTTGATCAAGCTACTAAAATTGTACTCCGTATTCAATCTATGGGGTGCCTTGGTGAGTTAAATCTTATCCTGGAGGACAAGGATCGTTTCAAGGGGCCGGTATTGATACACACCAAAATAATATGAAGGGTAGTCTCGTAATTGTGTCTTTTATTTCTAGCTTATTCCTCAAGGCATTTAGCCTATATAAGGGCATTAGTAAGTTGTAGTCACTTATCGAAGAATTTATCATTGAAAGTTAATCTTTCTTAGCTATCCAATCTCCATTTTCTCTCTAATTCCATCAAAATCCATTGATTAATCCTAGGTGATTCCTTCTCTCACCATAGATTATTCTATAGATCATCTAACTTATCGACTAATTAGTCGAACAGTTAAACCGATCATATCATTTATTTACTTCATTTTTTACGATTGTATCAGTCAAGTTCCATCTTAAATGGCTAATCAACAGTCAACACATAGTCAAGTGGAAATGCATGATTAATATTGTTATTGCTAACATCAGATGTGATTGTTTGATTATGAATGGTCTTGACAACTTAATGAGTCAAGTCGAGCTCCTGTTGGGTCAACTCAAAGAGTTTGCGAGTGGCTCAAACTAATTTGATTAGTTAATATTTTGTTTTTAAGCATCATATGATAATATATTTGTCTACTCTTAAAATAAATAAAAAGAGAAAAAAGAAAAACACCAAGTATAACTCTCATTGTCCATGTTATCTAGGCTCTAGTTCAGTAAATTTCAATGAAAATATATATATTTGTCAATGAAACCAGAGCAATAGCAATATATTTAAAACCTAACCTTTGCTTCTGACCTCCACTTAAACTTGATCCTCGTGCTCCAATACTGGTTTCGTACCCTTTAGGAAGTGATTTGATGAATTTATCGGCGTTTGCAGTTTCCGCAGCAGCTTTAACTCTCTCCAGGTCAACGCCTCTCATCAAGTCCCTGTAGCCAATGTTCTCGGCAACAGTTCCTGAGAAGAGAGTCTAGTACAGGCGTACAGCATCATTTATTAGTGATAAGGAAGCAAAACTGAACAGAGAGAACATTAGTAACTGTTGCTCGTACACCTGCAAGGTGGTAATTTCAGTAACAAAAGGTAACTGAAAACATACAAATAACTGTAATTTAAAAGGGGGAGGGTTCTTTAGTTTTCTCATCTTCGATGGTCCAGCATGTAATCATCCAAATGTCAAAAAGTTTTGCCGCTTGAAGTTGATTTCTTCAATATTAGAGATAAAAAATTTGCATAGTTGTGATTCTCTACAATCAAACATCATAGTGATATTGTTCCAATGCACAGAAAGTTTGGTTAGTTCACTACTGTCAGTAAGTTGAGTGTGTTCTTACTTGCTTAAATTGACTTCTCAGATAATCTTTCTCAATCATACTCACGAAGCTGTATATAAAACTTTGCTAGAGTTACGATTGACTGTCCCTTGATGCTATACCCATTCTATCACCCAAGTTTCCAGCATAATCATTTCTATCTTCAAAACACAAAAACACTTTGGATACCCAGATTGGGTGTAATGGCCGGAGGAGAGCAAAATCCAAGGTATGATAAGAGAGAAGTCAGTCATTTGGAAAACCATGGAGGGAGGGAGGAGACATTAGATCGAAGGCAATGATTAATTGCAACTCACAATATCTTGTGAAACTAGGGCAACATGGCTTCGTAAGCTTTCCAGCTTCAAGCTTTGAATATCATGTCCATCAATCAATATGCGACCTACAACATGGTGGGGAATACTAGAAATTTATAGTTTGATGCAAAATATCAAAACCTTACAGCCCAAACAGGCTACATCAAAAAATTGGCAAAGAACAACAAAAGGAGAATTATTATGATTCACCATGCAGGGGATCATGAAGGCGAAGAAGAAGTTTAACCAGCGTTGTCTTTCCTCCTCCAGATGGGCCAACAAGAGCAACTATCTGACCAGGTTTGATATGGAGATCTACTCCATTTAAGATAAGAGGTAAACCATCCCTATACTGAAATGAGATATCACAAAACTTCAGATCGCCATGAACCGAATCTAATGCAATTGCATCTTGTCTCTCAAGCACCTGGATGAAGTAGATCAGTTTTTGAATTCATTCCTTTCACAAGCTCAAATAGTCAAGGCTTGCAAGATAATATTGATGATAGATATAAAAGCAAGTTTATGAGGAAATGTGCAGCACAGTGACCAATAACTATGACTGTAGGAAGTCTAGACTCATGAAAGATAAGGAAACTCAAGAATCATGATAGATGCTCAATTGCATTCTTACGATTAGGGGACACTCTTTCAATTGAAGTTAAAACAAGACTAACTATGCAAACCTCAAGCTGTTTTAAGAATAGGCAGCTATTTTATATCGGTAACAATTGCAATAAAGCCATGTCTGTCAAAAATTTGTAAAGGCAGTTTGTAATTTGTATTACCTGAGGGGTGAATCTTGTGAGGGCAAACAAACGTTCAATGGCTGGCTCCCCTTGCTTCAATTCGTTATAAGCTTTTCCAACATCCTGCAAGTTCCAATTAAATTCAGATGCGTTTCTTAACACGATTTCGTTTCAGTCAAGCAGTGAAACAAACACATAATGAGACCAATGAACTTATTTGAAGTACAACAAACCTTGTCATGTACATTACTTAATACTCACAATGAAATAACAGAAACTATGTTTGTTCTTCTACTTGCCTGCAGGTAGTATTAATGAATATGATCGTATTTTAAGCTTCTGATTGCTGGTTTATACATAGGCAATAGGTTCAAAAGGCTGAATACGAAAAAGAATAAGTCATTTAAGTCTTCATTACACAGCCACTGTACTAAAAGATGAAGATCAATATGCGTGTCGTAAGGATGTGGATCATGTCCTAGTGGAAGTGGAGAGAATGTGAAGGAATAATTGGAAAACTGATCTTACCTGAATAGGATCAACTAGAAAGACCAGCGATGTTATGAAAGATATCAAGCTACACATGCTGAAAGATCCCCTAGAGATCACCATGGACCCAGCACAGAATAAAAATAACGTTCCAAAATAAACAGCTTGCACAATCTGAGGAATAAGAGCCTTCATTTTCTTCTTTTTCAGCTGTCTGCTTAGGTCAGCATAAGCAAGCCTTTTGAACCTAATACTTTCAGACCATTCCATATTGCTTGCCTTCACAAAAAGAACTGACGGGAGGACCTATGACAACATGTCAGTCAATCTTCAAAACTTATATAATGGCTGAGTGCGGGTTGCACTAAAGCATGACCTTCCATATGTGATATATGATCGAGTGAAAATAAATGAAGAATAACACATAGTTGGTGGTGACACTCAATTGCCATGGTTACTAAAAGGGGATATTCCATGGAAGTTTACTCACAGATTCATTACCATTCTCTTGATTTACTACCTTCTACTAACTGATCACGAGCAATGAATTCGTGTATGTAATTGTGCATGCACATGCCAACTTTCCCCCTCCCTCCAAACACGGGGTTGAACAGATTGTGAACCAATTAATGAGAAACTATGTAATAATATAAAAATGAATAAAATATTAAAAGCATATTCAAAAGTACACAGGATACAGTAAAGTCTTTAATAGAAATGACATAACTGCACCTCATTCAAGTAAGCTGAAAGAGCCGCAATACTCAGATGTGCCATCCTAGATATTCTTCGAAGCCTTGAACCAAGTAATGTAATCGCAAGAGCAACAGATGGAATAACCTTCAGTTAAAGAGGCCAGAATGGATAAATATTTTGTGTCGGCTCAGTGAATGACTGAATGACTGGGAGAACGAATACGAAGTATGGGTTATCTGTTAGCGTTAAAGTGTCTCACCAAGGCTGAAGTTATTGATAGGGTTGGACTGATTGCCAACATCTGCGCTGCCATGGCTGATAGCTGCAGGGTGCTAGGCACTATCGTCTGTCATGAAAATCAAAAGACCAATGAATCAATATATAAATTATGAAAAGTACTCCCTCCGGACACTATTTTTCGCCCCACTAGCTTAATATATGTGAGAGGTATTTTAATGAAGTGGGGCAAAAAATAGTGTCCGGAGGGAGTAATAATAATAAGTTGACTGTTGTAGCTACTGAGCTGGAGATTATACCACTAGTACAGCCTCCAGCTCTCCAGGAAACAGAGTTAAGCAATTGGAGCTACACACAGTAAAACACGAGTGCATGCCCGACTAAACGAGATCCCTCATAGCAGTTGTTGCCTAAAATTTAAAGTATAATGTGGGGGCATATCTCAAGCTCATTAAGTGGGAAAACTCAGCAGGATATTGCTTTTAAAAATCTGCTGTTTATGTCCTTGAAAGCCCTATGATGAGTTAATTCTCAATACCATTAACATAACAAACAATTATTATTAGTGATATCTTGACATCAACGGCAATAGTTTTTATAGTAGCAATTTATACAGCTAAGGACCCTACAATCCTATATGTTACCCATCTTAATTGTTGCAAAGAAACAAATCAAGGACGAATGGATCTGATGATAAAATATAGTTTGATTCCAGTTCGTCCCCTGATTGAAGGCAAATCCCTGGAAGTTAAGAAATGAAAATTGAGAAGTTGGGAACCAGCCTCATACTTGCCACTTACCATACACTGACAAACCTTAATGCACCTTCAGCCATTTTCATTACAATGCATTGTAAAACTATCAAAGTTCAAAAAAGGGAAATGTCATCTTTATTTATAGGATCTTATTCAAATTCTTCCCCATTTATTGAACACTATTCCACCACCAAATTTTCACTTCTTGATACTACTACCATACATGCTGGTAGAGTAACTCCCTGCAACCAACTGATAACGGCTTAACCATATTTTATGAGAATTTAACAGCTACCATCAGTGAAGTGAAAATAAACTTGGAAATAGCAAAAATAACTTCTTGTTTCTCAATTACACTAAGACAACAAAAATTAAAAATAAAATAAAATTGCATCATCCTCGAAACCATGGTTTATCTGCCAGGTGTAAATTCTTTCTAACTAGAGTCAAACTAAAGTTTAGGAACTCTGATAAACAGTTGGTCCCACGTAAGACCATTATACTGGGTCGGGGTGTTTGAATGATAATTCTATTAGAAGTTTCGCTGTTTCACCATAAAGACCCATACGATGTTCATAAGTTAATTAGATTCGCCAAGATGGTGAATATTGGAATGACAGATATGTCAAGATGGTGAATATTGTGATGACATTGAGAAGCACTGTCATCTATGAAGCACTGTGTCAAATGAGAAAGCATGACAGTACGAAGCACTCAGATGTGATGTGAGGCACACGTCATATCTATCAAAGCATGATGAATATTCATAAATAACTTCCCATATTGACTCGCTGTAGTTTGTAACCTCTTAGTTATCCTAATATACATGCACAAATTCATATATATTCACAAAAGAACATTGTAAAGCAAGTTACTCTTGATGAATATGGATCATGAATTCTTGGTAATTGGACACACTAACATAAGCGATATGAAGCAATTAAGATCGAAGTTTCGGGCACACTGATCACTAGTACTAACTCCTCAATGTCACAAATCAGCAAATGTATTCGCCTAAATAGCTTATTAATTTATAAACAGATAAATTAATGTGAAGTCAAATAGAATGATGAGGCAAGGCATACATTAAGAAGGGCGAAAACAGTGTCAGCAACGTCAGAAGCCTCAGAAGTGATCCGATGAGCAACATCACCAGCGGAAACGCCATCGCCATCGAAAAACCCTAAATCCCTTTCCAAAACCCTCTGAAACACATAACCCCTAACCTTATACGAACAATTAAAGGCGGCCTCCCACAGAAACGCCTGCTGAAAGTAACTGGAGACCAATCGCACACCAAACAATCCCGCAATCACGGCTCCATCATACTTAAAGGAATCAACATCGCACAAAATGGAGGACAAGGAACCGGCTTTGGGAACGATCTTAGAAAGCGAGAATACGGAGACGGCGCTGAAAGCCCAGCCTTGGAGGATGAGTTTCCACTCGGACTGGAGGTAGGGTTTGATGGAAGAGAGAGAATTGGGGGTTGAAGATGTGCAGTTTATGGATAAGGAAGGGAAATTGAGAGTGAAAGTAAGGTAATTAGGGTTTTTAGGGAGTTTGGGTTGAATTGAGTGATGGAGAAATGTGGGTGAAGATGAAGAAGGAAGAGAGTGGAGTTTGGAGATGTACATTTTCTTTTGGGGGAAGAAGGAACAGAATTTTGAATGTTATGCGTATGTTCTTTGCTTTCCTCTACATGTTCTCGCGCCTTTTATTCTCAACGGAGTAACCCCTTCTTTTTGACTCACGATACTCCCCATTATCTCAAAAGTAATGGATGATCCATTATCTTTGAAAAGCCTATGCGATGTACGGATCGATTTTTAGTGACAATAATGATGACACCAAGTGATATATGCGGTAAACCTCAAATTAAATTATACGCGTGCATTATATTTTAAACTCGTAATATCTCTCTTTAAGACAATACTCAAATATTTGGGTTGATAGTTGATATCCAAGAGACAATAATGACAATGTGGTACAATTATACTACGGAGTATTTCCTTCTTTCTTCTATCTCCTTTCATATTCTATTTTCGTTTGTCTTTCTATCTCCTTCTCATCAACCTCACATTTTACTTATAATTAATTTATACATATGCCGTTATTTTTTGAATAACATTACTCTTTTAATGTGAGATAATTTTATTTAATTTTATAGTATTAAAAGCTCGTTAAATTTTGTCGATATCTAATGACGAATTATATGATGAAAATTCATCGCCCTATTATATAATTTTTCGATGTAAGATAGAGTTTTTCAAAGACTCAAAAATGTTTGGCTGATGTTCGATGTAAAATAGAGTTTTTCAAAGACTCAAAAAATGTTTGGCTAATATCTATGGACGAATGATTACTCTTATTTATAATATAGATATTAATTAGCTCATCATAATTTTTCGATGTGGATAATTTTACTTAATAGAGATTAAGGATCAAATGATTTTTTGTTGATATCTACGAACGAATGATTATTCTTATTTATAATATAGTTAAAATTTATCACCTTAATATATTTTTTTCGATCCGAGATGATTTTACTATTTCTATATGTAATGGATTCATTATTTTTTCGAGGAAATAATATGAAATTCATAACTTTATAATAATTTTTCGATGTGAAAAATATTCACACACGTTTATAGTCTTAATAATTTTTTTAAGACTAAAAAGGGAAATTTTTACTTAAGTTTATTATAGTCTTAAGAGTTTTTCTAAAACTCAAAAGAGGTTTGATTTATATCTATGAAATTCATGACTTTGTAATAATTTTTCGAAAAAATGTTACTCAAGTTTATAGTCTTAAGAGTTTTTTTAAGACTAAAAAATGTGGGATAATTTTACTTAATTAAGTTTACGGTATTAAGAATTTGTTTTAAGACCCAAAAGAATTTGTTTTTTCATCTAAGTTATTAAGGACGAACGATTACTCTTGTTTATATAATAGAATTCGCTCACCTTATTACGGAGTATATTTTTGGACAAATGATTATCTAAAACGAATGATTTCTCTTATTTATGATATCTCATCATAATTTTTCGATGTGTGATAATTTTACTTAAATTTATAGCTTTAAGAACTCTTTTTAAGACTCAAAAGATTTCTGATTGATATCTAAAAACGATGATTACTTTTATTTATATAATTTTCATCAGTTTTTGTAATTTTTCGATGTGCGATAATTTTTACTTCTAAAAACAAATATTTTCTCTTATTGATGATGTAGAATTTCATCACCTCATCATAATTTTTCGATGTGGGATAATTTTACTTAAATTTATAGTCTTAAAAAGTTCTTTTAGGACTCAAAAGATTTCTTTTTGATATCTAAAGACGAATGATTGCTTTTACTCCGTGTTTATATAGTAGAATTTCATCATGTTATTATAATTTCTCGATGTAAGATGATTTTACTTAAATTTATAGCTTTATGAGCTTTTATAAGACAATTTTTTTTGTTAATGTCTAAAAACGAATGATATCTCTTATTTTATAGAATTTCATTACCTCATCATAATTTTTCAATGTGGGATAAATCTACTTAAGTTTATAGTCTTAAAAGTTCTTTTAGGACTCAAAAGAGTCCATATTGACATATAAAGACGAATTATTGCTCTTAATTATATACTCGTAATAGAATTCAATCAACTTATAATTTTTCGATGTGGATAATTCTATTTGAATTTAATTATAGTTTTAAGAATGATTTTAGGACTCAAAAGATTTCTCGTTGATATCTATAGACGAACAAGTACTTTTATTTATATAATAGAATTTTATCGTTTATTATAATTTCTCGATGTGGGATAATTTTACTTCAATTTATAGCATTGAGAGTTGTTATAAGACTCAAATGATTTTTCAGGTTAATATCTAAAACAAATTATTTCTCTTATCTATAATATAATATAAAATTTCATCACCTCATCATAATTTTTCGATGTGTGATAAATCTACTTAAATTTATAGTTTTAAGAATTCTTTTTAGGACTCAAAAAAATTCTGATTGATCTCTAACGACGATGATTAGTTTTATTTATATGATAGAATTTCATCACCTTATTGCAATTTTTCGATATGGGATAATTTTAATTCAATCTATAGCCTTAAGAGCTATTATAAGATTACAATGATTTTTGGTTAATATCTAAAAACGAATCATTTCTCTTATTGATGATGTAGAATTTCATCACCTCCATCATAATTAAGATTCTAGATTGACATATAAAGACGAATGGTTACTCTTAATTATATAGTAGAATTCAATCAACTTATAATTTTTCGATGTGGGATAATTTTACTTGAATTTAATTATAGTCTTAAGAATGTTTTTTACGATTCAAAAGATTTCTCGTTGATATCTATAAATGAACAATTACTTTTATTTTTATAGTAGAATATCATCACCTTATTATAATTTCTCGATATGGGTTAATTTTTACTTAAATTTATAGCTATATGAGTTTTTATTTAACGAATGACCACTCTTATTTATAATAGAGAATTTCATCACCGCATCATAAATTTTCGATGTGGGATAATTTACTTAAGTTTAATTTCACCACTTTATTATAAGGGATTTTCTACACGGTGTTCCTATATTTTTAGCTTTTTTATATGGTATCTCTACACTTATATAATCACATGGTACCCCTCACTTTTAATGTATTATGTCTTTATATCCTTAGTGACTTTTTCTGTCCCTAAAAGTGAGGGGTGACTTGTGTGATTATAAAAGTACAATGATACCATATAGAAAAGCTAAAAACATGGGGTACCATGTAAAATATTTTTTATTATAATTTTTCGATGTGGGATAATTTTACATAAGTTTATAGTCTTCTGAGTTTTTTTTAGTGACATCTTATTGTAGTTTTTTTTATAGCATATCGAAAAAAATTCGATGGGGGTACCATCTTATTGAGAGTTTTTTTTTAAGATTAAGTCTTTTTTGTTGATATTTAAGAACGAATGATTGCTTCTTTATAATAAAGAATTCCATCACCTCATCGTAATTTGGAGAATGATTACTTTTATTTGTACAATAGAGTTTCATTGTCTTATTATATAATTGAGTACTCTTATTTCTTGTTTATAATATAGAGTTTCATCGTACCTTGTTATAATTTTTCGATGTAAGATTATTTTACTTAAGGGTGTAGTCTTAGTATGAAACTTTTTAAGACTCAAAAGTTTTTATTAGTGATATTTAAAAATAAATTATTATTCTTATTTATAATATAGAATTTCATCATCATAATTTTTTTGATAGTTGAATAATTTACCGTCTTAAGAGATCTTTTTAAGATCCAAAAGAACACATGATTACACTTATTTATAATATAGAATCATCATCTTAATTTTTTCGATGTGTGATAATTTTAAGTTTGTAGTCTTATTAAGAGTTTTTTAAGACTCAAAAGGTTTTTTGGTCGATATTTAAAAACAATGATTACTCTTATTCATAGTATAAAATTTCATAACCTCATAATAATTTTTCGATGTAAAATAATTAGTTAAGGTTTATAATCTTAATCTTAAGAGTTCTTCAAGACTCAAAAGATTTTTTGTGGATATCTAAGAACGTATGATTACTCTTATTTATAATATAGAATTTTTATATGTAATAAATTCATCATTTATTTTGAGCAAATAATATGAAACAAATTATATGAAATTTATACTCAAATGAAAGCATTTTCTACCAAAAATCTAATTATAACATTTTTATAAAAAATTTACGATAATTTTTTGTTAAACGAAATTTAAAGGTTTTAAGATGAAAATTATAAAACATCACATTAATATGATAGATTAAATATATTATTATAATAATTAGAAGATTCTCTACTTGATTTTTTTTATTAGTAATGATACTTTCCTAAATTGAGTTTTGATGCAACGGACCAATCATATCGCTCAAAAAGTTCATCGTTTATATATATATATATATATATATATATATATATATATATATATATATATATATATATATATTGATTATTAATCATAATTGTTATTTATATTTATATTTATTATTATTATTATTATTATTATTACTATTTATTAATTATTTTTATTATTATTATTATTATTATTATTTATCAATTAATAATAATATTTAGTTTTATTATTATAATAATAATAATTATTTTTAATTGTTATTATTATTATCATCATCATCATCATTATTATTTATTTATTTTTTCAGTTCAGTTAAGTTGAGTTTAGACGCATTCAGTACAGTTTAGTTCAGACTCATTCAATTAAGTTCAGTTCAGTTCAGAGTCATTAAGTTCAGTTTAGTTCAGACACTTTCAGTTCAGTTCAGTTCAGTCCAATCAGTTTCAATCCAAAAGAACAGAGTGTAAGTCGAAATTACTCCCGTAAGGTAAATGATATAGGTCGGAAATGAAACACGGTGGAACTTTGTAAATATACATAATAACATGGGTGGTATTTGTAATATATATATATATATATATATATGTATATATATATATAGATAGGTTCACATAAGGCCAACAACTCTTATAAGTTCATAAGTTCCAGTGTTAAAGTTACACAAAAAGTGCTTAAAGTTACACGAGATGAATGTTAAAGTTGCACTTTATCACTTGAAGTGATAACAGTGCTAAATGTTATAGTTACATATCAATCTTGAACAAATGCAACTTCAACGTATGTCAACTGTAACTTTAATATAGACTTAATTACATATGGTGAACTTATTTGATCCCTTCTCTTTATATATATATATATATATATATATATATATATATATATATATATATATATATATATATATATATATATATATATATATATAGAAAAGGGATCAAGGGAGTTTGATGAAAAGTGGGAAGTTGTGTTGTTGGCCATTGATCTTGGGTTGGATGGATGACTTAGATGAATGATATTCAAAAAAAAAAAAGAGAGAGTAAATGTCATTAACTGACACAGCAGCAGTGGAGAGAGAAAAGGAGAAAAACAAAAAGCAACTCTTCTCTCAATCAAATTTTCACTTCTTACCACTAGTTTTGATCACTCCTTACCACTTGATTCTCTCATCTTCATCTTCCTCTTCATCTATCAAACAAAAAAAAAGCATCACCATCTTCAAGATCCATTCATTCGTATAACTCCGACCATACTCCGTCAACTACTCCGATCATACTGCGTTTTTAACCCAATATACTCCGTAGTAACTTCGATCATCATACGAATGTTCATCTTCATCTTCGTCATCTTCATCTTCATCTTCATGCTCATTTTTCTTCATCATCTTCATCTTCATGCTTCTTTTTAACACAACATGACGGATAATTATACCAATGTATGTTTATACATAAACTTTGATCATCTTCATTTTTTTAGCTTCTTCTTCATCTTCATCTTCATCTTCATCTTCGATCATCTTCAAGCTTCTTTTTATTTTTCATATCTTTTTTTTCTGTATTTATAAAATTATTCATCTTCATTATCTAAAAAAAAGAACAACTTCATCTTTAAGATAAAGTTTGAAGATGAAGTTGTTCTTTTTTTGGTATTTATAAGATGAAGTTTGAAGATGAACTTCATCTTTAAGATGAAGTTTGAAGATGAAGTTATTCCGTATAGTCACAAATATTGAGGTGTACAATCGTGTGATATAAGTTGCACAGTCACACATGTTGATGTGTACAATCACACGCTATAAGACGTACAGTCACACACTTTAGGTTGTATATTCACACTCATTATATTGTATAGTCACACTCATTATATTGTAGAATCACACAAATTCTTACAGTGATTAGTGTATGTAATCATCTTTGTTAATGATGATTGAAGTATAAATAAGTACGAGTATAATTTAGTTGTATAGTCACAGAGATTATGTTGTATAGTCACACAGTTGAAGTTGTATAGTCATACTCGTTATGTTGTAGGATCACAGTCATTATGTTGTAGGATCACACCGTTTATGTTGTATAGTCATACAGTTAAAGTTGTACAGTCACACTCATTATGCTGTACAATCATGCAGTTGTAGAGTCATTGTAGTCACATATTAAGTTGTGTTGTGTGATTTAGATTGATTGTGTGTTTTGTTGCAGCGAAATAGTTGGTGGAAAGAGGAATGTTGGTAAAAGGGGCGGTGGGAAGAAAAAGGTCGTGGAAGATACAACGACCGACCACGTAATTGGACAATGTATTGTTGCGCACGTACCGGAGACCATCGTTAAGCTCTTGTGTGTTTATGTGAGATAAAATATTTGCTTTAGGATGAATGTACTATGTGTAAATGATGTTTCAGACTTGGTGTTTGGGAAGAAAAAAAATTAACATTTGAATAGTCATACAGAGTTGGTTGTACAGTCATACAGAGTTGTTTATATAGTCACCCGTTTGAAGATACATAGTCGCACTCGTTATATTTTGTTGTGAAGTCACAGAATGATGTATAATCACACCTTTGAAGCCACACAGTCGCAGTAGTTATGATGCAAAGTCACACGCTTTATATTGTATAGTCACAGAGTTGATGTTTGGGAAGATAAAAAAATCACTTATCCTTCCACCTGTGTGACTATACAACATAATCTCTGTGACTATACAACTAAATTATACTCGTACTTATTTATACTTCAATCATCATTAGCAAAGATGATTACATACACTAATCACTGCAAGAATTTGTGTGATTCTACAATACAATGACTCTACAACTGCATGATTGTACAGCATAATGAGTGTGACTATACAACTTTAACTGTGTGACTATACAACATAAACTGTGTAACTATACAACATAAATTATACTTGTACTTATTTATACTCCGATCATCATTAGCAAAGATGATTACATACATTAATCACTGCAAGAATTTGTGTGATTCTGCAATATAATGAGCGTGACTATACAATATAATGAGTGTGACTATACAACCTAAAGTGTGTAACTACAAAACTGAAACCGTAAAATGGAAAATAAAAGCCATACAGTCAATTATTCTTCAATCATCATTAGCAAAGTCACATTCATAATTAGAAAGATGATTATACATACGATTCAGAACAAATTATTTAAACATTCATTAAATATTCAACCTTCATTCATTCATATTCAACCTTCATTTTAATCTTCGCAACAATACATTGTCCAATTACGTGGTCGATCGTTGTATCTTCCACGACCTTCTTCTTCCCACCGCCCCTTTTACCAACATTTCTCTTTCCATCAATCATTTCGCTGCAACAAAACACACAATCAATCTAAATCACACGTACAACTGAATATGTGACTACAATGACTGTACAACTGCATGATTGTACATCATAATGACTGTGACTATACAACTTTAACTATGTGACTGTACAACATAAACGGTGTGATCCTACAATATAATGACCGTGATTCTACAATATAACGAGTATGACTATACAACTTCAACTGTGTGACTATACAACATAATCTCTGTGACTATACAACTAAATTATAACATTCATTAAATATTCAACCTTCATTCATTCATATTCAACCTTCATTTTAATCCATATTTAATCTTCATTTTTTTTTGGATAATGAAGATGAATAATTTTATAAATACAAAAAAAAAAGTTATGAAAAGTAAAACAATCATGAAGATGAAATGATTGTGAAGGTATTCTACAGCTGAGTGATTCTACAACATAAAGAGTGTGACTATACAGCATAAAGAGTGTGACTATACAACTGAATATGTGACTACAATGAGTGTACAGCTGCGTGATTCTACAACATAATGAGTGTGACTATACAACATAATGAGTGTGACTTTGCAATTCTGCGAAAACATTACGCACTAAATGACTTGTTCTCCATTCATCCCACAAAAAAAGAACAACTTCATCTTCAAACTTCATCTTAAAGATGAAGTTGTTCTTTTTTTTGTGGATAATAAAGATGAATAATTTTATAAATACAAAAAAAAAAGATATGAAAAATAAAAAGAAGCATGAAGATGAAGATGAAGATGAAGATGAAGATGATTAAGATGAACATACCTTCGTATGATGATCAAAGTAACGCAATATGGTCGGAGTAGTTGACGGAGTATGGTCGGAGTAGTTGACGGAGTATGGTCGGAATTATTAATGGTGATTATTGTTGGAGTTTTGTTAGAGAGAGATGAATTTAGTTGAGAAATGAATTGAAAATGAGGGGATTGGGAGGTGTATGAGGGAAGTAATGGAGGGATTGATTTGGGTGAGGGGATGTTTCCCTCTCTCCACTGCTGCTGTGTCAGTTTATTGTTCCACCATCCATCTTAGGATGAATGCATGGAGGGGATCAACACTAAGGGAGAGTTGGAGAGTTAGTAACTCCCTTGATCCCCCCTATATATATATATATATATATATATATATATATATATATATATATATATATATATATATATATATATATATATAGAAAAGGGATTAAGGGAGTTTGGTGAAAAGTGGGAAGTTGGGAAGTTGTGTTGTTGGCCATTGATCTTGGGTTGGATGGATGGCTTAGATGAATGATGTAAAAAAAAAAAGAGTAAATGTCAGTAACTGACACAGCAGCAGTGGAGAGATAAAAGGAGAAAAGCAAAAAGCAACCCTTCCCTCAATCAAATTTTCACTTCTTACCACTAGTCTTGATCACTCCTTACCGTTTGATACTCCCTCATCTTCATCTTCCTCTTCATCTATCAAACAAAAAAAAAGCATCACCATCTTCAAGATCCATTCATTCGTATAACTCCGACCATACTCCGTCAACTACTCCGACCATATTCCGTCAACTACTCCGACCATACTGCGTTTTTAACCCAACATAATGAGTGTGACTGTACAACTTTAACTGTGTGACTATACAACATAAACGGTGTAATCCAACAACATAATGACTGTGATCCTACAACATAACGAGTATGACTATACAACTTCAACTGTGTGACTCTACAACATAATCTCTGTGACTATACAACTAAATTATAACATTAATTAAATATTCAATCTTCATTCATTCATATTCAACCTTCATTTTAATCCATATTTAATCTTCATTTTTTTTGGATAATGAAGATGAATAATTTTATAAATACAAAAAAAAGGTATGAAAAGTATATCACGCGATTGTACACCTCAATATTTGTGACTATACGGAATAAAGTGTGTCACTGTACAACATAAAGTGTGTGACTGTACGCCTTATAGGGTGTGATTGTACACATCAATATGTGTGACTGTGCAACTTATATCACGCGATTGTACACCTCAATATTTGTGACTATGCAACTCATAGCATGTGATTGTACATGTCAACATGTGTGACTACGCAGGTTATAGTGGTGACTGGACAACATAATGTGTGTGAGTATGAAGATGAAGATGATTAAACGCATGATATCTTAATCTCAAGGTATTATACAACTGCGTAATTCTACAACCTAACGAGTGTGACTATACAGCATAATGAGTGTGACTATACAACTGAATATGTGACTACAATGAGTGTACATCTGCGTGATTCTACAACATAATGAGTGTGACTGTACAACATAATGAGTGTGACTGTACAACATAATGAGTGTGACTTTGCAATTTTGCAAAAACATTACGCACTAAATGACTTGTTCATCTTCATCTTCATCTTCAAGCTCCATTCATCCCACCAAAAAATAACAACTTCATCTTCAAACTCCATCTTAAAGATGAAGTTCTTTTTTTTTAGATAATGAAGATGAATAATTTTATAAATAAAAAAAAACATGAAAAATAAAAAGAAGCATGAAGATGAAGATGAAGATGAAGATGAAGATGAAGCACAAAAATGAAGATGAAGATGAAGATGAAGATGATGAAGATGAACATACCTTCGTATGATGATCGAAGTTACTGACGGAGTATGTTGGATTGAAAACGCAGTATGGTCGGAGTAGTTGACGGAGTATGGTCGGAGTTATTAATAGTGATTATTTGTTGTGGTTTTGTTAGAGAAAGATAAATTGAGTTGAGAAACGAATTGAAAATGAGAGGATTGGGAAGTGTATGAGGGAAGTAATGTAGGGATTGATTTGGGTGAGGGGATGTTTCCTCTCTCCACTGCTGCTGTGTCAGTTTATTGTCTTTTTTTTTTAATTGATCCCCATCCATCCACCATCCATCTTAGGATGAATGGATGGAGGGGATCAACACTAAGGGAGAGTTGAAGAGTTAGTAACTTCCTTGATCCCCTCTATATATATATATATAGAAGTAGGATCAGGTGAGTCCACTTATATATGTTGAGTCCGTGAGTCCCCATCTTAGCCCTTGATTCAAGGTTAGATTAATGGACAAGATTTGATCTCATAATTAAGGAAATAACTAACAAATCTGGTAAATATATTATTTTTCTCTCTCCTCCTTAATTATCTCAATGCAAATCTTTTCTCTCTTTTATCAATCTTTTTAAATGTCTTCTTCTCTCACACAACAAGTTTTTCAAAATTAAGTATTTTTCATTTTCACCAAAAAATCATCATTTTCCTACTGCCATTGTACGTATGTTACTATGTTACTGCCATAATCCATAAACTATGTTACTTTAACTCATATAACGTGTTACTTTAATTCATAAACTGTGTTACTTTAACTCATAAAATCTGTTACGTTGTTTAATATATTCTCTTGCAAAAACTATTACTCTAACTCATACAATGTGTTACTCTAATTCATGAACTGTGTTACTTTAACTCATAAAATCTGTTACGTTGCATAGTCTCTTGCAAAAACTGTTACTCTAACTCATACTATGTGTTACTTTAATTCATGAACTGTGTTACTTTAACTCATAAAATCAGTTACGTTGCATAGTAGTCTCTTGCAAAAACAGGAGTTCCAATTAACAAAAAGAACAATGTTTGTTTTTATTAAGATACTCCAAAACAAAAAGTGGTACAAGATTCCAACTAAATCAACTCCATTACAATTCCAATGTTTCACAATTGTTACTCATAATGTCCTACTTATAATTATGCTTCTTCTTCATCCTTCTCGTTCTCTCCGTCTTCTTCTTTTTCATCTTCATCATCATCATCTCAGAAGCTTTGATTTAATCTCACCAACGCACAATGGAGGAAACTCTCACCCACATCCCTACATCATTCATGTGGATTAAAGTAACAGATAACAAGAGTTAAAGTAACATTGAAGTGCATTGAAGTAACATTGAATTAAATTAACTAAGTATGCTTATACACCAGGTATAAAGTAACAGAGGTCAGACATTAAAGTAACAGATAGTATGAATTAAAGTAACAGATAATGTTCTTTAAAATAATACCAGATATAAGTTAGTGTAAAAAATTCATATAATGATAAAAAAATGATAGTATGACGCAGTATCTTACTCTTTGATATTGTTTTCTATTTTGAAGTCATCATGTCCCCATAATTATAGGAAGTAGGAGTAGTATTTTTTTTCTTTTTTTATATGGCGTTACTCTTTGATATTGTTTCCTATTTTGGTGGCAATCACGTCCCATTATTATAGGAAACAATATTCTTTTTTTTATTATTTTTTTAATATGGCAGTTTCCTAAATTCTTAGGACACTACAATGCACTACAATAACAGATGAAAAACACTAAAGTAACAACTGGAGTGTATTAAAGTAACACGACATATAAAGTAACAGATGGTAGACATTAAAGTAACAGATGCTCTACACTAAAGTAACACAGTATATGAACTACAATAACTCAATATATTGTAAACGTAAAAACTAATAATTGAGTAGCATCTTAATGACTTCCATGGTGATTCCAGTATAAATTACAAAATATATATACTCACCGTTTGTGTGTTTTACGATTTGCATATGAATCTATGATGAATAACACGAGCATGAAAACAATATCAACATGAAAATTGACGCAGAATATGAATGACATGACCATGAAAACAATATCAACATGAAAATTGACGCAAAACATGAACACAAATTGACGCAAATTAATCAAGATAATGAATAAAAATTGACACAAAACATGAAAGCAATATCGAAACTCACCATTGTTATACTCGATGAATTGCTTATCAACCGTTAATGAAGATGCCGCGATCATTGAATTCATAGTAACGAAATTTCGAGCACATATTTGATTGAATGAATGAACGTGATGATCGATAAGAGCGTTTTTTTTTTTTTTTTTTTTTTAAGGTTTTGATGAACCTGTGAATGAACGTGAATGAATGAATGAGGGATGATTGTGATTATGGGAGTTATTGTTTCCTAAAATCATGGGAGTTATTTTAGGATACTAAATCTTCCTCTTTTTTTTTTTTTTTTTTAAATATAAAATATTAGGATGCATCTTGTCCATCCATCCTCATCCCATCCAACGGATGGGATGAGGACTTAGGGACTCAACATATATAAGGGGACTCATTAGAACTCATATATATATATATATATATATATATATATATATATATATATATATATATATATATATATATATATATATATATATATATAGATCTAGGATCCTTTGAGGCAGCTCAACTCGCCGCACCCATTGAGGCACAATCTCAACCATTAGATTAAAATCAAATTAAAGGCTAAGATTAAAATAAAAACTGACTTTAAAATCAAATTAAAGGCTAAGATAAACTCTCTCTCTCTCTCTCTCTCTCTCTCTCTCTCTCTCTCTCTCTATATATATATATATATATATATATATATATATATATATATATATATATATATATATATATATATATATATATATATATATATATAAGTAGGATCTTTTACATCCTCTATTTTTTTTTTGTACAATTTACCTTCCATCCTAAGCCATTTGATTTTATAAGATCAATGTCTTAGATTAACTACTTACTCAATGTAAAACTCTAAATTTTTTCCAACTTCCTCCTCTTTACGTTTATTTGATCTGTGTTTATTTGATCAGTTAATTTCAAAGTTTCCCTCTTTCATAAACACACAATTTCTCAATTTTATTCTTCAATTTCTCAACCAAATCAGTTCTATTCAAGATTAAACTTTTTGGTTAATCTAATTTCACTCTCTAACTCTCCATTTTTTTCTTCAATTTTTCATAAAAAATAGTTTTCACTTAAGGGTTAAACTTTCAGGTTAAGTTAATTTCACTCTTTAACAATTTAATTTCGTTCTTTTTTCTACTATGTTTGTTGATTTTGTTTTTGGTTTGATCGAAATCAATATGGTAGTAATTTTGTTCGTTTTTTGCATATATCTTGTTATGTACTGCGTTTTTCAATTTTTTTCAATGGTACTGTGTTTTTTAATTGAAATTATGAATATTGCAATATTTGAATATGCACATTGAAATAATTACATATTATTTCATAGCATGAATTTCTGGATTATTTGACTCAATTTTGTGTGTTATTCTACATGGTTTGATACATTATTTGAGTAATTTCTGGATTTTTGATTACAAGATTAAAAATTGAAAATATGAATATTGCAATATTTGAATATGAATAATGAAATAATTGAACATGAACATTACAATAGTTGAACATGAACATTAAAATAACTACATGTTATTTCATAGTATGAATTTTTGGTTTTGATACATTATTATCACTATGAAATACCAATTATTTTATTATGTTATTCCAGTTATTCTATACTATTGTTGTGGTTATTCTATATTATTCGTGAAGTTATTTCATTATATTAGTTACTATGGTTTATAACCAGGATTATTTTATAGGGTTTTTATAGTTATTCTATCGCACATATGTGATTATTATATTTCAATTTTATTTATTTTTACCGTAACTAACTCTCTCTTTGTTTTTGCCTTTCAGTGAAATTTCTTTTGCTGGGTGCATGCAAGATGTTTCATCCCAATACAATAGCACGAGTTATTTATTACAATAACTGAGTTTCTACATTGGACTAACTACGTAAAATCAGATAATATTATTCTAAAAGTGATTATATTTGAGTGTCAGCCAAATATAATAACATGAGTTATTCATTACAATAACTGGGTTTCTATTTTAGAATAACTATGTAAAATCAGATAACATTATTATAAAGTTAATTATATTTGAATTCCATCTCAATACATAGAATAACATGACTTATTTATTATAATAACTGAGTTTCTACATTGGAATAACTACGTAACATCAGATAACATTATTCTAAAATTTACGGAGTATTATATTTGAATTTCATCTCAATACAATAACACAAGTTATTCAATACAATAACTGACTTTCTACATTGGAATCACTACGTATCTACATTGAAATAACTATGTATAACCCGATAACATTATTCTCAGTAAACAATTTATTAGTTAACTATAAAATAACTATGTTTCTTCATTAAAATAATCTTGTTTGTACATCGAAATAACTATAAAAATCTGAGAAAAAATAGCTTTGGGGATTTAAAGAGTTTTAATCTTAGCTCTTGAACATGTGAGATTCAATGGTCACAATTAAAAGGTAAATTGTACCAAATTTGACAACTATTTTAAGGTCATAAGTTTCTGATGCGAATGCGGAAGCGGTTTAGAATAAGAAATGAAAGTTGGGTCAAAGGTTAATGTAACCTTGAGTGATGACGTGGTATTTGGGGTAGATTTGAACTAATGTTAATGTAACCTTGGTTCGTGGTTAAGGTCAGTGACGATTTTGAGTTTTGTGGCTCGGTTATTTTTGGGAAGCAAACGCTTCGATTTTCTGTATTTTGAGATCCGATGTTAATCGATGATTAACCAAAAGATATTTAACCCGTAGTTCGACCTTGAACCCGGAATTAATAGCTCAGAGTTTGGAGCACCAACCCTATAAAGAGTTTGAAGCACCTTCTCGAAGTTTAAACACGTGATTAACGAATTAATCCAGAGTTTGACAAGTTGTTTGTAAATTCATAAATATTCGATGCCTTTATTCAAATGGGACGTGGCTTTATATAGCCCTACATGCTCGAGATCCTCTTGGTATCTCTAGTAATTTCCTACCTATAATGTTTATGCTAAAATGGAAATAAATATTGTAAACTAGATACCTAATCATCACCATATATGGTGCATGATTCTCTCTTATTTTCCTACTATAATTATGTAGATTATGCTAATCCACATCTACTTATATAAAGAAACTATCTAGATAGTGCATAATTAATTATTACTTAATCAAATCCTTGCCAAATGTGATATATTCTTGATTCTCTTGTCACCCATTTGAGATCACGCCTATCTTTAATTTGGGTAAGGATTTCTTGTTGATATCTTTTGCTTGATTTTCTAGCCACCTATTAAGATCACGAGATCTCCAAAATTTATGACATCTCCTCCCTTTAGGTAATTATTCACTTGCTCCATATTTCCATGTATTTGGACGTGTAAGTTGAATCGAGTAGTCGCATGAATCTGGACATGCTCGAGCAAATACACGCCTATCTGCAGTGACTTAGATTTGAATAATCCAAGTGCGTAGTTTGTTGACTTGTCCGGTCCAGTGCTTACCTTATCGAACCCCACAATCGGGTCAAAAATGCGGAAGCTCCATTGAAAACTTGTTTTTGTATTTTTTTTGAACAAAGGTTAATGTAACCTTGATGTTTATTGACGAACGTAAATAAACGATACATATAAAGGGATATTTAGCCCGTAGTTCGACCTTGAACCCGGAACTAATCACGAAAGAGATTGGAGCCCAATCTTTTATCGCCAATTCGAAGTACCTTCTCGAATTTAGTAAACACCATGATCACAAGATCAAAATGTAACCGGTTTTTTTCCTCACTTCATAATTCATATTTTGTCTCGATATCTCCATGTGATTTTCTAATCTACAATATCTAATATAACATGGAAATAAATACTACAAAATAATCTACTAGTATCACCTAAGTATATCCTTGCCAAAAATACAAGATGCTTGATTTCTTTCCATCTCCTTGAGATCACGACATCAATACATTTGAGGCAATAATCTACTTGATCTTATTCTTTATGGAGATCACGACATCCCATTGATTTTATTGCGAGATTCCCATAATATATCAACCATAACTTGAGGATTCTTTTATTCGCTTACTATCTTTATGAAGATTAAAGGATTTCTCACATATCTTCAAGATAGGGTGAAATCTAGATAGTGCATTTAAATACTCGCACGCACCTGGATTAGATTCTAGTCACACCCATTTCACACTCGGTTCAGTTCCAGTGTTAAAAGTTACACAAAAAGTGCTTAAAATTACACGAGATGCAAAAAAGATGAATGTTATAGTTACATATCAATTTTAAACAAATGCAACTTTATCGTATATCATCTGTAACTTTAATATAGATTTACTGACACATGATGACCTTATTTGATCTTGACTCCATATATATATATATATATATATATATATATATATATATATATATATATATATATATATATATATATATATATATATATATATATATAACTGTCACATTTATTTATTTAAATTTAATTGGGACAAATAATTGTGACAATTAATTTCTTAGTTAAATCCAGCATGAACCCTAGGTTATGAATTCTTGATTGCATTGTCCCCAATCCATCTACGAGTGCTTTATAGATGATTATGGACCAATTGTATTTTTTTTCCATCCCCACGATATAAGAGGTAAGAAAATCTATCGTTTTAAAATCAATTTTTGGAAAAATAAATAAGTTCAATAGATGACAATAAACTAAATGTTTAAATGTCTCCTTAATCATTTTGTGTAAATGTGGCAAATGCGCCATGTTTGATATAATTCTCTGGAGGTTGCACTTCACCCGTCATTTTCAAACTAAGTAAGAAGGTAATTTCTTCCGGGTAAATTGCAAACCATTTCCCGCTTATTGAAAATGCATCTCTTTTCTTCGAGTAACATTCAAAGATTTTTCCGATAGTTTGAAGTTCCAAAGATATCTTATTAGCGTCTTTCAAGAGCTTATAAAAAACGAATCTTTCATTATATCTAACTTGCTTTTATCTAATTGTAATAGTGAAGCCCTTGAAGCAAATCGCAGCATTTTATGTATGTACTAAAATCTGCAGCATTGACGCTCCCGAATATGTCATGTATCCTCTATCTCTTTATCTAATGTCAAAGTACGTATTAAAATTTGTTGTAATTGTTTTTATTGGGGAAAATTTGAGAGAAATATTTTATATAACCCTGAAGGATCAACTTGCTCAACTTGCTTCCTGACATTGGTAAAATATCTCTTGAGCTGGGGCCATGGGGCCACATGAATCAAAGTTTAAAGGTGCCTTCTGTTTTGAAATGAATAATTTTGAAGAAGTAGAATATCTAGATTTCTCTAAAAGTGATTAATAGACTAAATAATCTTATTCTCATCGGATCTTGACTCTCTATATATATATGGTCATATTGCCACAATTATTTGTCACAATTAAATTGTGATACTTCTTTTAGTACTTTTGTATAAAATTATATTTTTACGAAAATATTTGGGATCAAATATGATCAATGGGATAGACAACGAAGAAGCAGTAACAAGATGATGCAGAGAAAGAATGAAGAATCTTAATGAAAGACGCTCTTTTAGCTTGTTCCGTTTATGCCGTTGTCCATTCCGCCCACGCTAACGCCTTAAAAGACGCTTGTTCTGCCTTAAGCGACTACGCCCACGACGAGGTTCCAATCGACCTGAAACCTCCGCCAGTGTCCGTGTCCGAACTATCGCACGATGAATTTTTTTAATTTTTTTTTTCAATTGATTGTTTATTGCATTAAGATGCTGACTTTATTTATTTTTTATTTTATTTCATGAAATTCAGGTTTACATTACGTAGTTGTAGAGTATTTGATAATTAGCTCAATATTCTAGCCATTGTTTTTGGGGATTTGTTCTTCAATTAATTTTGTTTTATGCAATTATTTTAAGTTTTTTTTTGTGATTTCTTTAATTTGATTTGGGATGTTTTATATGGTGTCATGGTAATTATAATGATATTGGTTATGGATGTATTTGTTTAGTTTGTGGTAAATTTTGTGTTTCGATGTATAAACGTAAGGGTAATTTTGTCATTACCGTGTTTATTTATTTAATGAGTCTTGAAATTGAAATACGAGGGGAGTTATAAAATATATACCTAGAAATGTAAGTGGTCATCGGTAAGAAAAAACAAAATACATGGTGATAATTTGTAAAATATCGTTAATACATGGTGATAATTTAGTAGTAAGCGAGAACATTTGAGAGTGTCTGTCGAAATGCTGTTTGATTTTCAAAACAATTCCAATTGAGTTGGGCTATTTAGTTTGATTATAAATACAGTATATCCGTAATATAATCCTTCAACCAAAATCACATTTTTACAAGCCCTCTTTCCTAGAAATCTCTACTACAGTCTTTCTCAAGAAAAGAAAAGAAATCAATACAAACTCTCGCAAATCAAGAGATTAAATTATGCCTACCAACTACCCTCCCCTCCTCTCGGTTCCCGTGAACTCCTCATCCGGCTTACTCTCAACCTCGGACTCCACCCTTGACTCCGCCGCTTCCATAACAATACCTTCCATCACCTCCCCATTTCATACAAACACTCTTTCCTAGAAATCGCTACTGCGGTCTTTCTCAAGAAAAGAAAAGAAATACAAGCTCTCGGAAATCAAGAAAATATTAAATTACGCCTAACAACCGCCCTCCCCTCCTCCCGGTTCCCGCGAACACCTCGTTCGGCTTACTTTCCGCTTCAGACTCCACCACGGACTCCGCCGCTTCCATAACAATACTTTCCTTCACCTCCGTCATTGAAGAGGGGTCATCTTGCTCTAGTGAAAACTGTATTTCTTTCGCTCGTCAACTGATCGCCTGCGGAACCACCGCGTCCTCCACCTCCTCCTCGCATGCTAACAACATTAGCCACTTCTTTTCATCTCTGTCTACCAATCGTAAATACTTAAACGTAACACGAGTTGGATAACCACAAAAGTGGTGATTGAACCACTTTGTTAGGCTCAATTGTGAAATTAAGTCTCTTGACTCTTAATTTAAGCAATAACCCCACTCTTTTATTTTTTTCCTCAATCAATATCTCACCGAAATATCAATTTCTTGTCCATATATCATTGTTAGGTACAATCACAAAATACACAAATACACGTATACAAATATTCCCAATAATTAAATTTTTTAAAGATTTTTGGTTAAAATTTGGAAAAATTACAAAATTATTTACAGAATTTTATAAATTACCAATGGTTAATGTTTTGTAATTTTATAAATTACAAAATTATTTTCACAAATATACGTATTGTAAAAGACAAAATACAACCAATGTTACTGAGTTTGATTTTCTTTTTTCCTTATTTTCATTTAAGGAAAGTTTTTCACTGATTAATATAATACTAGTTGGAAAGTCTGTGCGATGCAGAGGTTGATTTTTAGTGACGTTGATAATAATATCAAATTAGTATGCATAATAGTAAACGAATACTATCCACATACGTGGATGTGTTTCTAGGTAGGTAATATTTGCAGTAAACGTCAAATTAAATTATAGGCGTACATTATACTTAGAAAGACTAATTAAAGTATCTCACACACAAGTACATCTTCAACTACATATTCGTACCAATATTCATTTATATTTAAATAGAATATTTACTTGTTACTCTATAGGTTTTGTATTCAACAATATTATCTACGGATTATTATTATTATTATTATTATTATTATTTTTATTTTTATTTTTTTCCAGAAAATGGTATCATTTCATTCATTTTGAGTGAAATTACAATTTGATGCAAAAAAGACATCACATAAGGAACGCAAAAACATTCAAGGAATCTAAGTGGCCTATAATCCTATTATTCTTAGGACTAGCATTCCTGTAGAGTCTACCCGCTACATGGAATTTAATCCTGCAAACCAAAGCTTCTATGCTATAATGCTTAGATGAGAAGATCCTCTTGTTATGTTCTTTCCAGATTAGAGCCACCGTAGCTGCCAGACTAGTCTGAATCCAGGGCTTCTTCCAATGCTTATTTCTTTGGGGGGGAGAGAATCCATTTAACAATGCTACACAACTGCAAATTGCCAGGAGAGACATTCATCCAATCTGTCACACTCCTCCAAATCTGGGCAGAGACTGGACAGGAAAAGAAAAGGTGATGATGATCCTCTTGATCAGCCATACAAAGAGCGCATCTATTTGCCAGTTGATAACTTCTCTTAGCAAATCGATCAACAGTTGCAAGCTGATGTTGATATGCCAGGGACAACAGAATTTTATGGCTTGGGATAATACATGCTTAAGCCAGGATCTTCGTCCATCTGGAAGTCTCCCAACCTAAGAACACCTGATATGCTTTAGCTAGTTGGAGCTTGACACCTGAAAATGCCTTAATCCTAGCATGTGCTTCATGTAAAGAGCCAGAGATATCCACCAATTTATCCCTTACTTCAATAATACTTTTGATACCAATTGAGAAATAGTCCTTAGCTTTAACATTCCATATTGGTTCTTTATCAAAAACATAGGATTGACACCATTTACTCCAAATATTTTTGCTGTTAACTGAGAAGTGCCAAAACCATTTGGAGATGAGGGCTGCATTCCATGCTTCCAAATTTCTGACATTAAACCCCACCTGCTTCCAAAGGGGAGCATATATCTTTCCACTTCTTGAAAACAAGCCTTCGTTCATTCTCCTTAATCCCCCAGAAAAAATCTTTGCATAATTTGGTAATTCGATGAACAACCCCCTTAGACAAAAATACCCCTGAACACCAGAAATTCTCCATGCCAAAGATTACTGAATTAATCAATTGCACCTTACCAGCATAAGAGAGAAAATGAGTGGACCAATGCAAAACATGATGTTGAACTTTGAGAATCAAGTCATCAAACATCTCAATAGTTAGTCTTCCTTCAGCTAATGGGATACCCAAATATCTAAAGGGAAACTTACCGACAGAAAAACTAGTAGCATTAGTAATAGCATTCTGAATAGAAGTTGGACCCCCCCCCCCAAATAAACATTGGTCTTATCTGCATTTGCATACAGACCAGAAAGAAGACCAAAAGAGTCCAAAGCTTTCTTAACAGCAAGAACAGATGGAACATCTCCACGAACAAAAATCATCAAATCGTCTGCAGATACTAGATGAGTAAGATTAATTCTGCAACATTTGGGATGAAAAGAAACCTGATCTTGTTGGCAAAGACATCTGAGTGACTTAGACAACACCTCCATACTCATCACAAAGAGATATGGTGAGAGGGGGTCACCCTGTCTAATCCCACTTTTCCCCTCTAGAAACCCTGATATCTCACCATTTACTTTGAAGGCATACCAAGGAGTGGAAATGCACCCCATAATCCATCCAACAAAAACCTCAGGTAAGCCATAACTATACAACATTTTTTTAACAAAATCCCAATTTAAGGAATCAAAGGCTTTTCTGATGTCCACTTTCACCAAGCATCTAGGAGTCAAATACTTCCTATTATATCGTTTGACTAGGGCCTGAGAAAGTAAAACATTATCAAAAGTATTTCTCCCCTCTATGAAAGCTGCTTGCTCACTGCCAATTAGGCTTGGTAAGACCTTTTTAAGCCTATTAGCTATAATCTTTGAAACAGTTTTATAGAAAACTGTACAGCATGATATGGGTCTAAAATCTTTTACTGATATAGCATTAGGCTTTTTAGGAATCAAAGAGATGACCGTAGTGTTAGCCTGCTTAGGCATCTTTTTGGAGCTGAAGAAATTATTAACGGCAGCACAAAAATCATGTTCAATAGTGGACCAATAAGTTTGGAAAAAACCAGCAGCAAAGCCATCTAAACCAAGACTACTACCTGTATCCATAGAAAAAACTGCCCCTTTGATTTCAGCTAACTGGATGGGTTCCAAGAGAGATTTTACCTTCTCCTCAGGTAAAGAAACATTCTCTGGCATAGTTCCTTTAGAGAGGCAGGATGTCCCTAACAAAGTAGAAAAATAATCCTGAAAAGCTCTAGAGACATTTCCCCTTCCCTGATGCACTCTATCTTTATGATCTGTTATAGAGCCAATCATTTGTTGATGCTTTCTCTCTGCAATTTTTGCATGAAAATATTTGGATGAACAATCAGACATCTGCAAAAGCTTGACTTTTGCCTTTTGAAAGAGGGAACTAAGTTCAACATTTTTTAAAGAGCTATAATCATCTAGTAGTCTCTTCTCCTTGGAAATAAGGCCAAATGAATAAGGATTCTTAACTAACTCTTCATGGCAATTTACAAGGAGATCTTTAGCCTTCTGAACCTGAGAAGAGATGTTAAGAAAATGTTGCTTATGAAACTTCTGCAGGGCATGCTTGACTGCCCTTAGTTTATGAAAAAATCTATAAATTGGAGAACCAGAAATATAGCTTGACCAGGCTTTCCTTACAACCATATGATAATCAGGATGGTCTGCCCAGCAATTAAGAAAAGAAAACCTTTTACAAAGCCTTTTTTTCTAGAAAAACAGTGACCACAAGTGGTGAATGATCATATACCCCAGGCTCACAGCAAATAGCAGAAGAGGAAGGAAATTCTGTCATCCATTCAGGATTTATTAAGATTCTATCCAGTCTAGACCAAATCCTAGACTGTTGTTCCTGCTTATTTGTCCAGGTTAACTCACATCCAGAACAATTAAGGTCTTCAAGTTTACAGTTCAGAATACATTCATTAAAGTCCCACATATCTTGTAGAGAGGGAGGATTAGGCCCCACCCTTTCTTCAGATCTTCTAACAATATTAAAATCCTCCATAAGAATCCAGGGATTGGATGAGGATAATTTCTCAAGATCAGACCAGAGTTTATGTCTCTTTAAGCCATCATTGTAAGCATAGATGGCAGAGAGAAAGACATCCTTATTAGACTGGAAATGATCAACTGCACCAGTAATATGCTGGTCAGATTTATTCAGGACCTGAAATGAAATAGTAGAAGGGTTATACAAGACCCATATTCTTCCATTATAATGGCAATCATAATTGTCCACTATGCTCCAATTATTAAACAATCTTTTCCTAATTCTAGTTGCCTTATGAGCTTTCACTCTAGTTTCAATTAGAACCATAATATCCACATGCTGTGTAACCATAAAATCTCTAGCTTCACTTTGTTTTAAGGGGTTGTTAAGGCCTCTAATGTTCCAAGATGCTATCTTCATGAGTAACTAAGTCAGGTGGGACCTTCTCCTTCACCTCACCATTCAGATTAGCAATCTTCTTCATTGGACATTCTGAGTGCATTACAGAAACATTATCAGAGGCCTTTCCACCAGAAATTCGAGCATCCAACTCTTTTTCTGGGTACTCAACATACTCTGAAAGTTCTGAGGTACCACCTAGTCCATCACCTCCATGATAAAGAAGCTCAGTACTCTCTAGAAACAGTTGGAATTTTTTCACTAGAGGCATTGGCTCCAAGTTGGTCACAGGCTTTTGCTTATTAGAGGATGAGTTTCTCCTATGCACAGGCTGAAACCCTTCCACCTGCAAGCCTAAGGAGCATTCTGAGTGCTTTTCAGCAGCAGCCAAAGGGTGTTTTCCATCAGATCGACAAAGGGACCTCCCTCCCCACCTCTGAGTACTCACATTCTCCTAAGGGCTGCGAGGTACAACCTAGCTCCATGGGAGGTAAGTCAACTGCCCCAATTGAGTCTTTTGGGATCTCAACTGGTTCTGGAAGGCTCAAGATAACCTCTTTCATTTTTTTAGCAGGCACCACCTTCTTCTCCCATTTACAGTTAGAAATAGTATGACCCAGCTTGCGGCATCCCTTACAGAAATAAGGAATCCACTCATACTTAATCTTCTGATTAGAAAACTCATTGAAAGGTGTTCGAATAAACACCTGATCAGGAAGATCCCTAGATAAATCAACCTCAATAAGGACTCTAGCAAATGACAATTTAGCCTTATGTGTTGTAGCCATATCAGCACATAATGGCGTGCCTATTTTGTTTGCAATTTTCCCCAATACCACTTGAGACCACAAGTATGGATCAAGATCAGGAAAGAGAACCCAAACTAGAACTGTAGTAACCCTGTCCATGGTGTCTGAAAAAGAGGGAGACCATTCTTTGAGAATTAGAGTATAAACCCCAAGATTCCATGGCCCACCTGCTAGAACCCTATTCATGTCTTCTTTTGACTCAAACCTGAAGGAAAACCAACCTCTTTTGAAGATTTGGACAACAGGCGTAGCAAGTTTACCCCATTTCTCATCGACATATTTTTTCATCTGCTGTAATGTGGTTTAGATCCAATAACAGTCCTCATTAGAGTAAACCTCCAGAGTTTAAGCTCATCCTCAAAATCACTAAGTTCAATGCTAATTTCTTCACTATCAGCCATATCCTCATAAAAGGGAAGATTCATCCCTAATTTTTTGTTGTTCGAAGCAATTTCAGACCATTTAGAGGACAAACCCTCTTGACGAACAAAGGATTTAACAGAATTCTCAACTACTATCGTATTAGTTTCCACTTCTTTAACAACAGGACCAGTAATTGTTTTCAACGAATTAGAGGCAGATAATGGCGGAAGTGGCAAGCTCTTACCAGTATTAACAAAAGCATCCAAGATCACATCATTAAGATTTGGGCGCGAAGAACTCTGGGCATTACTCTGGTGCTGCACCTCTGCATCAAGCTGTTCCTTATTCCGTAGAGGAGGAAGAGATTGATGAGCTTTCCTCGGTCGTCCAGGGCCCCGCTTTACCGGAGAAGCCATGAACGAAGTTCGAAGCTCTAACAGAAAAGCAAAAGAGAGAATAACCGCCTAGAGAGAGAAAGCGTTTCTCTCTCTTCGCTCTGAATTGTTGTTATTATTGTTATTATTGATTATTTTTATATTTATTATTATTATTATTATTATTATTATTATTATTATTATTATTATAAATGTAATAACTAATAAATAAAATGACAAACAATATTAATGTATCAATGTAAAATAAGAGATCCAATTTGACATACATATTCAAAAACATATTATACGTAGCGTGTATATATACTATATAATGATATGAGTAATTAAATTTCATGATAGTATAAATAGACGTATTTATTTCTTACACAATAAATGTATAAATAATTTGTCTAATAGGGGATTAAAATATTGCTCATATGATTAACCAAGTACACGTATGATTGCGCAACACTTTGAGAAAAATTATATAAATTGTCAAATATAAATCTCTTACGTTATCTCACTTTCTTAAAAAAAAAACCCCTTGAATCATGCTATTAGTAATAAATTGTAGTCAAATATAGCGATGCACGGGCCGCTTGCTAGTGATGTTGATAATTTTTTTTTATCATAATTAATTACATTTAAAATCTATTTTTTTATGAAGAAGTATCTTGTACAAAGTATAATAATAAGTACACCGATGATGTGCATTTTGTTATTCCCAGAATTGTTTTGGTTGATATATTGATATCCAAGAATGAATAATTTCTTTTATTTATGATATATAGAATTTCACCACCTTATCATAATTTTTTGACGTGGGATAATTTTAAGAGTACTCTAATTTTAATTGCTTGAACTCTTTTTATGACTCAAAGGATTTCTGGTTGACGGATGATTCTTTTATTTATATAATAGAATTTGATCATCTTATTATAATTTCTCGATGTGAGATAATTTTACTTCAATGTATAGCCTTAAGACTTAAAAGAGATGTTGTAATACTTAAAAGATTTTTCGTTAATCTAAAACGAATGATTTCTCTTGTAGTATAAAATTTAATAAGCTCATCATAATTTTTCGATATGTGATAATTCAATTTAAGTTTATAATTTTAAGAACTTCTTTTGGGACTCAAAAGATTTCTAATTGATATCTAAATAAAGACGATGGTTACTTTTATTTATATAATTTTCTTCACCTTATTATAATTTTTCGATGTAGAATATATAATATTTACTTCAATTTATAATCTTAAAAGCTATTATAAGACTCAAAAAAAAAAAAAATTTCACATCCAAAAATGATTTTTTTTTCTTATTGATGATGTACAATTTCATCACTTCATCATAATTTTTCGATGTGAATAATTCTACTTAATGACTACTCTTATTTGTAATAGAGAATTTCATCATCTCATCATAAATTTTCGATGTGAATTTAGTTTTTGTTGGTTGATAGGAGTATCTAAGAATGAATGATTACTTTTATTTATATAGAGTTTCATCGCCTCATCATAATTTTTATTGCTCTTATTATATAGAATTTCAACCCCTCATCATAATACTCGTGTAGGATTATTTTTTCTTAATATCTATATATTCTTTATTTAAATTAAAAAATATATTAAAACTATAATAATTATTAATAACAATTACTTTAAAAAATCATAATTTTAATTATATATTTTTTAAGGGTAAATAAATAAATATTAAAACAATAATCAAACATAATTGACTAAACGTTTCACGCTATAGCGGTTCAATTTTTGTTGCTTTGTGAGGTGATAATCGTCGGTTTATATAGTGATACTTTTTAGAATCAAATGGGATATGATTGTTTTTTTTCCTATACAAATTCTTATCCATTTGATTGTCTGCATTTGCTTTTTGGACAGTATTCATAGGTGAGTGAAATCGTCAATGTAACTTCTAATATATAAGATAAAACATAGTCATGAAAGATCTTGTTTAAATTGTCTAATCAAGTACGCTATAAATATCAATTTTTTTGTAATTTTTGAAATACGTAACTAAAGTTATAGACAAAAGAAAACATGCATTAACAAGTGTGAAAAAGTAAACGCAAACAATCAAATGGAACAGAGGGAGTATATTTTTTATTTTAAAAAAATCGAGTTTTAGGCGGAGTAGGATTTTTATTCATATACAATTTTTATATTATTTATTAACTTAAAAAAATATATTAAAAAACTTAGATCAATCAAATCGCTCGAAAAGTTATAACTTTATTAATATATATATATATATATATATATATATATATATATATATATATATATATATATATATATATATATATATATATATATAGGAATTGCATCTCGTGAGTCTCTCTATCTTAAATGAGTCCGTCCCGCGAATCACAGCCACATGATCAAATCACATGAATGGCTGAGATTCAGCGTCATCTTCATCGTATATAATCTTACTGTTACAGTAACAGAACACTATTACAGTAACACAACTATCTTACTGTGACACTATCACAGTAATAAGGAATTACAATAATAATGTCACAGTAATAATGTTACAGTAACAGAACACTATTACAGTAACACAAATATCTTACTGTGACACTGTCACACTATTACAGTAACACAAGTATAATTATATAATACTGATACAGTAATCATGTTACTGTAACATCATGGATTCAGCATAGTGATGACTGTGACACTATCACAGTAATAAGAAATTACAATAATAATGTCACAGTAATAATGTTACAGTAACAGAACACTATTACAGTAACACAAATATCTTACTGTGACACTGTCACACTATTACAGTAACACAAGTATAATTGGGTGGTGAAGGTTGATAAGTGTACTGGAGAAGAGCATGTGTTTAGAGTTAGATCATCACGGAGGAAATTACCCTTATGGAGCAGAATTTGATCTAAAGATCAAATCACCTCGAAGCGAACTCGTAAAAATGGTGGCTGACAAAGTTCTAAACAAAAGCAACATCAACCCACTAAAGGTAGCTAAAACTAATCGTATACGAGTAGATCCAGTTCTAAACAAAAAGCAACATCAACCCACTAGAAATCACAAAATTGCCCCAATTAAGAAAAACAAGATTAAATTCACAATCAACTGAGCTAACATCAATTCTCAAAGTAAAATCGACTTCTCATGATCATTACCTGACAAAAACATTGAGGTCAATTAAGTTAAAATTAGAATTAGAGTTGAACGGAGTAGTAAAATCAAAGCAGAAGAAACAAGACCTGGTGTCGGTAATTATAGAAACCATTAGAGCCGGCAATAAGAACAGCCCATCTAGTCCCTACTGAGTCATCAAGATCGGAAGGCAGACGTAGGAAGTCGTCGGCGCAGGCCGCCGTGAGAAGGAGCAGGAGCGCCGGTACGACGGCGGCGCAGCGTAGAATTGTGGGCGGAGAAAGGTTGAAGAGCTAGAATTGGGGATGATTAGGGGTTATGATTGACCTATCACTGTCACAGGTTTGGTTGTAATTGATTGAGTGACGTGTCTCAATCTAGTGCGTTTAATGCTATAGGATCTGATGGTCAATAATTACGGGACGGACTCATTTAAAATTGAAGACTCATCGGATCCTCACTATATATATATATATATATATATATATTGATTGATTGATTGATTGATTGATTTCTTCCACTCGTCGCCATCCATTACTTAATGCTAGGACCGTTAGATCGTTTTAAGATAACATCTAGACCGTTGGTAATTAGTGGAGAGGAAAAGTAATGGAGAGAATCCAAATTGCTTTTTTTCCACTTCCGTTTCTCGCCGCTCATCTAATCTACTTTATTCACCTTCTTTTCCATGATCACTGTTTTTAATCCCGTGCAAACTGTTTGAATGTCCTTTTAAAACTTATGTTATGATCACTGTTTTTAATCCCGTGCAAATTGTTCGAATGTTCTTTTAAAGATTATGTTATTCCATAGAGTGAAAGAACGTATATCATATTAATTCTCTTCACGTATTTTGAAAAAATGGAATGAAAAATTGTTCGAACATAGAATTCAGTTTGAAAAAATATACTATATTTGGTTAATAGTTGTAATTTGTAATGATTTATAAAGTCACTAGGATGATATTTTTCCCAATTATTTTGTGGTGGTTATACGCTTATATCTACATAAAATTTGGCTTCTCAAATTAGATTAAAAAAAAATACTCCGTATAAAAAAAAAATCAAAAGGGAGTAATTTGAGGAAATTGTATTTAAAAGTGAGTACGGGGTAATTGTTAGTTTAATTTAAATTTGGCCGAAATCTATTTTTGACTTGTATTTTGACCATAATCCGAATCGTTTAAATGTATAACCCTACTCGTAACTGGCTTGACTTTTAAATACTTGTACATACTAAGTTATCCTTTATCTTGATTTAATTTTTTCCCCTAAAATACATTGCATTTAAAATTAATTTACTTGTATTGGATAGTCTAACTATGTGCTACTATAAGTTACTCCCTCCGTTCCATTCAATTGTTTATCTTTGATTAAAATACATCACAATGAATATAAAGTCAAAAATGGAGGGAGTATAAAATAGTTAAATACTCTCTCATATTAAGTGGATTCTTACCATAAGTTAAATATATGTGCAGACCCGTCTTAGGGGCAGCGCTATAGATGCATTTGTGTGGAGTAGACAGCTGTGAAGCCGCGCCAGATTAGAAGTAATTGAGTTAGTTAGGTTGTTAGAGGTGTAATAACTATCTCTCTCTCTCTCTCTCTCTCTATATATATATATATATATATATATATATATATATAGGAATTGCATCTCGTGAGTCTCTCTATCTTAAATGAGTCCGTCCCGCGAATCACAGCCACATGATCAAATCACATGAATGGCTGAGATTCAGCGTCATCTTCATCGTATATAATCTTACTGTAACAGTAACAGAACACTATTACAGTAACACAACTATCTTACTGTGACACTATCACAGTAATAAGGAATTACAATAATAATGTCACAGTAATAATGTTACAGTAACAGAACACTATTACAGTAACACAAATATCTTACTGTGACACTGTCTCACTATTACAGTAACACAAGTATAATTATATAATACTGATACAGTAATCATATTACTGTAACACAGGTAGTAAATGCTAAAGTAAAACATACCAGCAGAATTGCATCAAACAATAAATTAAAGCACCCATCTTTCTTCTCCCTTTATATAAGTTTATTATATACAATTTTCATTCAAATCATATACAGAAAAGAAAGAAATTAATTAATCACATAAATCAGCCAGAAACAGGAGAAAAAATCAGCAGAATTGTAATTTGATGACATGCCTAATAACCCAGATCAGTTATTCGAAATTGGAAAACATTCATTGAATCTTGATTATGATAGTAAGAGCAAGAATTACAAAAAATCCCAGATTTATTAACAAAAACAAACAAGGGAATTAACCCAACAAATAAAAAAAAGGAAGGATCGATCTCAAATACACAGAAAACAAAGAAGAAAAGAGAGATGGAGATGAAGAAAGTTTACAGTCAACATCGATCTTACATGAGAATTTGTGTTGGTCGAAAATCAAACACAACAATTTCAACATACATTAACATGATGGTTTGAATCAAGCCCAATTGATCCCTAAATAAAACCCTAATTGAATTTGAAAGCCATATATTACCGAAAAAACCCAGAAAAATGATGGTTTCTACATCATATCCGCCATTAAAATTCCCACCTTCACATCATCCATATTCCTCTCCAAAACCCAATAATCTTCGTTCCAAATCACACCCATTCAAACAATTCATCTCCATCCCCTCTGCACAATGTCGATGCCGCCATTATTGCTCTTGTACTCAAGAATCAGCCCAATACGACGCCGTTTCGGATACTTATGGTGATGATCAGGTTGAGGGTGGTGGGGTTGCAATTAAGATATTGAAAATAGGGAAGCGGTGTCGGAGAATTGAATATAGGGTTTTGATTGATGCTGGGTTTCAAATTGTTTGGGGGATTTTGACTGATTATGAGAGATTAGCTGATTTTATTCCTGGTCTTGTTGTTAGTCGATTGATTGATAAAGGGAATAATTACGCTCGATTGTTTCAGGTACTTTTCCGATTTTGTTTTTCCGTTGATTTCAATTTTCTCCCCCAATTTGCATCAACGAAATCGAAATTGAAATTTTATTATTGTGGTGTAATAGGCGACGTGGCATCATCTGGTGCGTCTAATGCAAGAAGATTTGACGGTGTATAATTGCGGGACGGACTCATTTAAATGAAGGGACTCACCGGATCCTCGCTCTCTCTCTCTCTCTCTCTCTCTCTCTCTATATATATATATATATATATATATATATATATATATATATATGTATATATATATAGTTAGTTAGTTATTACACCTCTAACAACCTAACTAACTCAATTACTTCTAATCTGACGCGGCTTCACAGCTGTCTGCTCCACATGCCCCCTTCAAACTGGACTCCAGTTTGACTCCAAGTCTCTTTGTCAAATAATAATGTTGTTGTATGCCAAGCGGCTTCGTCATGATATCTGCCAATTGGATACTAGAGTTGACATGCCTTGTGATTAATAATCCTTCCTACAACTTCTCCCTAACATAATGACAATCAATGTCAATATGTTTGGTACGCTCATGAAACACAGGATTCATGGCTATGTGCTGAGCTGCCTTATTATCACAATGCAGATCAATAGGCCTTGGCACTTGAATACCAAAATCCTTAACCAATCTTTCTAACCAAACTACCTCCCCTGCAGTGTATGACATACACCGGTATTCAGACTCAGTAGAGCTTTTGCTCACTGTTTTCTGCTTTTTAGTCTTCCAGGATATCAACGATTCTCCTAGAAATACACAATACCCACTTAGTGATCTTCTAGTGTAAGCACACTTTCCTCCATCAGCATCACTGAAGGCTGATAATGTCAGAGAAGAATTAGCAAGGTAAAACAGCCTTGCATTAACTGTATTCTTCAAGTACTTAACAACGTGAAGAGCTGCCAGCATGTGTGGCTGTATGGGTTCAGTGAGGAATTGACTCAGGTCCTGCACTGAATATGAAATGACTGGCCTGGTCAAGTTGAGATACAACAATCTCCCCACTAACCTCATGTATCTTTCAGGATCAGGAAGTAATTCTCCTGTATCTTGTGGAAAGCTTCAGTCCTTGAGGCATAGGAACAAGAACATCCTTGCATTCTTCCATCCCTATGTTCTTAATGATATCAAAAGTGTAATTTCGTTGATTGAGAAGAATACCAGAATCATTTCTGGCCACATCTAATCCAATGAAATATCTCATCAGTCATAGATCTTTAATAGTAAATGCCAAATGTAGGCTGTCTTTAGCACTCTTGATAATCTGCTCATCATTTCCTGTGATGATTAAATCATCCACATAGACCAGTACAACTATGAATGTGTCTTGCTCTTTGTCATTCTTTGTGAAGAGGGAATAATCTTGTTTGGATTGCTCAAAACCTAGTCCAATTAAATGTGAGTTGGACATTCCATTGTCTGGATGCTTGTTTGAGCCCATATAATGACCTCTTCAATTTGCAAACTTGACCTAGAGCAGCCTTCAAGTACCCCTCGGGTGGCCTCATATAAACCTCTTCATCAATGTATCCATGAAGGAATGCATTGTTGATGTCTAACTGATGTAAAGGCCAGGCTCTGACTGCAGCAACAACAATTAATGTTCTCATAGTAGTGAATTTTGCCACTGGTGAGAATGTGTGCTTGTAGTCTTTGTCTTTAATCTGACTGTAACCTTTGGCCACAAGTCGTGCCTTGAATCTCTCAACACTTCCATCAGCTCTATGCTTGACTTTAAAGACCCATTTAGAGCCAATTGCTCTCTTTCCTGGAGGCAACTCAGTAACATCCCAAGTGTTGTTAGATTCAAGTGCCTTTAATTCTAATTCCATTGCATCAACCCATCTTTCATCCTTTTGCGCTTCATGAAAGTTATGGGGTTCATGTTCACTAAGAACATGATATAAGGAAGCAATATAACCCTCATCAAAACAAGTCAGGGCTTGAATGATTTGATTATTAAAGGAATCATTTGTTGCTGTGGTAGTCAGAAGTCTTGAAGAGTTTTGCTATTGACTGGGCAGCACAATAGGACAATGAAATCCTTGTAACTTGGTTGATACAGTCCTAGTTCTAGTAGACTTCCTGAGAGGTGGAACTATAGGTTCCTCTAGCACATTAATGACTGTAGAACCAGTCCCAACAGAATTAGAATTCTCTGGATTGAGAATAGTATTTGACATATTTTCTTCAGTACTATTATCATCGGTATGACCTGGTCCAGTTTGCTCTGGAATGCCAGAATCAAGTACTGGAGAATCAGGGACATAATCTGATTGGAAAATCTCTGGAGATTGAGCAGAGTCAACTACTGCAGAATCGTTATTGGCATAACATAAGCACCCAAACACTCTAAGCTCATCATAATTGGGTTTATCACCAAATAAGACTTCAAATGGAGACTTCCATTTGATTAAAGCAGCAGACATTTTATTAATTAGGTAGGTTGTTGTAAGAAGACAATCCCCCCAAAACCTTAAAGGTAGATTAGCCTACAGTCTAAGTGCCTTGGCAGTCTCAAGGAGATGCCTATGTTTCCTTTCAACACGCCCATTTTGTTGGGGTCTACCAGGAATAGAAGTTTGATGAACTATGCCCTTTTCATAGAACATGTTCCTACACTGATCTTGGACAAATTTTGTCCCATTTTCAGTCCTTATCCTTTTAACCTTAACTCCAAATTGAGTTTCCACATAGGCAAGGAATCTCTTAATAAGGAAAGGTCCTTGTTGCTTTGTCTGTATCAGGAATACCCAGGTGGTACGACTATGGTGGTCCAAAATAGTCAAGAAAGATTGAGCACCCGATGTAGTTTTGACTCTATAAGGTCCCCAAACATCTAGATGCAACATATCAAAGCATTGTTTGGCATGAGAAGTACTTTTATTGAATGGTTGAACATGATGTTTAGACATTACACAAGTGTGACAAAACAACTTGTCAATACTAGATGATGACAAACCAGTTATGTGTTTCATCTTATCAACAGAACTATGACCAAGTCTCCTATGAATGAGAAGAACATCAGAAGATAAAGTGCATACATCTGCATCTGAACTAAAATGACCTGTATCAATACAATAATCATTGGTAGTAACTTCAGAATGCTTAGTCAAAAGACTCTTATTTCTGCTGAACTTGCCGTGGGGAAATCTTTAAAGCTCGCCCTTTCTTGGTGCTCTTGGTAGGATCACCTTACTTAAAGGGTCCTGGAACCAACATTCACTATGTGAGAAGACAACCTCAAGATGGGAAGACTCAATTATACGTCCAACAGAAAGCAAATTTTGCTTGAATTAAGAAACTATAAGGACATTATGAAGCACTATGTCTGATGTCAATGATATCTTACCAACCTTTAGAACCTTTTTGACACTCCCATCGGCTAAAGCAACATAAATGGGGTGAGATAATGTCCTAATATCATGTACTATGGAAGCACAAGAAGTCATATGATCAGAGGCACCAGAATCCACTATCCAATCAAGGCATTCAATGTCATTAGATGAATTAAAAGCCTGAGATAAGTCATTTATACCTGTAAAACTTAGAGAAGATGGTAGGACTCTAGCTGCTGTATTAGCTTGAGTGGATCTGGAGTTGTGAGAATTATTGTTGGAGCTGGAGTTGGAGTTGGAAAGGACTTTCAACACCTTGTCACAAACCTTATCAACAAAACTTGAAGATTGAGGAGTATCCTCATAGTAATCATCTTCATAGTCCATATCATAATCCTCCTCATCAAGTGGATTACTGTTTCCAGCAGCCTCTAAGTTAGAATGAACATAAGTATCTGCATTATTTGCTGCTGATCTCCTTTGAGAATGAGACCCTCGAGAGTGTGATCCTTCTCTTCTTCGAAATCCTCACCCACCTTTACCTCTGTTAGAATTATTATTATGATGCCTTCCTTTCTTGAGGTAGCATTGAGATTCCACATGATCAAACTTTGTGCAGAAAGTACATGTTTGCAGTAGATAACAATCTTCCCTTAAATGCCCCTTTTTGGTGCAATGAGAACAAACCCTGGAAGATTTATCAGTAGTGTTGGTATCAAGTTTAAGTCTTTTCCAAACACTGTTATCTCCTGCAGGCTGTTTCTGCTCATTATAAGCATTTGCAGTTGTCATTGCATCAAAGGAATCACTGATTTCTTTCTGCTTTTCAATCCTCTACAGGATCCCAAGAGCCTTATTAATTGCTGGCAAGGGTTCCATGGTCAGGATAGTTCCTTTGTCATTCTCATAGCTAGAATTCAGTCCCATAAGAAGCTGAATCAATTTAGCTTGAAGCTCTCTGTCAACCAGACGCTTGGCTAGAGTGCAGGAGCATGAATCCATGGCTCCACATGTGCACTCAGGAATTGGATCAACTGCATCAATGTCTTCCCAAGTACGCTTGAGTCGACTGTAGTAATCAGTGAGCGGATAATTCTCTTGAGATGTAGAGCCTAGATCCTTCTTCAACATGTACAACTCCAAACCATTAGGTTGTCCATACCTTTCCACCAGTTCTGACCATAACTGTTGGGAAGTATGTACATACTTCAAGTTTTCACGAAGCGAAGGTTGAACTGAGTTCAGAATCCAACACGTAATGAGAATATCACAACGCAACCACTGATGATATTTCTTATCCTTCTTTTCAGGTAATCGACATGTTCCTGTGATGAATCCATCCTTATTCTTTGAGGTAAGTGCCATGAGCACATCCTTCTTCCAATTGAGAAAGTTGTTACCATCAAAGAGAACGTCAACAAGTACAAGCGTAGGTTGATCGGAGGAGGAAATGTAAAGAGGATCATCATAGAATGCATAAGCAGCTATATGTTCACTGTTTTATGAAGAATTAGGCATTTTCAGGAGATTTGCGAAAAATTAGGTTTGCGTCAATTGCGTGAATCGGGATTTGTGAATTAATTGATGAAACAAAACAACAGAGATGGAGTTCTGAATTTCAATCGAAATATGCAGAAACACAAGCAAAAGATCAAAATCAATTGAAATCAGCAGATTTTGACCTAATTATCAGAAATGTTGCAATAACGAAGCTTGAATTTCAATCGAAATATGCAAACTTACGCACGCGAAGTGAAGAATTTGAATTAAGCGGAAGCAAAGAAGAAAAATCAGAGTTTCAGAACCTTGAGGCCTGCTCTGATACCATGATGAACTGACTTGACTCCATGGATGAATGCTTAAGCTTCATACTCAGAAGTAAATAACAAAATTGTATTATTGATATACTGGCTGTAACAGAATACTGACTTGTACACACATAATCACAATATCAATAATACAATTTTGTTATTTACTTCTGAGTATGAAGCTCAAGCATTCATCCATGGAGTCAAGTCAGTTCATCAATTTGCACTGGGGCTCAACATTCTGGGAGCCTCATAAGTTATTTGGAGTTAAAATTGTTTATTAATTGAAAGTATCTTGGTGATGGAATGCTTGGTTTTGTTTTTTGTATTAACACCCATATAAAGATAAAAACTTGAATTAAAACGATAAGAAATACGGAGTAAGACGCTTATAATGTGACTTAATCGATGATGACGAGGAATGATTAAATCATCAAGTAACCAATCGCCATTGGGAGAAAATTTATTCATAAATTGTTGTTTTAATCCCCTATTTTTTTATATTTGTTATTTATTTCTTTTTTATGGTTATGAATTAATCTACTTATTTTCTTTTTTTCCATTTGAAGTCATTTATAGTTGTATTGTGTAAAATGAATATAGAAATAGAATACTTGTACACATTCCAATAATCCTATCCTATCCTTTATATATTAAAGCTGAAGAATTTCATGCTCCCACATTCATCCACCTCATCATCCTACATGGACGTGATATGGCACTTATGTGGTAATTGCTTGGACATTACGGAGTATGATCCAACACCGTACAACACACTCTAGAGTCCAATGCAAATGATAATTGTCCTCAATCACAAATATTAACTTCTCACTATCCGAGGTACAACCGCATAATGTACATCAAAACTACCTCCTCTTTTCCTAAAAAAAAACCACCTACTCTCTCTCTATCTTATCAATTACCATTACCATACATTTAGGGGGCGTTTGGTTCGAAGTATTGGAATGTATTGGAATGGAGTGTAATCCATGAAGGATTGGAGTTAGATACCCATACTTATTTACGGTTGTTTGGTTCGAGGGTGGAATGAATTGTATTTGTATTAACATGGTATGAATTTAGAATCTTGGGTTGAGGGTAGGGATTGCGATTCCAAGGTTTTGGAGGGGATTTACAACCCTTTGGGATTCCAACTCCATACCTAAATGCATCAACCAAACATTAGAATTGATTGAATCCATTCTAATCCATTCCAAGATCCCAACCAAACATCCCAGAATTGAAATAATAATCGTATTTTAATGGCGAAAATATATACATCAAATCGTCCAAGTAACCTCCTCTTTTTTCACCCACCTCATCAAAATTGATTGGAATCTTAGGCAATCAAAAACAAAACAAAAAAATGAATTGGATATTCAACAATGGCGGGATTAAGCTTGACATATCGGTGGAGATTCAGTGTATTTTGGATGTGTATATTGTTGTTAATTTCGGCGAAACTCGATAGTTTAGGGGGTCATCCTAGATTTGACCAAGAATTGCTCTAAAGATTTTGGAGAAGAAGAAGGATTGCTCTATTCTACGCTGCCGGTGGTGGCACTGTTGCTAAAATGCTTCATCAGGTTTTAGAGAACGAATTTTCGGAAAATGAGCGACCAGAAGGTTAGTCAATTTTTTTTATTGATATACTCTTAGTTATTTTTTTAATGTTGATTTCTTTTCATTGGATGAAAATTAGGGTTTTTTTATGATTAATTGGAGTTGGTTTGTTTGAATTGATTTTAGGGTTAGGATTTAGGAATGTTTAGTTACTGTGATTAATTTCTATATTTAGTTATTGTGATGTTATTTTGATTTGTTTTGATGAATTGGGTGAAATTTAGGGTTTTGTGTGGTTAATTGGTTGCTTAGGGTTAGGAATTCCTGGAAGTAAAGTTTAGAAATGTTTGTAATGTTTGTTATTGATGAAGATATGTTGAGTAATGAAGTTTTGGGAAAAGAAGAGTACGCTCTATTAAAAGAGAATGAAGTACTTTTGAAGGAAAATGAGACTTTGAGCAAAGAGGGCAATCTCAAAACAGTTGGAGGAGAATAAAACGACGCTTGAAGCTTCAGATACCATGATGATAAAAGTACTGGAGTTTATTGTGAACAATTAAAGAAGAGAAGGAAGAGTGTCATAGTATCGAAAATTTAATCTTGGCCTAAGTTGAAAGTGTTAGATATTACATCTATTCCTTTGTGAATTTCAATTGTGCTTAATTTCAGGGTTATGTTACGATAGTTGGATTAGTTCGACAATTGGCAAAATTGGGGATCGTTAATTGGACAAAATTGTCGACAAAAAGGTAAAACACTTTGAATTATTACATCTTTAACTACGTAAGGAGTATATTATAAATTACTTAATACAGAGTACTCCGTAATATGACATGATTAGTTTTTACCTAACCAGATCCTGAACTTATTGGATGAATTATTGTTGTAGAAGTTTTACCATGATATACTATACTCTATTAACTAATTTAAGTGTATATATATGTAGAGTGAAGATCAAGTGAGTCCCTTTTTTTTTTTTTGAGTCCATGAGTCCTATTCTTAGCCATTGATCTAAACAAGATGAATGGTTGAGATTGTATATAGTAATTAAGGTAGTAACTACCAAATTTTGGAAAAAATAAATAAAAAAATCCTCTTTCTCCCTAGATTAGCGCCAACTGCAACCTTCTCTCTCATCTCATTCATTTCGTTTCATTCAAACGCCCGCTCAAGAAAAACCCTTCAATTTCATCGTCTCATATCTCATTCAAATTTTACACTCAACTCAATCGAACTCAACTCAATCTTTCAACTCAACTCAATCGCTCGCTCAACTCAAGCATACCCGACTCAACCCAATCGTTCAACTCAACTCAATCGTTCAACTCAACTCAATCGCTCTCTTTCAACTCGAGCAAGGTTACATTCAAGCCGCTTTCTAACTTCAGCAAACATTATCATTATTGTCTGATTTCATTAATTTTTTCGCTAATTATTGATTGATTAACCTTGCTGTGTTTGTGCCCTATAATTAATTTTTTTCACTAAAGACTGTTGTGGTATATGGGTTTTCATCTGTTTCGTGCAATTGATTTCAACTACAGGCGAACATATTCCGAATGTTACTTTAATGCCCATAGGATGTTACTGTAATAATCTTTATGTGTTACTGTAAGAGGTCGCTCGTTTTTATGTGTCACATGTATGGTGTTATATCAAAGACAACAATGTGTTACTGTAATGCAGAAAAGGTGTTACTCTAACTATCATCTTCGTGAAACTCTGAATCCTTGTAAACTTGTACACTCAATTATGTACATTTGTTACTCTATTTCGCTTCTTATGTTACTCTAACACTTTCTTTGTGTTACCTTAATGCTTACCAGTTGTGCTTGTAGTTTATGGTGTTAATGTAACACTTATGTTGTTACTTTGAAAAAATAATTGTGTTACTGTGATCCAGGAGACGTGTTACTTTAGTTTGTTACTCTCTGGTCTATATTTATGTTACTTTGACGCGTATCAGCTGTACGTTTACCTTACACACCAGCTACTTGTTAGAACAGTTGTACATAATTATTGTACTTTTCAGATGGCAAAATGAGGAGACAATTCCAGAAAAACTCATTCCATAGATGGGAAAAGCAGGAGGCAAAGCAAGGAGCAGGTCAGTTGCAGGCCTTAGCATTGTTGATGTTCATATCTTAAGTGGTGCATATTTAGCTCTAACAACAGTTGAACATACTAATTATTTTGATACTTGTCCCTTTTCAGAAGGAAGAAGAGGGGGAACAAGAAGTTGTTGTAGTTAAGAAGGTCCAGTTCAGGTGTAGACCATAGAGCCTCGTCGAGTTAATGTCCAAATTTAATGATAGGCAGCGGGATGCTGTCAACAGCATCGGGTTTGGCGGCCTACTACAAATGCGACTCAAAAGTTTCCCCGGTAAGTATGCAATCGATTTCATGACGCTTTTCGCGGATGACACTCTGATTTTCAGACTACCAAGGAAAAGCGATCAATTCTTGGTAACGAAGCATGATGTCCACGACTGCTTCCTCTTACCATACGGTCCGAACCCCGCTGACCTGCTCCCGATGGGTCGGTCGAAGGAAGCACTGACGGAGGATGTCGTCAGTCTGAAACAAGCATGGAGGGATCGGTTCCAAATTCATACTGCAAGCGACACGATCTCACTACTACAAATCCCTTGCTTTTATGACGCTTTATCATTGACGCTCTCATAGTGTGTCAACCTCATAATCTTCCCTCTTTTATATTGTGACACCCTTTGATGTCATTAATTAAATTTCTTATTATTATTTGACTCAAAACCCACATATTTTGTTTAAGCGCCTTTATTAAATTTTGTGAAAAAGTTAAACACAAAATAAACCCGCTCACTACTCTATTCTAATAATTCATCGTCCCGCTTCCTAATAACTCCCCAAATTCCTTAATTGAAGCATTTCAATTCTCCTTTCATCCATCACCATACCAACCTCCACCTGGCTTCGACCACTAAGCACGTCGTCACGTGACCCACAAAAGGACAACACCACCGGCATCACCCCCAGATTCCGGCCGGCCGCCGTGATTCGTGCCTCAGCTGTTCATAAATCGCTGGAGCCCCACCAAGCCACCACTTAGAGCAGCGAACCAAACCCTAAAATCATCCCGCACAACAGCGACTTTGGAATTCATCCCCAATATTCATCAGGTTTGTCTTTAAATTAACAGAATATTTCAAACTACACTGAAGTTCCTGTCGTCTGATGGCCCCTTTTATATTAGTTTTGCAACTTACGAGTAGTACGAGCAATATTTATAGCTGGCTGTTTCGTTTTCTCTTTGTGTTGATGTATTTACGCCATCAGTAGTTGACGATTTGCGAACTGTAGGTCGTAGTTTTTGTGCTTTGACAGGGTGTGCAATCTGCAATGTGCATCAAACATCAATATTAATGTCTTTGAAAGAAATCCACGAGAATCCCGCCCCTCTCATACAATGCTTGTTTTATGGCATAAATTATGATGAATTTACCCTTTTCGCTTGGTGTAGATGTAAGTAAAATAAATGCCGAGTATTATTTTACAAGATTAGTGGGAAGAGATGATTGATGATGAAACATGAAAGGAGGGTAGATAATATTAGTTAACATAACAATCATAGTAGAAATGAAGAGGGATTATTGTATTTGTTGATGTCTTCTTCAGAAAAGATTTGCTTTGCTTTTGCAGTTTTCTTTAATGTGATAGTTGATCATATATTCATGTACTAGGCTGTCGATTTCGTAGGAAAAAGGGAAAGAAACAATATGTGGGGAAATACAGGAAGCAAAAGTATAGAATATGTGATCAAGTGTGCATAGTTAAACTTAAGAAAATGCAAATTGCTCGGACGAGGATAATGTTTAAACTAGAAACCCGGGGTAGAAAGGCATTCAAACGTTGAATATGATATTGGAGGAAGTTGGATTCTGATTTCTAATTTAATGTGATTGCATTCAAGTTGCTATCATTCAAACGCTGAATATGATATTCGAGGAAGTTGGATTCTGATTTCTTATTTAATGTGATTGCATTCAAGTTGCTATTCTTAAAATAATTTGATGGTGACTCAAAAACAAAAGTGATGGTAATCTTTAATCTTTTTTGAACTTAGCTATCATTGCATTCTAATTAATTATCATAAGTAAACAAAACACACTGTGTGTAGGATTTTCATTCCTCCGTATATGATAATATGATCCATTCCATATATGTGCAAGAAAGTGGATAGTAGATTAAAGTTCCTGAACTGTTAAACAAAACATGTTTTTTTGATATGAACAACCAGTGCTTCTTGTAATTTCGTATGTAATTTTGATGATGAACACGCTTCTTGTTTTGGATATGTTTAGTGTTGACATTATTGGGGTACCTTCCTGGCAAATTATATGCGCTGTATGTGATTGTTGCTTGATTACATCTCCGGGGTAATTATCTATTGAGTATTTCATTTCTCAATGTAATTCTGTCGTCTAAGTGTGATTGATACATAACCACCCCCGTTGTAAGTTGTAAGAACCGTACCCGTTTTCGTCCTCCTCAACCAGACTGGACTTGTCTTGTGTGACCCTGAGCTGTATTTTATAATTGTACCTTGCTTGTTAGACCATTATTATTACAGTACAATTTGTTCATTCAATTTACGGGTATGTATTAAGAGTTATCATCTTGTTTTGTCATGGATGATTCATGATCATCAGCAATAATATCATAATGTCTTCCGTTATCTTGACTATGCATCAGTACAGTGCTTAACTTCATCAAGAAAATGGACAATAAATTTGGAATGCGATGAAAGGATAGACGGATAAGAAAAGGATAGACCTCACTTCTTGTGATTTGTTGTTAGGAAGTCCGTGTGGAGCCCCGGTTGATAATGTATTTGGTTACAATATGTTCCAGTGCGTTTTGCAATGTAATCGTATGTCAATCTGTCAATCTCATGCCTCTGTTTCTCAAGTTGCAAAGATAAACTCGTCATAAAACGAATATCTCCATCACTTGTTGTCGTACTGGCTGCTGTTACGGTGGTCACTGGCGTTGATAGAGTGCTTAAAACTTCCATCGTTTTCGACGGTTGCGAATGCACAAAACAGTTATCCTTCACAAAAGAATTTCCCTGTTTCAAATTTTACTTATCCTATTTTTGTTGTTGTTAGCATTGATGTAGTAATAATAGTCGTATGAATTGAATAACCTGTTCGCCTGATCTGTTTGAAGGTGGAGAAACAACTACACACCTGTTTGTCCAAACAATAACTTTTTTAACTCTGTTTTTAGTATTTCAGGATATATCAAGGAGCGTATTTATCAATGATAAATTATCGAAGCAAAAGAACAAGGGCCTTGCTAGGAAAAGATGAGGAATCACAAGCACCGAAAAAGTCAGCATCTCATATACCCGTTGTATCTTCTGAAATCCCATGTGGTGTAACGGGTAAGAGATGGGGACCGTTTAAACCCGACAAACCACCCCAATATCCCAATGACAACGACGGTACTCCTGCGCATAATGCGCATTAGAGTAACAGGATATGATAGTTAAAGTAACATATTTAGGCAACTACAGCAACAACAAATTTGTTTTCTGAGTTCCATTAGATCAGGTGAACAAATAGACACATACCACCATTCTTGCGAACAGCGCGTATTCAATGAACACAGGGACATAAACACATGCAATTTATTGATGTAAATTTTTATTACTTACGTCAACCGCCTTCGCTCTTAGCTCAGCGTCATCCCCGACGCCATCTGCTAGCTCAATGTTTACGGACTTGGCAGCTTTGTGCGCGGAGGATGTTGAGGCATTCAATATCCTCAATGGCACCCCGTCATCCACCACATCCTCGTCCACCACCTCCTCAAGTAGACAACGGGGGTATTTCGTCTTTGACTTGGTAAGACGACCAAGCCCACCACCAACAAATTCACCATATAACCTATCTACCATCCGCTCGCGATCCCAATGCTTAATAAGCGGCAGGTCGTGCGGAGAACGATGATCACGGTATTGAAAACGCTGAAAGTATGTGATCATCAAAAATGGCACACAACCGAGCAGGTATGTCGGTTTCCGAAGAACAGAGTTTTGACAGGCTGCAGCAAGCCCATCCAATACAAGCGTGCACCAATCCTAGTTCCTAATCTGCTCTACGTTCTCAACGCACCTCAGCAGACTAAGATCAAGAGTGTAATTCGACGTTGGATTAAGAAAAATAGACATGCTGTACAGAACAAACAATCTACAAAAGTCGTCCCCACCGTCAACGTCCTTCTGTAGTTCTTCCAGCAACAGAGTCAGAGAAATCAAGTCGCTTCCAGTAGGAACATGGAACCGGTCCCTCCATGCTTGTTTCAGACTGACAACATCCTCCGCCAGTGCTTCCTTCGACCGACCCATTGGGAGCAGGTCAGCTGGGTTCGGACCGTATGGTAGGAGGAAGCAGTCTTGGACATCATGCTTCGTTACCAAGAATTGATCGCTCTTCCTTGGTAGTCTGAAAATGAGAGTGTCATCCGCAAAAAGCGCCATGAAGTCGATTGCATACTTACCGGGGAAACTTTTGAGTCGCATCTGTAGTAGGCCCCCAAAACCGATTCTGATGACAGCCTCCCGCTGCCTATCATTTAATTTGGACATTAACTCGACGAGGTTCTGTGGTCTACACCTGAATTGGATCTTCTTAGCAACAACTTCTTGTTCCCCCACTTCTTCCACCTGAAAAGGGACAAGTATAAAAATAATTAGTATGTTCAACTGTTGTTAGAGCTAAATATGAGCCAGGTAAGAGATGAACATCAACAATGCTAAGGCTTGCAACTGACCTGCTCCTCGCTGACCTGCTCCTTGCTTTGCCTCCTGCTTTTGCCATCTGTGGCACGAGTTTTTCTGGACTTGACTCCTCCTTTTGCCATCTGAAAAAGTACAATGATCATGTACAGTTGTTCTAACAAGTAGCTGGTTATAAGTAAGCATTAAAGTAACACGAAGACAGTGTTAGAGTAATATAAGAAGCGAATTAGAGTAACAAATGTACATAATTGAGTGTACCAGTTTACAAGGATTCAGTGTTTCACAAAGATGATAGTTAGAGTAACACCTCTTCTGCATTACAGTAACACATTGTTGTCTTTGAAATAACACCATGCATGTGACACAGAAAAACGAGCGACCTCTTACAGTAACACATAAAGATTCAGGGTTTCACAAAGATGATAGTTAGAGTAACACCTCTTCTGCATTAAAGTAACACATTGTTGTCTTTGAAATAACACCACGCATGTGACACAGAAAAACGAGCGACCTCTTACAGTAACACATAAAGATTCAGAGTTTCATAAAGATTTTAGTTAGAGTAACACCTCTTCTGCATTAAAGTAACACATTGTTGTCTTTGAAATAACACCACGCATGTGACACAGAAAAACGAGCGACCTCTTACAGTAACACATATAGATTATTATCTGTAACAGCGTAAGGGCATTAAAGTAACATTCGAAATATGTTCGCCTGTAGATGAATTCAATTACACGAAACAGACGAAAACCCAGATACCACGACAGTCTTTAGTGAAAAAAAAAAATTAGGGCACAAACACAGCAAGGTTAATCAATCAATAATTAGCGAAAAAATGGATGAAATCAGACAATGATAATAATGTTTGCTGAAATTAGAAAGCGGCTTGAATGTAACCTTGCTCGAGTTGAAAGTGAGCGATTGAATTGAGTTGAACGATTGGGTTCAGTTGGATGATTGAGTGCTCGGGTATGCTTGAGTTGAGCGAGCGATTGAGTTGAGTTGTGAGATGTAGTGCACGGAAATGATTGGGTTGAGGGAAAAATTTGGTTGAGATGAGCAAAGAATAGAAGATGAAGGGTTTTTCTTAGGCGGGGTTTGAATAAACGTAATGAATGGGATGAGAGAGAAGCTGCTGTTTGGCGGTAATCTAGGGAGTAAGAGGATATCTTTATTTTTTTTCCAAAATTTGGTAGTTACTACCATAATTACAATATGCAATCTCAACCATCCATCTTGTTTAGATCAATGGCTAAGAAAGGGACTCATGGACTCAAAAAAGAAAAAGGGACTCACTTGATCCTTCCTCTATATATATATATATATATATATATATATATATATATATATATATATATATATATATATATATATATATATAGAGAGAGAGAGAGAGAGAGAGAGAGAGAGAGAGGCTCTTATGAGTCCCTTACTCTTTGTGAGTCCATAAGTCCTCATCTCATCCATTGGATAAGATGAGGATGGATGGACAAGATCAATCCATTAAAAAAAAAAGGTAGATTTTCGTTCCTAAAATAGCTCCCAAGAATTTAGGAAACAATAACTCCTATCACGTTCATCCATCATTCTATGTTCATTCACACCTAAAAAAAACCTTTCTTCATTCACGCTCATCATTCACGTTCATCCATCATCAAGTTTGTTCTCGAAATCCTATTATAATGGATTCAATCACCGCGTCATCGTCATCAACGGTTGATAAGCAACTGATCGAGTACAACAATGGTGTGTTTCAATATTCCTTGCACGTTTTTATTCAATTTTTTTTATGGAATTCAATGGTCATATTGCCTCCAATTTGCCTTTTGATATCAATGGTTTATTGCGTCAAATTTCATTTTTTTTACGTCGATTTTCATGTTTATAGTGCTTTCATTATCATTCTGTATCACAGTTTTGTATCAATTTGCGTTTTTTTGTTTTGATGGCATTACTTTTTGAAATCACAATTTCGTATCAATGGTTATTTTCATGTTTTGATATCACTGTAATTGTTTTTTATTTATTTTGATATAAAGTAACGCAGAAACGTCGTTGAAGTAACGTGTCTTCTGCGTTAAAGTAACACTTAATTACAATTACAGTAACACACATGAACGTTCAGAAAAAGGGGTTTGAGGTTGGTGATGTCAGACTAATGCATTGAACTCGTTAGAGTAACACTACTTAGGAATTGTAGTAACACATCACTTGCATGGGTGTAACGCTGTTTTATTTTGTGCAGGTAGTTTTGCAAAAGATGCGAACGCAAAGGAAAGCGCTGGAGAAGGTTGATTTTGATTCATTTGATCACTCGTTTATTAATAACAATTGGTCATTGATATTATTGTTTCACTGATATTATTGCTTTGCTTTACGTTGAAGCAGACATGGCATTGCAGTAACACAAGTTATGAATTACAGTAATACCTAATTTTAATTAGAGTAACACAAACATGTAACACTGAAAAGGATTTTGGCGCTAACGTGGAGTATCATCCTTTAAACGTTAAAGTAAAACAAATTTTGAGTTACCGTAACACTTATGCGTGACTTTTCTTATTTTTTTGCAGGAAGCATTGGTAAAGAGCCGAATGCACAGGAATGGTGCAGAGATGTGGGTGAGGTTTTCACTCCGTACATGGAGCAAGTATTCGGAACAATTGATGAGGCAGTGGAATTTTACAAGATCTACGCGCTGGCTTGCGGATTTGATGTGAGAAAGTACACCACAAAGCGATGGCACGGTGGTGAGATAAAGTCGAAGCTCCTAGTCTGCAACAGACAGGGTTATACGAATTATGTTAAGGCCGTTAACAATACACCTGCACCTGTGAAAGTTGTTAACGATGTAGATGAGGAAGGAGTTGTTGTCGATGCGATTAATAAGAAGACGAAAGTCCGTCGTTGCGGGTGCAAGGCAAGGATTAGGCTGTTCAATAAAGGAGGCATTCTCAGGATTGATAGGTTCCACATCGGCCACAACCACGAACTAATCTCACCAAAAGACAGAGAATTCCAAAAGCTCTCGAGGAACCTGACAAAGTACCACAAGCAAATGATCTTGAATAATTCGCGGGTATGGAGTAACACAATTTTTTTTATAGAGTAACATGTGAGTAGGGTAGGTGTAACCATTTTTTTTGTGGTTGTAACAGCTTGATGAGACCAATGTGTGCATGATCTGGTTTGCTTTTGCTAGAGTAACATCGGCGATTCTATAGAGTAACAACACTTAAGCATAAGAGTAACAGCTGGACTAGGTCGATGTGTGCATAATCTTACTACTTTTGATAGAGTAACACCAGTGTTTCTATAGAGTAACAGTACGTGAGTATAAGAGTAACACAACTGCTGTATTAATGTTAAATTGTCGCAACGCTTGATTCTTATTTTCAGCTGAAGATCGGCGCAACGCGGACATACAACATGTGCAAGGAGCAGGTAGAGGGATTCGCAAACGTTGGTGCGAGCTTGGTTGACTTCAAAAACTGGGGAAGAGATATAAAGTGCTTCCTACATGAGAGGGACGGTCAGCTATTCATCGATCGTTTCAAAGACATGGCTAAGAATAGGAAGGGTTTCTATTTTGACTACGACCTGGATGAAGATGGGAGTTTGAGCAAGGTTTTCTGGGCTGACGGTGAGGCGCGGCGAAACTACCAGTTATTTGAGGATGCGGTTTCGTTCGACCCGACGTACGGGACGAACAAATATAAGATGATATTCACGCCGTTCACAGGCGTTGATCATCACAAACGATCGGTGACCTTTGCTGGCGCTCTGATAGCGCACGAGGATTATGGGTCGTTTGTCTAGGTGTTTGAGAGATTTTTGACTGCAATGGGAGGTAAGGAGCTGGTGTATATAATTACCGACCAGGATCCGGGTATTATACCAGCCGTGAAGAAAATGTTTAAGACGGCGCTACACCGTTTCTGTATGTGGCATATCTTGAACAAGTTTCCTACCAAATATGGTGCAGCGCGGAGTGACTACCAGGATTTTTTGAAGAGACTGAATGCTATAGTATGGGATATGGAGATTGATGGAGACGAGTTCGACGCGGAATGGCGTGACATAATGGAGGAGTATCATGGGGGTGATGTCGAGTGGTTTTCAACTACATACTCCATTAGGGAACAGTGGGTGATGGCACATTGCAGGGATTTAAAGATGGGCGGCTTAATGCGAACCACGCAAAGGTCGGAGAGTGAGAACAGTTTCTTCAAAAGATTCGAACAAAAATCTGGGACGTTGGTCGAATTCTGGATGCGATTCAAGAGCGCCACGGACCAGCAACGGTATACACAGAAAAAACTCGACAATGACAATGCACAAGCTTCTCCAAAAACAGCAACCCACCTACCAATTGAACATCACGCTGCGAAAATTTACACCCACGCCGCATTTGAAGAATTCCAGAAGGAAGTGAAATTTTCTGTGGGTACTTGCAGCGTGAGGGGCTTCCTTGAGAGGGACGGGATTGAGGAGACATTGGTGAGGTATGCTACAAGGGATAAAGAGTTTACGGTCAAGTATATATCAGGTACTCCTTAAAACTCACTCATGCACTGAAATTTGGTTCAGGTGACAGCAGAGTATTTAATAAAGTAACACCAGTCGTTCATTACTGTGACACATATAATGCGTTAGAGTAACAGAGGATGGCATTTTGGAAATCTGTGTTGTAAATGCTTAAAAGTAACACCGACCATGGATTACAGTAACACTTCATATTCTGAAAAGTAACTCATTCTGCACTCCATTACATTTTGCAAACCATTATATCCAATATAATTGTTGTCTCTGCTTATTGAAAAATTGGATGTGAATCTGTCCAGGTACGTCTGGATCAAGCTGCACATGTCAGTTGTTTAATTTGCGAGGGATATTGTGTAGACACGTAATCTGGATATATTCATCGAAAGGGCTGACCACTATGCCCGAAAACATGGTAACCAAAAGGTGGACAAAAGAGGTTGTTCGCACTGCTCGTATTAGTGATGAAGGATTAGACGGCGAAAACACTGACATCATCGACGGAAAACAGATAGAGATGTCGAAATTATGGTCGGAAATCCATGAGACAATGGGACTTCTAAGGGCAGGAGACAAGGCAAATGTGGAAAGCTTGTGCGGATTAATACGGGAGTTCAGGCTGCAGAGGCAGCCAGTTTCTGGTGGGGGGAATATTGGCAAAACACAGAAACTGGAAAATATGCTTGGATGTACGAGCTCTGACAAAATCACAATACTCCCTCCAAATATTTCTAAGACAAAAGGCAGCGGAAAGCGGATGTTGTCAAGCAAGGAAAAGAAGGTCGCACTTTCTAGGAAGCCAAAACGCATGTGCAATAACTGCAAACAGATGGCGCACCACGACAAACGAAACTGTCCAAATCCGTTCGCAGCACGACCCCCTAAACAGCCTACTAAGCCAACCAATGATGCGGATGACGAGGATGAAGTGGATGAAGACATCGAAGGAGAAGAAACTGAAGAAGACACCGAGGAAGACGAGGATGAACAAGTGTTTTGAGAATACTCGTGTTCTTTGTCATTACAAGAATTTTTGCTTTTTTCCTGGTTTACAATCATAAGGATAATTTTGTACACATTTTTGCAATTAACACTATATTTATTTAATACATGTGTTTTTGGTTAGAGTATCATCTCATGTGCGTCGGAGTAACACTATTCATCTGTTATAGTAACAGAAACAATGCATTGAAGTAACTGAGGGCAGCAGTGTTGTTCATTCATTGACAAAGTACCAATATTGGTGATTGCAATATCATTGTACTAACGCCATTAATCACTTAAAGTAACGTAATATGTTTATTAAAGTAACATTTACACTGCTTCGATGTAACACAAAAGATTGAGAGACCAAAGAAAATTGGGTTAAACTTAAGTAATTCCCATAGTAACACCAACAGTGAATTAGAGTAACAGCTGCAGCTAGTCAGTGTAACAGAGTTTAACAGCTTCAATGCATTGGTGATAGTCAAAATACGAATGTAATTAGACATGTAACTAAACAATACAAACCATTAAATCGTAGTTACAAAAGAGATGACATGTTTCAGTAAACACGTTATTTTTTCCGGCCCTTTGTTGGCTTGCTCTTGGGACCGTCGATGATCTTTTGTCTAATGTTCTCATAATTGGCTACGTTTTCCAACAATTGCGATCGCACCTTGTTCTTATCTGCCAACAGAAGTGTGGCTGCAAGTTGGACCACCAGATATCGTCTGTTGACCTTCCTCTCGAGGTCTATGTGGTGGAATGTACGGCCCTCGTACATCAACATGTGCATCATAAGGAAAATTCCCGACTCGTCACAGGTTACCCCTGGTTTCTGCCACTTAAACTTGACCTCATTAAACTCGAAAGTAACGATTTCAGCTGCACCAGGGACTTTGAGCTTATCGAGGTAATCGCTGATTGTTGACACCTGTGTGTATCACAGCAACGTTGTTAGGTGAAAAACAGATAGCCGTATGCACTAATAACTACTAGCATATATATACTAACCATTATCGTTGCAGCCTTGTACAAGACTGTTTCTTTCACGTTCGTGTAGACTTGGTGGTCAAAGAGATCTATTGTCATGTCTTTACGATTAATGCACACGCATGAGTAATAATCATCGATGTTGATCGGGACAAACATGAGATCAGCTTCCAAGTTAAGAGAACGACCACACTTCCTTCTAAAAAGATCGAGGGACATCAAGATGTCCACTGCCAGCGTGGACGGGCTATCTTCATCCTCGGCAAGCATCCCATAGAGGCAGTCCTACAAACATATTCAACGTGTCTCAGATTGGGTTCAACTGTGTAGAAGTCTTCCAATAAGAGCATGGGGAAGTAACACATTCACTACGTAACAGACTAAAGTAACACGTCTCCTACATTACAGTAACACAATTTCATCTTTAAAATAACACCATCCATATGTTGAGGGACATGTGTGTATATATATATATATATATATATATATATATATATATATATATATATATATATGTACACAAATGCAACAGTAATGCGTACCGTCTGTCGTATACCAAAGTATGCCGTCGTAGGTGTCTCGCCCGAATCAGTAGCGGGGGGTGGAAGGCTGTTCAACAGCATCGACCAACATTCGATGATGCACGTCCTCATATTCTGACCCGGTAACATTGAACGTATGTCATTCCGCTTAATTGTAGCCAGGAGTGAATAGTTTGCAACCTCCTCGCTGATGGAAAACAAAAAATACCTCGTCAAAAAATCTGTTTAAATATTCACCCATTAATGTTACAGTAAATGCATACCAATTTTTCAGAGTCGTAAGCTCCACAAGGCAGTAGTCCACGACGTCTTTGCGACGGACGGCGATCTTACTTAACAACGTCCTGTTGTTCAGTAGAAACGGTGACAGCATGGGAGAGTTCGCATCTTCGCCGCCACAGTCAATTGAGCAGCCAAGTCCGTCACCCTCACCACGGTTTCGGCTCTTCAGGACGGATCTTGTCCGCGTTGAGAACTCAGAGTCAAGCACCGTCTCTGCGACCGGGGTTTTGGGGGTTATAGGAGTTTTAGGGTCAGATGTCGACAGTCGTTTCTTCTTCGACGGTCGTTCCTTGTGTTCTGCATCGCCTGGTAGACCCCGCAACACCAGATATTGTTCTCTCGATGGCAATATTCGCTTTATCGTTTAGGAACTGTCTCACCCTCGCTATAACCTCATCTCTGTCCTTATTGATGTCACACAGGACCAGAGTCGCTGCAATCTCCGCTCTATAGAGGTTGTTCGCCTCCATTGTGCCAAGGCAACAGTCGAAAACTTCCCCCCTATACAGCATCATGTGTATCATGAGGTAGACACCGCAGTCGTTCGCCGAGAAACCTCCACCCTGCCATGCGAATAGGACGTTGACAAGAGGGAAACCCGCGACAGCCGATCCCCTCGCGATACCTTTACTGACCATGTACTTTCCCATTTCCACAGCCTTTAGGCCACAAAAAACAAAAAAAAAATTAAGACGGAAGGTAAAATATTGTCCGATTATATATCAACATAAATTCACTTACGGCGATTTTTGCCATCCCGACATATGGCAGGCTTTCGAATTCATGTTCTTCGTAACTCTTGTTGTCTAGGTACTTAATCTGCCTTGACAGGAAGTTGATAAATGCACAGCTGTAGTGGTTGTTGTCCTCCGAAAGCACCGGGACGAAGACCTGTTATTTGGTAATAAAGTGATTGGCGATTATTGTTAAAGAGCTGTAATGAAGGGTAATAAAGCGTTTCATATAGACCTACCAAGACAGAGTCTAGGTGTATGATGTCTTTATTCACTTCGGTCCAAATGTCCCAGAAGTTGAACAATTCATCGCCAATGTCGACTTTTGCACCACTCTTTGTGCCCTTCCACAGCTTCATTACTGTCTTCTGCATGACACATGTTGAAGTAACAGTTCATGATCGTGACAATAAGACAGAGTAACACTCGTTATTAATTAAAGTAACAGTTTGAAAGCCTTACAGTAACGCCTGTTATTGTGATAGAGTAACAGTATTAATGTATAAGAGTAACACTAGTTATGGATATAATCATTAGTGGCATACTGAAAAATGTAACAGTATACACACCATACTCATTGTGAATGTTCATTCCTAATGTGAAAAGAATCCCATGATAATGGTTATTATGAATGATCATTCCAGATATGTTAGTGACACTATTTGTTGATTGTGGCGGTATGATAAAAATAACATAGACAAGCTTACGCTGTGGCTAACGCCAAAGAAGCAGCGTGATGTAGGACGTGGCGCAGTATGACTCGCGTCCAGGCTGTTAAGAAGTATACACCAGGTATCGATAACAGCATTTGACAGCTGCTGCCCCGGCTGGAGTGTCGAGAGCTCATCACGAGGGACGTTGAAAAAGTCGTCAACCCTCACCAGCATCTCGCTAATAGAATTTGAATGAATTATATGACAATCGATAAAAAAATAACATAGATAAATAGAATCAGGTAAAGAACATTGATCACTATTGAAACTTACTCCGCACTGTACTTGTCATTGTTATAAAAGACGTAATCCATTACGTCTTTCCGAACACTCAAAACCGACCTGAACAATGTACTGTTTCTGACCAGAAAATCCGATACTATTATCTGGTCTGGTTCAGGGGTTCCACAGTCATAAGAGCATCCAAGCTTCTCATCAACAACTAGCATGCAATCCAAAAAATTTTCAGAGTGGAGAAAGGAAGGATGGAAGACCTTCCGTCCATCGACTTCCACCCACAAGTTCTCAATAACATTCGCTTCATCAATTCGGTGATCCCTGTCCTCCGAACCACCGTTAAAAGCCTCAACCATCTCCGCCGTCGTGTACAGTTCAAAGTCGGGACAGCCTCGACTCTCATCCCCAGTGACAACATCCTCATCCCCTGCCACATTTGTACGCATGCTTGCACCTGCTGTTTGTGTGGGCTGGCCTGTGAATGCAGGGCCTTGGGTCGCTGCGTTCTTCGCACGTGCGTAGGCCTCGGACACTTCATCGACCGTCCGGTGGAGCTCTTCTCCACTCCAGAAGTCTTGCGAGGCCTGTGACGGTACGGGGTCATCGTTCAGTGGTTTGCCGGATGTTATTCTCCTGAGTTTGGAAGCGGATGAGATCCACCAATCATGGAATGCAACTGCATTCCTTGCCATCATAAGGTACAATTCATGTACCTCCTGCATCAAGAGTAAACAAATAGTTTTAGTTTGGAGGGGTGGCTGTAACTTATGATTCGTTTTAAAATAACACATCTGTGTCATTAGAGTGACATGTGATCAACATTAAAGTAACACATATTCATGCTCAGATTAACACGCCTTGAATACCTTAAAGTAACACATGATGCGCATTAGTGTAAGAGGATATGATAGTTAAAGTAACATAATTAGGCAACTACAGCAACAACAAAATTGTTTTCTAAGTTCCATTAGATCAGGGGGACAAATAGACACATACCACCATTCTTGCAAACAACGCGTATTCAATGAACACAGGGACATAAACACATGCAATTTATTGATGTAAATTTTTATTACTTACGTCAACCGCCTTAGCTCTTAGATCAGCGTCATCCTCGACGCCATCTGCTAGCTCAATATTTATGGACTTCGCAGCTTTGTGCGCGGATGATGTTGGGGCATTCGTTATCCTCAGCGGCACCCTGTCATCCACCACCTCCCCGTCCACCACCTCCTCAAGTAGACAACGGGGGTATTTCACCTTTGACTTGGTAAGACGACCAAGCCCACCACCAACAAATTCACCACTTAACCTATCTAGCATCCGCTCGCGATCCCAATTCAATGCTTAATAAGCGGCAGATCGTGTGGACAACGATGATCACGGTATTGGAAACGCTAAAAGTATGTGATCATCAAAAATGGCAGACAACCGAGCAGGTATGTCGGTTTCTGAAGAACATAGTCTTGACAGGCTGCAGCAAGCCTATCCAATACAAGCGTGCAACAATCATAGTTCCTGATCTGCTCTACGTTCTCCACGCACCTCAGCAGACTTAGATCAACGGTGTAATTCGACGTTGGATTAAGAAAAATAGACATGCTGTACAGAACAAAAAATCTACAAAAGTCGTCCCCCCCGTGAACGTCCTTCTGTAGTTCTTTCTACAATAGAGACAGAGAGATGGTTCTTTCTTATAAGCATCTTTAGAGAGAGTCGAGGCTGTCCCGACTTTGAACTGTACACGACGGCGGAGATGGTTGAGGCTGTTAACGGTGGTTCGGAGGACAGGGATCATCGAATTGATGAAGCGAATGTTATTGAGAACTTGTGGGTGGAAGTCGATGGACGGAAGGTCTTCCATCCTTCCTTTCTCCACTCTGAAAATTTTTTGGATTGCATGCTAGTTGTTGATGAGAAGCTTGGATGCTCTTATGACTGTGGAACCCCTGAACCAGACCAGATAATAGTATCGGATTTTCTGGTCAGAAACAGTACATTGTTCAGGTCGGTTTTGAGTGTTCGGAAAGACGTAATGGATTACATCTTTTATAACAATGACAAGTACAGTGCGGAGTAAGTTTTCAATAGTGATCAATGTTCTTTACCTGATTCTATTTATCTATGTTATTTTTTTATCGATTGTCATATAATTCATTCAAATTCTATTAGCGAGATGCTGGTGAGGGTTGACGACTTTTTCAACGTCCCTCGTGATGAGCTCTCGACACTCCAGCCGGAGCAGCTGCTGTCAAACGCTGTTATCGATACCTGGTGTATACTTCTTAACAGCCTGGACGCGAGTCATACTGCGCCACGTCCTACATCACGCTGCTTCTTTGGCGTTAGCCACAGCGTAAGCTTGTCTATGTTATTTTTATCATACCGCCACAATCAACAAATAGTGTCACTAACATATCTGGAATGATCATTCATAATAACCATTATCATGGGATTCTTTTCACATTAGGAATGAACATTCACAATGAGTATGGTGTGTATACTGTTACATTTTTCAGTATGCCACTAATGATTATATCCATAACTAGTGTTACTCTTATACATTAATACTGTTACTCTATCACAATAACAGGCGTTACTGTAAGGCTTTCAAACTGTTACTTTAATTAATAACGAGTGTTACTCTATCTTATTGTCACGATCATGAACTGTTACTTCAACATGTGTCATGCAGAAGACAGTAATGAAGCTGTGGAAGGGCACAAAGAGTGGTGCAAAAGTCGACATTGGCGATGAATTGTTCAACTTCTGGGACATTTGGACCGAAGTGAATAAAGACATCATACACCTAGACTCTGTCTTGGTAGGTCTATATGAAACGCTTTATTACCCTTCATTACAGCTCTTTAACAATAATCGCCAATCACTTTATTACCAAATAACAGGTCTTCGTCCCGGTGCTTTCGGACGACAACAACCACTACAGCTGTGCATGTATCAACTTCCTGTCAAGGCAGATTAAGTACCTAGTCAACAAGAGTTACGAAGAACATGAATTCAAAAGCCTGCCATATGTCGGGATGGCAAAACTCGCCGTAAGTGAATTTATGTTGATATATAATCGGACAATATTTTACCTTCCGTCTTAATTTTTTTTTTGTTTTTTGTGGCCTAAAGGCTGTGGAAATGGGAAAGTACATGGTCAGTAAAGGTATCGCGAGGGGATCGGCTGTCGCGGGTTTCCCTGTTGTCAACGTCGTATTCGCATGGCAGGGTGGAGGTTTCTCGGCGAACGATTGCGGTGTCTACCTCATGATACACATGATGCTGTATAGGGGGGAAGTTTTCGACTGTTGCCTTGGCACAATGGAGGCGAACAACCTCTATAGAGCGGAGATTGCAGCGACTCTGGTCCTGTGTGACATCAATAAGGACAGAGATGAGGTTATAGCGAGGGTGAGACAGTTCCTAAACGATAAAGCGAATATTGCCATCGAGAGAACAATATCTGGTGTTGCGGGGTCTACCAGGCGATGCAGAACACAAGGAACGACCGTCGAAGAAGAAACGACTGTCGACATCTGACCCTAAAACTCCTATAACCCCCAAAACCCCGGTCGCAGAGACGGTGCTTGACTCTGAGTTCTCAACGCGGACAAGATCCGTCCTGAAGAGCCGAAACCGTGGTGAGGGTGACGGACTTGGCTGCTCAATTGACTGTGGCGGCGAAGATGCGAACTCTCCCATGCTGTCACCGTTTCTACTGAACAACAGGACGTTGTTAAGTAAGATCGCCGTCCGTCGCAAAGACGTCGTGGACTACTGCCTTGTGGAGCTTACGACTCTGAAAAATTGGTATGCATTTACTGTAACATTAATGGGTGAATATTTAAACAGATTTTTTGACGAGGTATTTTTTGTTTTCCATCAGCGAGGAGGTTGCAAACTATTCACTCCTGGCTACAATTAAGCGGAATGACATACGTTCAATGTTACCGGGTCAGAATATGAGGACGTGCATCATCGAATGCTGGTCGATGCTGTTGAACAGCCTTCCACCCCCCGCTACTGATTCGGGCGAGACACCTACGACGGCATACTTTGGTATACGACAGACGGTACGCATTACTGTTGCATTTGTGTACATATATATATATATATATATATATATATATATACACATGTCCCTCAACATATGGATGGTGTTATTTTAAAGATGAAATTGTGTTACTGTAATGTAGGAGACGTGTTACTTTAGTCTGTTACGTAGTGAATGTGTTACTTCCCCATGCTCTTATTGGAAGACTTCTATACAGTTGAACCCAATCTGAGACACGTTGAATATGTTTGTAGGACTGCCTCTATGGGATGCTTGCCGAGGATGAAGATAGCCCGTCCACGCTGGCAGTGGACATCTTGATGTCCCTCGATCTTTTTAGAAGGAAGTGTGGTCGTTCTCTTAACTTGGAAGCTGATCTCATGTTTGTCCCGATCAACATCGATGATTATTACTCATGCGTGTGCATTAATCGTAAAGACATGACAATAGATCTCTTTGACCACCAAGTCTACACGAACGTGAAAGAAACAGTCTTGTACAAGGCTGCAACGATAATGGTTAGTATATATATGCTAGTAGTTATTAGTGCATACGGCTATCTGTTTTTCAGCTAACAACGTTGCTGTGATACACACAGGTGGCAACAATCAGCGATTACCTCGATAAGCTCAAAGTCCCTGGTGCAGCTGAAATCGTTACTTTCGAGTTTAATGAGGTCAAGTTTAAGTGGCAGAAACCAGGGGTAACCTGTGACGAGTCGGGAATTTTCCTTATGATGCACATGTTGATGTACGAGGGCCGTACATTCCACCACATAGACCTCGAGAGGAAGGTCAACAGACGATATCTGGTGGTCCAACTTGCAGCCACACTTCTGTTGGCAGATAAGAACAAGGTGCGATCGCAATTGTTGGAAAACGTAGCCAATTATGAGAACATTAGACAAAAGATCATCGACGGTCCCAAGAGCAAGCCAACAAAGGGCCGGAAAAAATAACGTGTTTACTGAAACATGTCATCTCTTTTGTAACTACGATTTAATGGTTTGTATTGTTTAGTTACATGTCTAATTACATTCGTATTTTGACTATCACCAATGCATTGAAGCTGTTAAACTCTGTTACACTGACTAGCTGCAGCTGTTACTCTAATTCACTGTTGGTGTTACTATGGGAATTACTTAAGTTTAACCCAATTTTCTTTGGTCTCTCAATCTTTTGTGTTACATCGAAGCAGTGTAAATGTTACTTTAATAAACATATTACGTTACTTTAAGTGATTAATGGCGTTAGTACAATGATATTGCAATCACCAATATTGGTACTTTGTCAATGAATGAACAACACTGCTGCCCTCAGTTACTTCAATGCATTGTTTCTGTTACTATAACAGATGAATAGTGTTACTCCGACGCACATGAGATGATACTCTAACCAAAAACACATGTATTAAATAAATATAGTGTTAATTGCAAAAATGTGTACAAAATTATCCTTATGATTGTAAACCAGGAAAAAAGCAAAAATTCTTGTAATGACAAAGAACACGAGTATTCTCAAAACACTTGTTCATCCTCGTCTTCCTCGGTGTCTTCTTCAGTTTCTTCTCCTTCGATGTCTTCATCCACTTCATCCTCGTCATCCGCATCATTGGTTGGCTTAGTAGGCTGTTTAGGGGGTCGTGCTGCGAACGGATTTGGACAGTTTCGTTTGTCGTGGTGCGCCATCTGTTTGCAGTTATTGCACATGCGTTTTGGCTTCCTAGAAAGTGCGACCTTCTTTTCCTTGCTTGACAACATCCGCTTTCCGCTGCCTTTTGTCTTAGAAATATTTGGAGGGAGTATTGTGATTTTGTCAGAGCTCGTACATCCAAGCATATTTTCCAGTTTCTGTGTTTTGCCAATATTCCCCCCACCAGAAACTGCCTGCCTCTGCAGCCTGAACTCCTGTATTAATCCGCACAAGCTTTCCACATCTGCCTTGTCTCCTGCCCTTAGAAGTCCCATTGTCTCATGGATTTCCGACCACAATTTCGACATCTCTATCTGTTTTCCGTCGATGATGTCAGTGTTTTCGCCGTCTAATCCTTCATCACTAATACGAGCAGTGCGAACAACCTCTTTTGTCCACCTTTTGGTTACCATGTTTTCGGGCATAGTGGTCAGCCCTTTCAATGAATATATCCAGATTACGTGTCTACACAATATCCCTCGCAAATTAAACAACTGACATGTGCAGCTTGATCCAGACGTACCTGGACAGATTCACATCCAATTTTTCAATAAGCAGAGACAACAATTATATTGGATATAATGGTTTGCAAAATGTAATGGAGTGCAGAATGAGTTACTTTTCAGAATATGAAGTGTTACTGTAATCCATGGTCGGTGTTACTTTTAAGCATTTACAACACAGATTTCCAAAATGCCATCCTCTGTTACTCTAACGCATTATATGTGTCACAGTAATGAACGACTGGTGTTACTTTATTAAATACTCTGCTGTCACCTGAACCAAATTTCAGTGCATGAGTGAGTTTTAAGGAGTACCTGATATATACTTGACCGTAAACTCTTTATCCCTTGTAGCATACCTCACCAATGTCTCCTCAATCCCGTCCCTCTCAAGGAAGCCCCTCACGCTGCAAGTACCCACAGAAAATTTCACTTCCTTCTGGAATTCTTCAAATGCGGCGTGGGTGTAAATTTTCGCAGCGTGATGTTCAATTGGTAGGTGGGTTGCTGTTTTTGGAGAAGCTTGTGCATTGTCATTGTCGAGTTTCTTCTGTGTATACCGTTGCTGGTCCGTGGCGCTCTTGAATCGCATCCAGAATTCGACCAACGTCCCAGATTTTTGTTCGAATCTTTTGAAGAAACTGTTCTCACTCTCCGACCTTTGCGTGGTTCGCATTAAGCCGCCCATCTTTAAATCCCTGCAATGTGCCATCACCCACTGTTCCCTAATGGAGTATGTAGTTGAAAACCACTCGACATCACCCCCATGATACTCCTCCATTATGTCACGCCATTCCGCGTCGAACTCGTCTCCATCAATCTCCATATCCCATACTATAGCATTCAGTCTCTTCAAAAAATCCTGGTAGTCACTCCGCGCTGCACCATATTTGGTAGGAAACTTGTTCAAGATATGCCACATACAGAAACGGTGTAGCGCCGTCTTAAACATTTTCTTCACGGCTGGTATAATACCCGGATCCTGGTCGGTAATTATATACACCAGCTCCTTACCTCCCATTGCAGTCAAAAATCTCTCAAACACCTAGACAAACGACCCATAATCCTCGTGCGCTATCAGAGCGCCAGCAAAGGTCACCGATCGTTTGTGATGATCAACGCCTGTGAACGGCGTGAATATCATCTTATATTTGTTCGTCCCGTACGTCGGGTCGAACGAAACCGCATCCTCAAATAACTGGTAGTTTCGCCGCGCCTCACCGTCAGCCCAGAAAACCTTGCTCAAACTCCCATCTTCATCCAGGTCGTAGTCAAAATAGAAACCCTTCCTATTCTTAGCCATGTCTTTGAAACGATCGATGAATAGCTGACCGTCCCTCTCATGTAGGAAGCACTTTATATCTCTTCCCCAGTTTTTGAAGTCAACCAAGCTCGCACCAACGTTTGCGAATCCCTCTACCTGCTCCTTGCACATGTTGTATGTCCGCGTTGCGCCGATCTTCAGCTGAAAATAAGAATCAAGCGTTGCGACAATTTAACATTAATACAGCAGTTGTGTTACTCTTATACTCACGTACTGTTACTCTATAGAAACACTGGTGTTACTCTATCAAAAGTAGTAAGATTATGCACACATCGACCTAGTCCAGCTGTTACTCTTATGCTTAAGTGTTGTTACTCTATAGAATCGCCGATGTTACTCTAGCAAAAGCAAACCAGATCATGCACACATTGGTCTCATCAAGCTGTTACAACCACAAAAAAAATGGTTACACCTACCCTACTCACATGTTACTCTATAAAAAAAATTGTGTTACTCCATACCCGCGAATTATTCAAGATCATTTGCTTGTGGTACTTTGTCAGGTTCCTCGAGAGCTTTTGGAATTCTCTGTCTTTTGGTGAGATTAGTTCGTGGTTGTGGCCGATGTGGAACCTATCAATCCTGAGAATGCCTCCTTTATTGAACAGCCTAATCCTTGCCTTGCACCCGCAACGACGGACTTTCGTCTTCTTATTAATCGCATCGACAACAACTCCTTCCTCATCTACATCGTTAACAACTTTCACAGGTGCAGGTGTATTGTTAACGGCCTTAACATAATTCGTATAACCCTGTCTGTTGCAGACTAGGAGCTTCGACTTTATCTCACCACCGTGCCATCGCTTTGTGGTGTACTTTCTCACATCAAATCCGCAAGCCAGCGCGTAGATCTTGTAAAATTCCACTGCCTCATCAATTGTTCCGAATACTTGCTCCATGTACGGAGTGAAAACCTCACCCACATCTCTGCACCATTCCTGTGCATTCGGCTCTTTACCAATGCTTCCTGCAAAAAAATAAGAAAAGTCACGCATAAGTGTTACGGTAACTCAAAATTTGTTTTACTTTAACGTTTAAAGGATGATACTCCACGTTAGCGCCAAAATCCTTTTCAGTGTTACATGTTTGTGTTACTCTAATTAAAATTAGGTATTACTGTAATTCATAACTTGTGTTACTGCAATGCCATGTCTGCTTCAACGTAAAGCAAAGCAATAATATCAGTGAAACAATAATATCAATGACCAATTGTTATTAATAAACGAGTGATCAAATGAATCAAAATCAACCTTCTCCAGCGCTTTCCTTTGCGTTCGCATCTTTTGCAAAACTACCTGCACAAAATAAAACAGCGTTACACCCATGCAAGTGATGTGTTACTACAATTCCTAAGTAGTGTTACTCTAACGAGTTCAATGCATTAGTCTGACATCACCAACCTCAAACCCCTTTTTCTGAACGTTCATGTGTGTTACTGTAATTGTAATTAAGTGTTACTTTAACGCAGAAGACACGTTACTTCAACGACGTTTCTGCGTTACTTTATATCAAAATAAATAAAAAACAATTACAGTGATATCAAAACATGAAAATAACCATTGATACGAAATTGTGATTTCAAAAAGTAATGCCATCAAAACAAAAAAACGCAAATTGATACAAAACTGTGATACGGAATGATAATGAAAGCACTATAAACATGAAAATCGACGTAAAAAAAATGAAATTTGACGCAATAAACCATTGATATCAAAAGGCAAATTGGAGGCAATATGACCATTGAATTCCATAAAAAAAATTGAATAAAAACGTGCAAGGAATATTGAAACACACCATTGTTGTACTCGATCAGTTGCTTATCAACCGTTGATGACGATGACGCGGTGATTGAATCCATTATAATAGGATTTCGAGAACAAACTTGATGATGGATGAACGTGAATGATGAGCGTGAATGAAGAAAGGTTTTTTTTAGGTGTGAATGAACATAGAATGATGGATGAACGTGATAGGAGTTATTGTTTCCTAAATTCTTGGGAGCTATTTTAGGAACGAAAATCTACCTTTTTTTTTAATGGATTGATCTTGTCCATCCATCCTCATCTTATCCAATGGATGAGATGAGGACTTATGGACTCACAAAGAGTAAGGGACTCATAAGAGCCTCTCTCTCTCTCTCTCTCTCTCTCTCTCTCTCTCTCTCTCTATATATATATATATATATATATATATATATATATATATATATATATATATATATATATATATATATATATATATAGAGGAAGGATCAAGTGAGTCCCTTTTTCTTTTTTGAGTCCATGAGTCCCTTTCTTAGCCATTGATCTAAACAAGATGGATGGTTGAGATTGCATATTGTAATTATGGTAGTAACTACCAAATTTTGGAAAAAAAATAAAGATATCCTCTTACTCCCTAGATTACCGCCAAACAGCAGCTTCTCTCTCATCCCATTCATTACGTTTATTCAAACCCCGCCCAAGAAAAACCCTTCATCTTCTATTCTTCGCTCATCTCAACCAAATTTTTCCCTCAACCCAATCATTTCCGTGCACTACATCTCACAACTCAACTCAATCGCTCGCTCAACTCAAGCATACCCGAGCACTCAATCATCCAACTGAACCCAATCGTTCAACTCAATTCAATCGCTCACTTTCAACTCGAGCAAGGTTACATTCAAGCCGCTTTCTAATTTCAGCAAACATTATTATCATTGTCTGATTTCATCCATTTTTTCGCTAATTATTGATTGATTAACCTTGCTGTGTTTGTGCCCTAATTTTTTTTTTTTCACTAAAGACTGTCGTGGTATCTGGGTTTTCATCTGTTTCGTGTAATTGAATTCATCTACAGGCGAACATATTTCGAATGTTACTTTAATGCCCTTACGCTGTTACAGATAATAATCTATATGTGTTACTGTAAGAGGTCGCTCGTTTTTCTGTGTCACATGCGTGGTGTTATTTCAAAGACAACAATGTGTTACTTTAATGCAGAAGAGGTGTTACTCTAACTAAAATCTTTATGAAACTCTGAATCTTTATGTGTTACTGTAAGAGGTCGCTCGTTTTTCTGTGTCACATGCGTGGTGTTATTTCAAAGACAACAATGTGTTACTTTAATGCAGAAGAGGTGTTACTCTAACTATCATCTTTGTGAAACACTGAATCCTTGTAAACTGGTACACTCAATTATGTACATTTGTTACTCTAATTCGCTTCTTATATTACTCTAACACTGTCTTCGTGTTACTTTAATGCTTACTTATAACCAGCTACTTGTTAGAACAGTTGTACATGATCATTGTACTTTTTCAGATGGCAAAAGGAGGAGTCAAGTCCAGAAAAACTCGTGCCACAGATGGCAAAAGCAGGAGGCAAAGCAAGGAGCAGGTCAGCGAGGAGCAGGTCAGTTGCAAGCCTTAGCATTGTTGATGTTCATCTCTTACCTGGCTCATATTTAGCTCTAACAACAGTTGAACATACTAATTATTTTTATACTTATCCCTTTTCAGGTGGAAGAAGTGGGGGAACAAGAAGTTGTTGCTAAGAAGATCCAATTCAGGTGTAGACCATAGAACCTCGTCGAGTTAATGTCCAAATTAAATGATAGGCAGCGGGAGGCTGTCATCAGAATCGGTTTTGGGGGCCTACTACAGATGCGACTCAAAAGTTTGCCCGGTAAGTATGCAATCGACTTCATGGCGCTTTTTGCGGATGACACTCTCATTTTCAGACTACCAAGGAAGAGCGATCAATTCTTGGCAACAAAGCATGATGTCCAAGACTGCTTCCTCCTACCATACGGTCCGAACCCAGCTGACCTGCTCCCAATGGGCCGGTCGAAGGAAGCACTGGCGGAGGATGTTGTCAGTCTGAAACAAGCATGGAGGGACCAGTTCCATGTTCCTACTGGAAGCGACTTGATTTCTCTGACTCTGTTGCTGGAAGAACTACAGAAGGACGTTGACGGTGGGGACGACTTTTGTAGATTGTTTGTTCTGTACAACATGTCTATTTTTCTTAATCCAACGTCGAATTACACTCTTGATCTTAGTCTGCTGAGGTGCGTTGAGAACGTAGAGCAGATTAGGAACTAGGATTGGTGCACGCTTGTATTGGATGGGCTTGCTGCAGCCTGTCAAAACTCTGTTCTTCGGAAACCGACATACCTGCTCGGTTGTGTGCCATTTTTGATGATCACATACTTTCAGCGTTTTCAATACCGTGATCATCGTTCTCCGCACGACCTGCCGCTTATTAAGCATTGGGATCGCGAGCGGATGGTAGATAGGTTATATGGTGAATTTGTTGGTGGTGGGCTTGGTCGTCTTACCAAGTCAAAGACGAAATACCCCCGTTGTCTACTTGAGGAGGTGGTGGACGAGGATGTGGTGGATGACGGGGTGCCATTGAGGATATTGAATGCCCTAACATCCTCCGCGCACAAAGCTGCCAAGTCCATAAACATTGAGCTAGCAGATGGCGTCGGGGATGACGCTGAGCTAAGAGCGAAGGCGGTTGACGTAAGTAATAAAAATTTACATCAATAAATTGCATGTGTTTATGTCCCTGTGTTCATTGAATACGCGTTGTTCGCAAGAATGGTGGTATGTGTCTATTTGTTCACCTGATCTAATGGAACTCAGAAAACAAATTTGTTGTTGCTGTAGTTGCCTAAATATGTTACTTTAACTATCATATCCTGTTACTCTAATGCGCATTATGTGTTACTTTAAGGTATTCAGTTACTTTTTTAAGCGTGAAGATGTGTTAATCTGAGCATGGATATGTGTTACTTTGATGTTGATAACATGCTACTCTAATGACACAGATGTGTTACTTTAATACGAATCATAATGTCACCTCCAAAGTAACACTTTTTGTTTACTCTTGATGCAGGAGGTACATGAATTGTACCTCATGATGGCAAGGAATGCAGTTGCATTCCATGATTGGTGGATCTCAGCCGCCTCCAAACTCAGGAGAATTACATCCGGCAAACCACTGAATGATGACCTCGTACCGTCACAGGCCTCGCAGGACTTCTGGGGTGGAGAAGAGCTCCACCGGACGGTTGATGAAGTTTGCGAGGCCTACGCACGTGCAAAGAACGCGGCGACCCAAGGCCCTGTATTCACAGGCCAGCCCACACAAACAGCAGGTGCGAGCATGCGTACAAATGTGGCGGGGGATGAGGATGTTGTCACTGGAGATGAGAGTCGAGGCTGTCCCGACTTCGAACTGTACACGACGGCGGAGATGGTTGAGGCTGTTAACGGTGGTTCGGAGGACATAAAACTCAGTTCCCTTCAGGAACTCTCAAAAAGTAGAATACTCAGTTAATTCAATTCTTAAACTGTCTAGGGATCACCGAATTGATGAAGCGAACGTTATTGAGAATTTGTTTATGGAAGTTGATGGACGGAAGGTCTTCCATCCCTACTTTCTCCACTCTGAAATTTTTTTGGATTGCATGCAAGTTGTTGACGAGAAACTTGGATGCTCTTATGACTGTGGAACCCCTGAACCAGACCAGCTAATATTATCTAATTTTTTGGTCAGAAACAGTCGGTTGTTCAGGTCGGTTTTGAGTGTTCGGAAAGACATAATGGATTACGTCTTTTATAAAAACGACAAGTACAGTGCGGAGTAAGTTTTCAATATTGCTCAATGTTCTTTACCTGATTCTATCTATCTATGTTATTTTTTATCAATTGTCTTATAATTCTTATAATTTATTCAAAATCTGTTAGTGAGATGCTTGTGAGGGCTGACGACTTCTTCAACGTCCCTCGTGATGAGCTGTCGACACTCCAACCGGAACAGCAGCTGTCGAACGCTGTTATTGATAGCTGGTGTATACTCCTTAACAGTCTTTACGCGAGTCAGACTGCGCCACGTCCTACATCACGCTGCTTCTTTGGCGTTAGCCACAGTGTAAGCTTGTCTCTATTATATTTATCATACCAGCACAATCAACAACTAGTGCCACTAACATATCTGGAATTTCCTGTTCTGTACCACTCTACATGCCCTTCCACATGTTCATTATTGTCAATGTTATTTTAATACACCAACTGGTGTTACTGTATGGTGTGTATACTGTTATTTTAATAAGTATGTCACTAATGATGATATCCATAACTAGTGTTACTCCTAGACATTAATACTGTTACTCTAACACAATAACAGGCGTTACTGTTAAACTTTCATACTGTTACTTTAATTAGTAACTGTGTTACTGATCATGAAATTTTACTTCAACATGTGTCCTGCAGAAGACAGTAAAGAAGCTGTGGAATGGCGTAAAGAGCGGTTCAAAAGTCGACATTGGCGATGACTTGTTCAGCTTCTGGGACATTTGGACAGATGTGAATAAAGACATTGTACACCTAGACTCTGACTTGGTACGTCTATATGAAACACTCACACGGGTGACCCTTTATTACAGCTCTTTAACAATAATAGCCAATCACTTTGTTACCAAATAACAGGTCTTCGTCCCGGTGCTTTCCGACGACAACGACCACTACAGCTGTGCATGTATCAATTTTCTGTCAAATCAGATTGACTACCTCGACAACAGGAGTTACGAAGATCAGGAATTCGAAAGCCTGCCATATGTCGGGATGGCAAAGATCGTAGTAAGTGTATTTATGTTTTATATAATCGGTCATCATTTTACCCTCCGTCTTATTTTTTTTATTTTTTTTGATCAAGGCCGTGGAAATGGGAAAATACATGGTCAAAAAAGGTATCGCGAGGGGTTCGGCTGTCGCGGGTTTCCCTGTTGTCAACGTCCCATTCGCATGGCAGGGTGGAGGTTTCTCAGCAAACGACTGCAGTGTGTACCTCATGATACACATGATGTTGTACGTGGGGGAAGTGTTCGACTGTTGCCTAGGAACAATGGAGGCGAACAACCTCTATAGAGCTGAGATTGCAGCGACTCTTGTCCTGTGTGACATCAATAAGGACAGAGATGAGGTTTTAGCGAGGGTGAGGTAGTTCCTAAACGATAAAGCGAATATTGTCATTGAGAGAACAATATCCGGTGTGGCGGGTTCATCAACCGGGGGGACTGTCAAGAGGGCAGGCGAGGCAGAACAAGAGAAACGACCGTCGAAGAAGAGCCGACTGTCGACACCTGACCCTACAACCCCGGTCGCAGATACGATGCTTGACTCTGAGTTGTCAATGCGGACAAGATCCGTCCTGAAGAGCCGAAACCGTGGTGAGGGTGACGGACTTGGCTGCTCAATTGACTGTGGCGGCGAAGATGCAAACTCTCCCATGTTGTCACCGTTTCTATTGAACAACAGGACGTTGTTAAGTAAGATCGCCGTCCGTCGCAAAGACGTCGTTGACTACTGCCTTGCTGAGCTTCCGTCCATAAAAAATTGGTATGCATTTACTGAAACATTAATGGGTGAATATTAAAACAGATTTTTTGACGAGGTATTTTTTGTTTTCCTTCAGCGACGAGGTTGCAAACTATTCACTCCTGGCTTCAATTGAGCGGGATGACATACGTTCAATGTTACCGGGTCAGAAAATGAGGTCGTGCATCATCGAATGCTGGTCGATGTTGTTGAACAAGCTTCCATCTCCCGCCACTGATTCGGCCGAGACACCTACGACGGCATACTTCGGTATACGACAGGCGGTACGCATTACTGTTGCATTTGTATACACATATATAATTATCACCGTGGTTACATTAACCCTTATCAGCTACAATTTAACTTTATGGTGTTGATCTGACATACTTGTGTTAAATAAATATGGTGTTACTTTGGCGCATTTTTGGTGTTACTGTAATTTAGAAAATGTGTTACTTTAATCTGCGTCTTTGTTATTCAACATGCTCTTATACGTAGTCAATGTGTTACTTCAACATTCTCGTCTTGTAAGACTTGTATACAATTGAACCCAATCTGAGACACATTGAATATGTTTGTAGGACTACCTTTATGGGATGATTGACGAGTATGAAGACGGCCCATCCACGCAGGCAGTTGACACCTTGATGAACCATCTCGCTATTTTTAAAAAGAAGTGCGGTCGTCATCTTAACTTGAAAGCTGATCTCACCTTTGTCCCGATCCACATCGATGATTACTACTCATGCGTGTGCATTAACCGTAAAACGAGGACAGTAGATCTCCTTGACCACAAACGTTACACGAACGTGAAAGATACAAAATTGTACAAGGCCGCAATGATAATGGTTAGTATATATATGCTAGTAGTTATTATTGCATACCGCTATTTGTTTCTCACCTAATAACGTCGTTGTGATACACACAGGTGTCAGCAATTAGCGATTACTTCGAGAAGCTCGAAGTCCCTGATGCAGCTGATATCGGTACTTTCGAGTTTAAAGAGGCCAAGTTTAAGTGGCAGAAACAAGACTGTACCTGGGACGAGTCGGGAATTTTCACGATGATGCACATGTTGATGTACGAGGGACGTACATTCCACCACATAGACCTCGAGAGGAAGGTCAACAGACGGTATCTGGTGGTCCAAATTGCAGCCACACTTCTATTGGCAGACAAGAACAAGGTGTTGGAAAAAGTGGACAAGTATGCGGGCGATAGACAAAAGATCATCGACCGTCCCAAGAGCAAGCCAACAAAGGGCCGAAAAAAATAATGTTGTTACTGAATCCTGTCATATCTTTTCTAAAAACGATTTAGTGGTTTGTATTGTTTAGCTACTTTTCTAATTGCATTGGTATTTTGACTGTCACCAATGCATTGAAGCTGTCAATCTCTGTTTAGACTGACTAGCTGAACATGTCACTCTAAATTACTGCTGCTGTTACTATGGTGATAACTGAAGTCCAGTAAATGTTACTCTAATGAACGCATTATGTTACTTTAATTGGTTAATGGTGTTATTACAAAGATGTTGCAATCAATTCATCTGACGCATTATTGATTAATGATGTTGGAACAATGATATATTGTTTTTTGAAGAACAATATATCCCCAGTTACTTTGGCAATGATGGAACCAATCCAAGTTGGTACTTTGTTAATGAATTGAACCAATCCCAAGTTATCCACAGTTACCTGAATGCATTGTTTCTGTTACTGTAACAGACAGTAAGTGTTACTCCGACACACATGAGATGTTACTCCAACACACATGAGATGTTACTCTAACCACAAACACATGTATTAAATAAATATTGTTTAGATCACAACGTAGCACAGTGCTACCTGTAAAAAAAAATTTGCAAAAAAAGTTATTCATGTAAACCAGCAAAAGAGCGAAAATTCTTATAATGACAAAAAACACGAGTATGCTCAAAAACACTTGTTCATCCTACTCGTCTTCCTCGGTGTCTTCTTCAGTTTCCTCTCCTTCGATGTCTTCATCTACTTCATCCTCCTCATCCTCCTCATCCTCATCATTGGTTGTCTTAGTAGGCTGTTTAGAGGGTCGTGCTGCGTACGGATTTGGACAGTTTCGCTTGTCATGGTGTGCCATCTGTTTGCAGTTATTGCACATGCGTTTCGGCTTTCTAGAAAGTGCGACCTTCTTTTCCTTGCTCGACAACATCCGCTTTCCGCTACCCTTTGTCTTAGAAATCTTCGGAGGGAGTATCGTGATATTTTCAGAGGTCGTACACCCAAGCATATTTTCCAGTTCTTGTGTCTTGCCAATATTCCCCCCAACAGAAACCGGCTGCCTCTGCAACCTGAACTCCCATATTAATCCGCACAAGCTTTCCACATCTTCCTTGTCCCCTGCCCTTAGAAGTCCCATTGTCTCATGGATTTCCGACCATAATTTCGACATCTCTATCTGTTTTCCGTCGATGATGTCAGTGTTTTCGCCGTCTAATCCTTCATCAATGATACGAACAGTGCGAACAGCCTCTTTTGTCCACCTTTTGGTTACCATGTTTTCGGGTATAGTGGTCAGCCCTTTCGACGAATATATCCATATTACGTGTCTACACAATACCCCTCGTAAATTAAACAACTGACATGTGCAGCTTGATCCAGATGTTCCTGGACAGATGATGACATATTAATGGATGATGGATATATTATCCATTTTTTCAATCAACAGAGACAACATTTACAAATGGATATAATGGTGTGCAAAATGTTATGGAGTGCAGAATGAGATAATTTTAAGAATATGAGGTGTTACTCTAATCCATGGTCGGTGTTACTTTTAAGCATTTACAACAGAGATATCCAAGTGCTGTCCTCAGTTACTCTAACGCATTATATATGTTGCTGTAAGGATCGACTGATGTTACGTTATTAAATACTCTTCTATCACATGAACGAGGTCAAGTTTTAAGGAGTACCTGATATATACTGGACCTTAAACTCTTTATCTCGTGTAGCATCCCTAACCAATGTCTCCTCAATCCCGTCATTCTCAAGGAAGCCTCTCACGCTGCAAGTACCCACAGAAAATTTCACCTCCTCCTGAAATTCTTCAAATGCGGCATGGGTGTAAATTTTCGCAGCGTGATGTTCAATTGGCAGGTGGGTTACTGTTTTTGGAGAAGCTTGTACATTGTCGTTGTCGAGTTTTTTCTGTGTATACCGTTGCTGGTCCATGGCGCTCCTGAAATTCTTCAAATGCGGCATGGGTGTCAATCTCTTCAGAAAATCCTGGTAGTCGCTCCGCGTTGCACCATATTTGGTAGGAACCTTGTTCAAGATATGCCACATACAGAAACGGTGTAGCGCCGTCTTAAACATCTTCTTCACGGCTGGTATAATACCAGGATCCTGGTCGGTAATAATATACCCCGGCTCTTTCCCGCCCATTGCAGTCAGAAATCTCTCAAACTCCCACACGAACGACTCATAATCCTCGTGCGCTATCAGAGCGCCAGCAAAGGTTACCGATCGTTTGTGATGATCAACGCCGGTGAACGGCGTGAATATCATCTTATATTTGTTCGTCCCGTACGTCGGGTCGAACGAAACTGCATCCCCAAATAACTGGTAGTTTCGCCGCGCCTCACCGTCAGCCCAGAAAACCCTGCTCAGACTCCCATCTTCATCCAGGTCGTAGTCAAAATAGAAACCCTTCCTATTCTTAGCCATGTCTTTGAAACGATCGATGAATAGCTGACCGTCCCTCTCATGTAAGAAGCACTTTATATCCCTCCCCCATTTTTTGAAGTCAACCAAGCTCGCACCCACGTTTGCGAAACCCTCTACCTGCTCTTTGCACATGTTGTACGTCCGCGTTGCTCCGATATTCAGCTGAAAATAAGAGTCAAGCGTTGTGACAATTTAACATTAATACACCAGTTGTGTTACTCTTATTTTTAAGTACTGTTACTCTATAGGATCACTGGTGTTATTTTAGCAAAAGTAATTAGATTATGTACACACTGGATTAATCCAGCTGTGTTACTCTAGCAAAAAATTGTGTTACTCCATACCCGCGAATTGTTCAAGATCAGTTGCTGGTGGTACTTTGTCAGGTTCCTCGACAGCTTTTGGAATTCTCTGTCTTTTGGTGAGATCAGTTCGTGGTTGTGGCCGATGTGGAACCTATCAATACTGAGAATGGCGCCTTTATTGAACAGCCTAATTCTTGCCTTGCACCCGCAACGACGGACTTTTGTCTTCTTTTTAGGCGCGTCCACAACAACTCCTCCCCCAGCTGCATCGTTAACAACTTTCACAGCCCCAGGTGTATTGTTAACAGCTTTAACAGATTTCGTAAAACCCTGTCTGTTGCAGACTAGGAGCTTCGACTTTATCTCACCACCGTACCATCGCTTTGTGGTATACCTTCTCACATCAAATCCGCAAGCCAGCGCGTAGATTTTATAAAACTCCACCGCCTCTTCGATTGTTCCGAATACTTGCTTCATGTACGGTGTGAAAGCCTCACCAACATCTCTGCACCATTCCTGTGCATTCGGTTCTTGGCAAATGCAGCCTGCACAAAATTAAACAACGTTACATGGGACATGTGTGTTACATCAATTCATATGTTGTGTTACTGTAACGAATATAGTATGTTACTTTAACATCATCATCAAAACCATTCTTCTCTGTGTCGAGTGTGTTACTGTAATTGCAATTAAGTGTTACTGTAACTCCGATTGTATGTTACTTCAATGACTTTTCTACATTAATACAAAACAAAACGGTAGTATCAATGAAGCATACGCTAAATCTAGAATCTATGCTAAAACAAGAGCGATGAACCACTGTTATTAACCCATGATTAATCAAATGAATAAAATATCACCTTGTGCTTCTTTGCCAATGCCACCTGCAAAAAAATAAAACAACGTTACATCTATGAAACCAATGTATTACTTCAATTGACAAGTCCTGTTACTCTAATTAATACAGTACGTTAATTTAACATCATCATCAAAATCCTTTTTCTAAACGTTTAATGTGTTACTGTAATTACAATTAAGTGTTATTGTAACTCAGACGTTATGTTACTTCAATGACGTTTCTTCCTTAATACGTTACTCTAGCATATCAAAAAACCCTTTTCCTGAACGTTCAGTTGTGTTACTGTGATTGCAATGAAGTGTTACTTTAACTCAGAAGACATGTTACTTCAACGACGAATCTGCGTTAACTGAAATCAAAAAAATAGAATCAATGGATATCAGGGAAAATCTTAATAAAAAGCATAAAGACCTGTAATCTATAAAGATCGAGATATCAAAATACCATTGATACGAAACTGTGATATCAAAACGCAATGACATCAAAACAACGCAAATTGATACGAACTGTGATACGGAATGACAATTGAAGCACTATAAACATGAAGATCGACGTAAAAAAACGCAATTCGACGCGATAAAACAATGATATGAAAACGCAAATTGAAAGCCATATGACTATTGAAATCCATGAAGAAAAAACGAAAAAAAACGTGAATGAAAAACTGAAACTCACCATTGTTATACTCGATTAGTTGCATATCAACCGTTGAAGACGATGATGCGGTCATTGAATCCATTGTAGCAGAATTTCGAGTTCAAAATCGATGAATGAGCGTGAATGAATCTGAGTTTTTTTTTTTTAGTGTGAATGAACGTGGAATGAAAATTGTGATGATGAACGTGAATGATAGGAAGTTATTGTTTCCTAAATTCTTGTAAGTTATTTTAGGAACGTAAATCTTCCTTTTTTTTTTTTAAATGCAACGCATCTTGTCGATCCATCCTCATCTCATCCAACAGATGAGATGAGGACTCATGGACTCATATATAGAGAAGGACTCATAAGAGCCTTACTATATATATATATATATATATATAGAAGGGATGATGACTCACTAATTAGGGTTGTGGAGGTTTATTAAGTTGGATTTTATTGGGTTGTGGGGATTAGTGGCGGTGGCGAAAATGGGGTGAGTGATTAGTACGGGATCTTACTTTACGTAAAGATAAGACCAGCAAAGCTGTTGTGGCACGCCTAACATCCCTCAAAACCTCGCTCTGAGCTCCCTTATTAATTGGATAAAATCGTCCAATCACTTAAAATTTTTCACATCCTTTGCATAATTTAGGGGCAAGATTGTCATTTCCTTCATGTATATATACTCGTATTTTTTTTGTATTCAGTATATATACGTTTTTATATTTTCGGATATATTATCACCTCTTTTTATGGTATTTTCGTCAAATTAGGTATATTTTCAGATATATTTTCGGATACCATGTATATTTTTGCTTATATATTTTCGGATAATCTTATTGTATAATTAGCTATACTTTAATTTATATGTTAATATCATTATGTACTATAATATTATGGTAACCATACGTATAATACCTAATATGTACTCTTATAATAGCTAACAATTTAAAAGAGTATAATACCTAATATATTATAACCATATGTATAATCATACGTATTGTTATATGAATTAACTATATTATAATACCTAATTATATACGGATTATTATGTATTATTATATAACATACGTATTATTATAATACCTTATATCATACGTATGATTATATATCATAATACCTAATACGTATTAATATAATTATATCATATGTTTTCGATCCTTGGGTTGTCGAAGCTAACAAATTTTTTCCGATTTATTATCACCTAGTTTTATGGTATTTTTCTCAAACTAGGAAGTTTATTTGTAACCGACATATACTCATTTATTTTTCGAATATAGTAGCTCAATGATAATTATCACCTATTTTTATGATACTTTCGTCAAATTAGGAAGTTTTGTGTGTAATTACCGGGATATTCTCTCAAATATTTTCGGATATTGTGCCTCAACATATGGAGTTTTCGAATCGAGTATTTTTTTTATTTCCTAAAACTTATCACGTATGAGCGGCTTATCTAATTACTGTATCTCAGTGTTCATTGATCACTGAAATTTCGTATTTTAGTAAAAAATAAATATTTTAGTCTAACTAAGTATAATTCATACGGAATATAATTAGGATCACATTACTAGAGATACGGAATAAATAAAGATTTCGTACATAACTATATACACGTTTATTAATATCTTAACAAATAGATATGAAATATTCTTTATCTTAAAAAATTTCGGTATATTGTGATCAGTTGTATGTCGTATATTATATACAAAAAATGAAAATATGTTTATTTAAAATATATTAATATAGTTAGGTTAATGTCTCATAAATTAATATCTCATATGGAAATAATTCTAATATTCATTAATGCTTAAAAACGGAAATTTTAATATAAAACAGAAAGTATGGAAAAATCATTTCCATATGAGATTGTGGACATGACATAGGTCCACCCCGACGCGGCCACGCACGGGTTTGGGGAGGCGAATGAATCTCCATATGAGAATGGATCGAATTGAAATTTAAATCGAAGTGGAGTCGCCGCCGAACTTTGTGGGAGTTTGGGCCCGTTCAAACCCACTCTATATCTTAGTGGGCCATGCACAAAGTATGGCCCATTCCGATTTCAGAGTTTATCGGGTTCGTCCCCTTGCATTTGATACCGATACCGACGTTATCGGATATCGTGTATTGAATGACTCTCGTGTGCCAATGGTTTCGGACATCCGGAAACCACGGTTCTGAGTAAGGGATGAAGGTACGTGTTGGGAAGTTCACAAAGAACACCCAACCCCGCCCGCATATTAGCGGCCTCTACTAAGATATCGTTTGATTTTGAAATATGCGTGTTAGTAGAACGATGAAATGATATGCAAACCTTGTTTTGTCTAAACATGCGAGAATTTGAATGGGTTGCTAGGTCAATTTAATGCAGCTAAAATTAACGTCAAAGTTGTATTTTAGCATGTGAAATTCTTTTAGTACAATAAAAGAAACAACGAAAATAAATTGCTAACAACATGAACAAACGAGTTAGTAACGGTTTGCAAATCGAATAAAAGATATAGATATGATGACATGCATGATTTTGCAAAGATAATTCGCGTGATGGATTAAGCACGCGTTGACCGAGGTCATGAAAATGTTTACCGAGACCTGAAATGTGCTGAAAAGCCCGTTGTTTTGTTAAAAAAAGATGTTTGAAGAATTAAGACGAAATAGCTTTTTTATGTTACGGTTTTCAGGGAACCACGCGACCCGCGCGAGAAAGGCGCGACTCGCGCAGCCATGCGACTCGCACGAGGCACATGTGTAATCCCCTATAAATTCTAATGCAAAACGGTGGCAGAATCACTGTTGGTAGGAAAGAACTCTCACTTATTAACTAAGAAAAGTGTCCCCGTCTATTTCTTTGCTTTAGCTGGCTTTTTAGCTTGATAACTAAATTTTAATAATGAAAAGGTAAGTCAGTACAACTGCCACTTTTATAAAAAGGGCAAAAATTTAAAATCCCCAAAAATGTTAAACATACAAACCATAGTATGAAAATAAATTCAACGGCGCAAGACCAAATGCCGCTCGCTAGCTCACACAACCCGAACAGATAATACCTGCCATGTTATAAACATAACAGCCACAATTCAGTGGGGAGTAACGACGACGTTCTCCCAGCCATATTACATGATATTAATGCACAATTACTACTATATCAAAATAGTTGAAAAATGGAAAACATTTAAAATGATACGGTAAAATAATTCGAAATGATTGTCAACCTGCAAATCCATGTCAATTAATAAAAATAACGGCGCTATGGAAGTCGATCAGTGTAACGGAATAGACTTTCACTAGGATCATACTAAACTAGGTTCGAGAATTTAGTCAAAACAAATTAAACTTCAGTCTCTAACTAGGCAACTCAACTATAACAGGACAGCGTGCAGCGAGGTCCTGCCTTAAGTAATGTACACCCCTCCTGGACACCAACCGTAATCCAGTTCAACCCGACGGCGACTTACACGATGCGATATCTAAGTTTAAGGTCAAAATATACACACTCCTGAACACAAACCATGCTCAGTTCAACAACCAATGTGTCTCTAACTAGACACACCAGCTTTATAGTTGATGGCAAAACGTATACCCTAGACTGTATTACTCTACCCGTACACTTATCCTTATTCCATAACTCCAAAACAAAGCCGTTGGCAAAACGTTCTAAAAAGGAAACTTTCTAATATAGGAAACTTTCTGATTTAGAAAACTTTCTATTTTTAGGAAATTTTCTATTTTAGGAATTTTTCTCGGAATAACAATACGATGAAAATAGCGTTATAGAAAAATATCGAGAATAGTAATTTACTCTAACTATAAAGTAAATATTATTAATTTCGCAAATTACTACTTTCGGCCTTAACAATTTTTAAGTTCTAAATCGAGTATAAATTATTTATAAGAATTATCGAAATACTTCACAAACGTATTATTATTATTATTATTATTATTATTATTATTATTATTATTATGAATTAGGGTGTTTCGAAAATATATAAAACTAAAATTCCCTAATTATTATTAGTTTCAACGGAACGAGTATAAAATAATGTTTTACGACAATCATCTTTATAAAAGTAATTTATTTAACCTTCTTTATTTTATTAAACATTTAAATTATTTTCGAATAACATAAAGGGTGACTTAATATGAAACGGTTAAATTTTTAGAAGGTTCAAAATTGCTGGAAAATTAAATAAGTTGATGTAAAATCGTATTTTAACGATTATTCACGATTTTGCTTAAAAATTGATTCTATCATTTAAAAGCTTCGAAAAATAGTGTAAAAATTATGATAAATAATTAAAACTAATATTTAGACAATCTGTCCAGAAAATAATTTTTTTCAAAATCTGGAAACTCGTTTTTAAAGGCTTTTACGGAAAACGCGTTTATTAAACGTTAACGATTAAAAATAAAAGCTAAATTCAAAACGATTTGTGCACGGTTGTTAAAAATCATAACTTATCAAGGAAATAAAAATGTTCCAGAAACTTTTCAGTTTTTAAAAAAAAATTCCAGAATTAAAAAAAATAGGAAAAACCGTCTTTTAATCATCGGTTGTGTTTTAAAAGGTTAAATAACTATTTATCGCTCTTTTTATTTTATTAAATCTCGAATTTCACTAAAATAATTATTTTGTTAGAAAATATCAGAAACTTTATTTTGAATCGAGAATTAAAAATCAAAATCAAAAATTAAAAGGAATATTCGGTTTTAACGATAAACGGTGTTTTAGGACTATTTATTTTTTTCACCCACTTATAAAATTCGAAAAATTACAAAAAATTACAGAAAATTAAATTTTGTCAGAATGTACGTACACAAAAAATTTCAGATTTAAATACGTAATTTAGGCATTTGAACATTAAATCGGTTTTAAATCGATTTTGTACGAAATCGGTTAAAAATCCATTAAACGACTCAAAAACTCGAAATCTGTAAAATTTATTTTTTTGGCAGGAACTTTAAAATTATATTAGTGTATCGGCCAAATATTATGATTTAATAACTATTATAACGATTTATTCACTAATCTCGTAAAAACGAACATAACAACGAAATAATTGAAAATTAACGATTCTAAAACTTTTAAATAAAAAAAATTATTGACATACTATAATAGCCAAACAAAAACTTAAATTCTATACATGTAACTACGACAAAATATCAAGCAATACCGAGATCGTCGTGTTACCTTAATCGAGATCTGAGTCAATAATGTACTCGTCTTCCTCGGGGTTGTCTCGAAAACCTAAAAAAAAATATAAAAAGGTACAAGAACCTTATTAGCGTCGTAAATCGAGAAGTAGGAAGGAGGAATAGGGGTTTCAATGATTACCCTTGAATTAAGATGAACACAGAATGAAGAGAATGATCGAAAACGGAAAAAAAAAGAAGAACGGTGCACTGACTGTTGTTTACGTTCTTCTTCCTTTTTTTTGAGTAGAGGAGAGGAGTACATACAACAGGAAGGTAACTGCCAAAAACGGTTAAGGGGAAACCGCAACAGGATAAGGAAGGAAATAGAGGAGTCGGTTTTTTACTTTCTCAACCGACTACGAAAATATCTCAGTCCGTTGAGGGAAACGGTCGGGTCTGCTACAATCTGAGCCCGATTCGCTATTAAAATCATTAATGGATCACTTTTAAAATAAGAATAAGAATAATAATAATAATAAGACGGAAAACATATGGGAACGTGTTTATGAGAAGAAGTATTAAAATCACGTTTCGAAAATAATTATATACGAAATCGCGTAGAAAAATATTAAATAGCAATTTCTCGAGATTAATTAAAATTCTCGCGAACAAGGAAATTAAAAATGGTTTTGAACGAAAATTTAATAAAGTGTTATACGAAGATCGAAATTAAGCTGGATGAAAAATAACGAGACTCGATAAGAGTCGATTTAATCGCAACGGGACGGATATCAAAGTTGTAAATTTTACGGGTGTTACAACCCTCCCCACTAAAAAGAAGTTTCGTCCTCGAAACTGGAAAAGACGGAAAGGAAGGAATCGAGATTACCTTACTCGAAGAGATGAGGATGTTTGGCTTGCATCGCCGCTTCGGTTTCCCAAATTTCTTCTTCGAACTTGTTACAGCGCCATAAAACCTTCACCAAGGGTACAACTTTATTCCTCAAGCGCTTCTCTCGTCGATCAGTAATCTTCACAGGTCTCTCCTCGTATGTCAGGTTAGGTTCTACATCAACAATTTTTGGTTCTAGAACTTGCTCGGGGTCACTAACATACCTCCTCAGCTGAGATACGTGAAAGACGTCATGAACTTTGCCCATCGAAGCAGGCAACTCTAGCTTGTAAGCCACTTCACCTACCTTCTCGATCACGGGGTACGGTCCAATGAACTTAGGACTAAGTTTGCCTTTGATCCCGAATCGTTTCACCCCTTTCATCGGCGATACCATAAGAAATACCAGATCACCAACTGCAAACTCCAGAGGTCGGCGGTCGACATCCGCATAGGATTTCTGACGATCCTGAGCAGCTTTCATCCTGGAACGAATTAATTCCACTGCGTCAACGGTCTCGGCCAGCAGATCAGGACCCAAAGTCTTCACCTCACCAGGTACGTCCCAACACAATGGGATACGATACTTACGACCATACAGCTTCAAACGGGGCCATCTTGATGGAAGCATGATAACTGTTGTTGTAGGAGAATTCCACCAATGGAAGATGTCGGATCCAATTATCCTGAAAATCCAACGCACAAGCCCGTAACATGTCTTCTAAGGTCTGAATCGTCCTCTCGGATTGACCATCGTAGCGGCATGAAAAGCGGTACTCATCAACAATTGACTTCCCAAGGCACTTTGTAATACCTTCCAGAATTTGGAACAGAACCTTGGATCTCGGTCGGACACGATCTCGAGTGGAACACCGTGATGACGGACCACCTCGGCAATATAGACTTCTGCAAGCTTCTCCAGACTCCAAGTGTCACGAATAGGAACAAATCGTGCACATTTGGTCAAACGATCTATTATGACCCAAATACCGTTTCTTCCATTTACGGTTCTCGGTAATGCCACTATAAAATCCATGGCTACACACTGCCACTTCCACTCTGGAACAGGGAGCGGCTGTAGCATACCAGCAGGTTTCTTATGTTCAAACTTAACCTGCTGACATGTCAAACACTTGCTCACAAATTTGGCAATGTCGTTTCTCATGAATGGCCACCAGAAATGAAGCTTCAAATCCTTGTACATTTTACCACCTCCGGGATGTACAGAATATCTCGATTTATGAGCTTCGGTCAAAATCTGCTTCCTGACTTCCACCTCATCTGGAACGACCCAACGGTCCCTAAACTTCAGAGCTCCACTAGAATCCACAGAGAAATCGAGAGCTTTACCCTGTTTCATCTTCTCACGGATACCGGCAACGAGAGGATCTTCCAACTGTTTATCACGAATCTCCTGAAAAAGAGCTGGTTCAGCAACTAAGGCATTGATCCGCCCATCAGAACCTTCGATAACCACATCAATTGTCATCTTTGCGAACTCTCGGGACAGATCTTCAGAAATGCCAGAACATGGAGTTAAGGAATGTAGGATCTTTCTGCTAAGAGCATCTGCAACCACATTGGCTTTACCCTCGCAGTACACCAATTCAAGATCGTAATCGTTCACCAACTCTACCCACCGTCTCTGTCTCGCATTAAGGTCTTTCTGCGTAAAGAGATATCGTAGGCTTTTGTGGTCAGTGTACACCTTGCACCTTACTCCATAGAGATAATGTCGCCAGACCTTTAGAGCATGAACTACAGCAGCTAACTCAAGATCGTGGGTAGGGTAATTCGCCTCATGAACTTTTAACTGTCTAGAAGCATAAGCGACTACCTTACCACCTTGCATGAGAACACAACCCAAACCATGCTTAGAAGCGTCACAATAAACTTCAAAGTTAACACCTTCCTCGGGTAGGGTCAAAACTGGAGCAGTAGTAAGCCGTCTCTTAAGCTCGGAGAAGGCATCTTCACAGGCCTGGTTCCATAGGAACTTAGACTCTTTCTTAAGCAACTGAGTCATAGGACGGGCTACCTTAGAGAAATCTTGAACGAATCTTCGGTAATATCCAGCAAGACCTAAGAAACTTCGAATCTCACCAACATCTTTCGGACTTGTCCAATTCACGATAGCGGAAATCTTAGCCGGGTCCACTTTAATACCGTCTTTGGCAATGACATGACCCAAGAAAGCCACTTCAGAGAGCCAGAATTCACACTTAGAGAACTTAGCATACCACTTTTGATCTCGCAGGATGCCAAGAATGATCTTAAGATGCTCGGCATGCTCAGCCTCGGATTTAGAATAGATTAGGATGTCGTCAATAAAGAAAACAACACACTGGTCTAGATACTCCCGGAACGTTCGGTTCATCTGATCCATGAATACTGCAGGAGCATTGGTCAGTCCAAAAGGCATAACTTTGAACTCATAATGTCCATACCTCGATCTGAAAGCCGTCTTGGGAATATCTGATTCACGGACAGAGATTTGATGATAACCCGATCTGAGATCGATCTTGGAAAATACAGAAGCGCCCTTAAGTTGATCGAAGAGATCATCGATTCTGGGCAAGGGATATCTGTTCTTGATCGTAACCTTGTTAAGGTCACGATAGTCAATATATAAGCGCATAGTACCGTCTTTCTTCTTTACAAACAGTACAGGAGCACCCCATGGAGATGAACTAGGACGAATGAAGTCCTTCTCAATCATATCATCCAACTGTTTACGCAGTTCTTGCAACTCAGCTGGAGCCATTCTATAAGGAGCCTTGGCAATAGGGCCAGTACCTGGTACGAGCTCGATGGTGAATTTTACATCTCGCTCAGGGGGAATACCAGGTAATTTCTCGGGAAATACATCTACATATTCACTGACTATGCGTACTTCCTCAAGTTTGGGTAATTTTGCAGTTACAGTCACCGTACATAAAAATGCTTGGCAACCTTTTCTCTGCAAACGAAAAGCTTTCATAGCAGAAATGATCTTGATACCCTTCTGGCGTCGACCACCACGATAAGTAATACGAGAACCACTAGGAGTCTTCATAAAAATCTTCTGGTCTCGGCACTGAAATCTTGCATCATAGAGGGATAACAAATCCATGCCCAAAATAACATCGAACTCTGCCAGAGGAAACTCGAGAAGAGTCGAAGGAAGGATAATACCAGCAAAAAGAATAGGAACAGCTTGATATGCTTTAGAACAAGCAACGATTTCACCAGAAGGAAGAGTGATAGAGATAGGCTCGGCTTGGGAAGGAATAAGAGATAATTTCGAAGCAAAGCTGGAGGAGATAGCGGATATGGAGGCACCAGTATCAAATAATATAAAGGCACTAACACCAGAGATCGTAAACATACCAGTAACTACGTCAGGGTTAGCCTCACCGTCGGCTCGGCTCATCAAGAATATGCGCCCCTTTCGAGCAGGTGTGGTGACAGCATCGCTGGTTGCAGCCTTCTTCGGACATCTGGTCGAAATATGTCCCGGTTCTCCGCAGGTGAAACAGACAATGGGAGAGCCGTCACAGTTCTTGCCCGGGTGGAAATCCTTCTTGCATTTGAAGCAGGCAGTGCTCTTCTTGTCTTGAAATCGGGAGTTAGAGTTGTTCCTTTTTCCTATAAAACATATGATGTGATTCTTATATGTAACAAGATAAGAAGAAAGAAAACAAAGGAATATTTCAGACCTCCAGAAGAATGAAATTTCTTCGATGAAGAAGAGGTATTGCCAGAAGATTGGAATGGTCTCTTGTAGCCAGCAGCAGTGGTCTCCATTTTCTTGACTTCCTTCAGTGAGGACTCGGTAAACAGCGCGGCATTGTAGATATCTTGTACAGTCTCCAAATCCCTTGGAATATTGTGTGCAATGTCTGCTCTGAGCCCCTCTCTGAAATAAAAGGCTCGATTGTCCTCAGTTTGTAGCAGGCCTTCAGCATAATGCGCCAGGAAATGGAATTGTTGCGAGTACTCAGCCACGGTCATGTTGTTTCCTTGGACAAGATTGCTGAACTCCCTCATTCTTTGCTTCTTTAGCTCCTTGGGATAGAACCTACGCTCCAACAGGATCTTGAATTGAGCCCAACCAAAACCCGGAGTCTGCAAGGTAGTTGGGCCAACTAGGCTCCACCATCGATCGGCTTCATCAGACAAGTAAAGCACGGCCAGGCCCACCTTCTGGTCCTCGGGAGCAGAATAAATCCCGAATTGCCTCTCCATCAACCGGAACCAACGATTCATGACTTCAGGATCTACAGAGCCGTCGTAAAATTCTAACTTACTCTTGGCCATTCCTTCAGCTGCGTGCGAGAAGCTAAAGGGTCGCTGGTTGTTTGTGTTCCTGTTGGTCAATTCCTGGAGTGTTTGCACCATCGCATTCATGTTGTTCACAAACGCAGCATTGATGTCATTCAGGTTCGTTCGGTCGTTCATCTTCAACCACAAAAGAAACACATAATCAATGTTAATCATTGAGTTCAGGAACATATAAACTAAACAAGTAAGTCCTTATTTTGGTTTCTACCCATCTCTCACTAATATCTTATTTAATGTTTAACCAATTTACTGATATTTTTCCAAAAATCATGTGTGAGCGTCGGGAGCAACGATGCTCTGATACCAACTGTAATCCCCTATAAATTCTAATGCAAAACGGTGGCGGAATCACTGTTGAGTTGGGATTAACACACTGCTAACTAAATTTTAATAATGAAAAGGTAAGTCAGTACAACTGCCACTTTTATAAAAAAAGCAAAAATTTAAAATCCCCAAAAATGTTAAACATACAAACCATAGTATGAAAATAAATTCAACGGCGCAAGACCAAATGCCGCTCGCTAGCTCACACAACCCGAACAGATAATACCTGCCATGTTATAAACATAACAGCCACAATTCAGTGGGGAGTAACGACGACAATCTCCCAGCCATATTACATGATATTAATGCACAATTACTACTATATCAAAATAGTTGAAAAATGGAAAACATTTAAAATGATACGGTAAAATAATTCGAAATGATTGTCAACCTGCAAATCCATGTCAATCAATAAAAATAACGGCGCTATGGAAGTCAATCAGTGTAACGGAATAGACTTTCACTAGGATCATACTAAACTAGGTTCGAGAATTTAGTCAAAACAAATTAAACTTCAGTCTCTAACTAGGCAACTCAACTATAACAGGACTGCGTGCAGCGAGGTCCTGGCTTAAGTAATGTACACCCCTCCTGGACACCAACCGTAATCCAGTTCAACCCGACGGCGACTTACACGATGCGATATCTAAGTTTAAGGTCAAAATATACACACTCCTGAACACAAACCATGCTCAGTTCAACGACCAATGTGTCTTTAACTAGACACACCAGCTTTATAGTTGATGGCAAAACGTATACCCTAGACTGTATTACTCTACCCGTACACTTATCCTTATTCCATAACTCCAAAACAAAGCTGTTGGCAAAACGTTCTAAAAAGGAAACTTTCTAATATAGGAAACTTTCTGATTTAGGAAACTTTCTATTTTTAGGAAATTTTCTATTTTAGGAATTTTTCTCGGAATAACAATACGATGAAAATAGCGTTATAGAAAAATATCGAGAATAGTAATATACTCTAACTATAAAGTAAATATTATTAATTTCGCAAATTACTACTTTCGGCCTTAACAATTTTTAAGTTCTAAATCGAGTATAAATTATTTATAAGAATTATCGAAATACTTCACAAACGTATTATTATTATTATTATTATTATTATTATTATTATTATGAATTAGGGTGTTTCGAAAATATATAAAACTAAAATTCCCTAATTATTATTAGTTTCGACGGAACGAGTATAAAATAATGTTTTACGACAATCATCTTTATAAAAGTAATTTATTTAACCTTCTTTATTTTATTAAACATTTAAATTATTTTCGAATAACATAAAGGGTGACTTAATATGAAACGGTTAAATTTTTTGAAGGTTCGAAATTGCTGGAATATTAAATAAGTTGATGTAAAATCGTATTTTAACGATTATTCACGATTTCGCTTAAAAATTGATTCTATCATTTAAAAGCTTCGAAAAATAGTGTAAAAATTACGATAAATAATTAAAACTAATATTTAGACAATCTGTCCAGAAAATAATTTTTTTCAAAATCTGGAAACTCGTTTTTAAAGGCTTTTACGGAAAACGCGTTAATTAAACTTTAACGATTAAAAATAAAAGCTAAATTCAAAATGATTTGTGCACGGTTGTTAAAAATCATAACTTATCAAGGAAATAAAAATTTTCCAGAAACTTTTCAGTTTTTTAAAAAAAAAATTCCAGAATTAAAAAAAATAGGAAAAACCGTCTTTTAATCATCGGTTTTGTTTTAAAAGGTTAAATAACTATTTATCGCTCTTTTTATTTTATTAAATCTCGAATGTCAGTAAAATAATTATTTTGTTAGAAAATATCAGAAACTTTATTTTGAATCGAGAATTAAAAATAAAAATCAAAAATTAAAAGGAATATTCGGTTTTAACGATAAACGGTGTTTTAGGACTATTTATTTTTTTTCACCCACTTATAAAATTCGAAAAATTACAAAAATTTACAGAAAATTAAATTTTGTCAGAATGTACGTACACAAAAAATTTCAGATTTAAATACGTAATTTAGGCATTTGAACAATAAATCGGTTTTAAATCGATTTTGTACGAAATCGGTTAAAAATCTATTAAACGACTCAAAAACTCGAAATCTGTAAAAAAAAACTTTTTGCCAGGAACTTTAAAATTATATTAGTGTATCGGCCAAATATTATGATTTAATAACTATTATAACGATTTATTCACTAATCTCGTAAAAACGAACATAACAACGAAATAATTTAAAATTAACGATTCTAAAACTTTTAAATAAAAAAAAATTAATGACATACTATAATAGCCAAACAAAAACTTAAATTTTATACATGTAACTACGACAAAATATCAAGCAATACCGAGATCGTCGTGTTACCTTAATCGAGATATGAGTCAATAATGTACTCGTCTTCCTCGGGGTTGTCTCGAAAACCTAAAAAAAATATAAAAAAGTACAAGAACCTTATTAGCGTCGTTAATCGAGAAGTAGGAAGGAGGAATAGGGGTTTCAATGATTACCTTTGAATTAAGATGAACACGGAATGAAGAGAATGATCGAAAACGGAAAAAAAATGAAGAACAGTGCACTGCCTGTTGTTTACGTTCTTCTTCCTTTTTTTTTGAGTAGAGGAGAGGAGTACGTACAACAGGAAGGTAACTGCCAAAAATGGTTAAGGGGAAACCGCAACAGGATAAGGAAGGAAATAGAGGAGTCGTTTTTTTACTTTCTCAACCGACTACGAAAATATCTCAGTCCGTTGAGGGAAACGGTCGGGTCTGCTACAATCTGAGCCCGATTCGCGATTAAAATCATTAATGGATCACTTTTAAAATAATAATAATAATAATAATAATAATAATAATAATAATAATAATAATAATAATAATAAGACGGAAAACATATGAGAACGTGTTTATGAGAAAGAAGTATTAAAATCACGTTTCGAAAATAATTATATACGAAATCGCGTAGAAAAATATTAAATAGCAATTTCTCGAGATTAATTAAAATTCTCGCGAACAAGGAAATTAAAATTGGTTTTGAAAGAAAATTTATTAAAGTGTTATACGAAGATCGAAATTAAGCTGGATGAAAAATAACGAGACTCGATAAGAGTCGATTTAATCGCAACGGGACGGATATCAAAGTTGTAAATTTTACGGGTGTTACAACAAGCGACTCGCGTGGCGGACTGTTCTCGGGATTGTTTTTAGAAAATCGACATTTTTTTTAAATCGCATACAAATATAGCATAATTTATACTCGACTTAAATATTGATACTCGTAATATTCGATGCTTGATTATAGAATCAATATCGGATATTTAGAGTGGAGTAATAAAAGTTATTTAGAAAATCGTTTTGAATGTTGTTAAGACGAGATAATTCGTCCACGTTGTAATATCGTAATTACTCGGCTTCAACGGTATTATGCTTAACATGATTTGATGATTGATTCCTTTAGATCCGATATTCGACTATAGAGTCGATATCGAATCCTTAGGAACGACTCTTTATTGAAAATAGTACGATAATATCGATATTAGGAACGAGAAAAAAAAAATAAAATACGTGACGACGACCCGTATAAAAGACGGACGGACGAGAGAAAGAGAAGAAAAGGGAGAAGTCGGGATTTGTAACACCCTCAACCTACATGCTTGATTATCTCGAAAACGGACTCGTAATAGCGGCCTAGGCACAGGAGTGTTAAGATGTATATAGGCGAGTTATGGTGTGTATGGTTAGGGATTTGGCGAGTTTAGCTCTCGGGTTTGTATATATGGTTTGCCTAAAATTGCCTAGAATTTCGGGTTGTGAATGGTCGGGAATCCTATAGGATTTCTAGAGTGAAGATCGGAATATAATATGCCTAGTATTGCTGGAATTCCGGGTTGTCATTGGAATTGTCGTGTTGTGAATTGTTGGTGTTGTTGTCGGGAATTGTGTGTATCAATTGTGTGTGCAAGGGTGGGGTATTTATAGGATTAAATACCGACTTGGGATAGGAGATTAATATCTTGCAAAGGAAGAAAACAACCGGTTGAGATGAAGTGGGATTTCGTCTTTGGATAGGAAAAGGTTACTTGCATGGGAAGAAACACCCGGTTTAGATGGAGTAAGATTACGACTTTGGATAGGAAAAGATTCCTACTTTGTAGCTGATATTTATGTAGTATTTGACTTCGAGTCAGATTTTTGAAGTGGCGTGACAGATTTTTATGTCTCGGAAACGTCTTTGACCGGGGTTTGACCCGATTGCTAAAAGACAATTTTGCCCTTGGTGTAGGTTTTGACCCAAATTAGTCTCATTTGATTGGAAACGACCCACTGGGCCTGGATTTGAGGTCTGTTTTTACTCCGCTAAAAGCTCGTGCCAACTACTATTGATTCCGAGTCCGAAAATCAAGTGTATTAAGTCATGTTTGCATCCGATCATCATCGGATGTTTTTTGGAAACTGCCATAGACACATAACGGCCAAATGTGGGTGTCTACAGAGATATTCATTAAAAAAACGGAAATTATTTTTTTTATATAATTATATACACGTTTATTAATTGTAAATTGGAAATGGAATATTCCGTGATTTTCTTCCATAACAACCACGCGTTCACATTCTTGCTCTCCACTTATAAATACCGTCTTCTTATTCAAAGTTTAATATCATATGCGATCAAATCTCTACCTTTTCGGAAAAAAAAATATTATACACACCATGTCCACCAACGAATTAACAACCATATCGAAGCTCGAGCAAGGTAGCTTAAGGTGATGATTGTCAGAGTCGTACATCGCTGGACCCGACCGGTCATGAAAGACCGAACAAAATAATTTTACAATTTTTCAAATTTCATTGGAATCCGAAAATATTATGTCCTAAAATTTTCAAACTTTGTGTCTAATAATTACAGATTTGGTTGAAAAGCTTTTTGAGATCGGTCCGCTCAACCACACGAAGAACAATTTTGAATATCGAAACATAATACTTGAGGATGTTAAGTATGCTTCATTCATAATTTCTTAGGTTTAATGTAGCATTACTAATACCACATGGTTTACTGATTTTTTTTTTTTTTTTTTTAAAAAAAAAATTCGTTTTTCTGCCCACGTTGTCAATCTATGTTTAATTTCACTTTCGTTTTTTGTGTTCATTCTTTTCATAATTACTTTTAACCTAATTTATTGATTTTATTTTGTAGTTTTTCTTTTTGTATACTACTCATGGATTTAAATACATTCAGCATTGCATCAATTATTATTCATTTCGTTCATATTTTTCGGTATTTAACTTTTTTATTATAAAGCTACAATCTCTACGATTGATATACTCCCTCCGTATCTATATGTTCGTCCACTTTGTTTAATATATGGGTGGAGTATGATATTGAAAGTGGACGAACATATAGATACAGAGAGAGTATTATATATAAAGCGATATATTGCAACGATATATAGTTCTACAATATGTATTATATGTTTAATTTGTAATTTTGGATGGTTAAATTTTACATTACTAACGATTTTTTATTAATCCACGGAGTTTTCGTGATATTTAAAGTACGAAGTATTCTTCATATCGTCCGTCTAATTTTACCGTATAATTAATGTTTTATTTCGTAAAATAATATCACGACACTATTGACATAATAGTACTTCGGTGATCTACCATATTATTATTAATATTTGTAAATACCGATTACATTTTTAGCCAAATTCAAACGTCTTTGTTTTCATAACATTATAAATTTTGTATCCAGTGACCGCCATCGAAATATATTCTTTCTTTTTGTTTTTCGTACATCAAACATGGATTATCATACATGCCACGTTGCATGAAAATTGTTATGCACTTCGATTTCTATATACGACTTTCATATCGTACGTTGTTTATACACTCATCGTTTCATTTGTCGTCGTTTTTACATAAGGTACTTTACTATGCACTTTCGAGCATTTAAATATTTTATTAATTATAGAAGAGCTAATTATCGAATAACAGAACTTAATTCCCGCACGACACTATAATTGCCACTGACGGATACCCGATATCCCTATTTTCTGCCCATATACTGAAAAATCAAATATTTTGTCATTCATACTAAAAATCACTACGTACGACAATCGGGAAATACTAAACCGCTAATAGTCCTTTCTTTTCAATCCCGTGATTTTATCACGGGGTTTATACTAGTTTTATTTTAATGTGCAATGAGTAGGGGATTCATCAACCTACTATTACGAATGAGAATGGATCGCTTTTGGGTTGATAGGACATAAGATCTGTGATAAATGGTCACCCATTGTTCATATATCGCTGTAAATTTCTCTAACCATTTGTCACCTAGAAATCTTTAACTTTTCCAATTAATTTTTTGTTACATGACTTTTTAATCATGAATTGTTGTTTTTGCTATTACTTATAGGATCATAAAAAAGAAGTGATTAACGAAGATGATGTAAGCTTTCAAATTTTCATATGTTTTTTTAGTCATTCGATTAATTCTTATTTTATTGAACCTTTTATGTGAAAAATGTTTAGAGTATTTGAAACGATTATTTTTTAGTTGGCCCCTAACGCTTCAATCTTTTTTTTTGTAGTGAAGTCGATGCTTGAAGATGGCTCATCCTTTAGTTACCATTCTAAGCTTAACAAACTTCACCAAACGGTGGCTTCGGAATTGGGTACTGTGCAACATGAGGAAGAAGAATAAACCCCCTATTAAGGGCCCGAAACCTGTGACCGGTGCGAAAGATGTTCTGCTGCGTAAGAATGTCATGGCGAAATCGAAAAAGACGACGGAATCAGGTTCGATGGATGCTGAAGATAATTTCTCCGGTAACAATAAGATGAATGAGATTCCTGGACTGATCTATGCTTCGGACTCAGAAGACGTGGAAGTTTCTGAGGAGGTCTCTGAATATGTGCCTGAAACGAATTTCATCGTGACGTCGAAACCTAATGATAATGGGTGGAAGCAACGGGATGGAAAAAAGGTTGTTGAGGTCGAGGAGGGGGAAGAAATGTTGCAATTCACTGAAGATGATGTCGAGGACGAGGTCGAATATTGGAGTAATGTTGTGTACTGCTTTATCATGGGTGCTAATCCGCCATGGGAAGTGGTAGAGGGATTTGTGAAGAGAATTTGGAAAGAATATGCGATTGACAAAATCTCTTTTTTGCCTAATGGAATTTTTGTTGTTCGCTTCAAGGAAAAGCAGGCAAAGGTAAATGTTCTTAACCACGGGTTGTTTATGTTTGATAATAAGCATTTGATTGTGAAAGAATGGACACCTGACGCTAAATTGGATAAGGAGGATGTTCAAGAAGTTCCTATTTGGATACAATTGTCTGAGCTGCCATTGAAATTTTGGGGTAGGTGTCTACCTCGGATAGCATTGTTAGTTGGACCGTATGTTAAATCCGATTTAGCTACGGAAGAACGGTCTAGGTTGGTTTATGCTAGGGTTATGGTACTAGCTAAAGTGGGACAGAAATTCAAGAACTCAATCTAGTTCATGGATGAAATTGGGAATGTCATTGAAATTTTTGTTAAATATGAGTGGAAACCCATTTGGTGCACTAAATGCAAAAATTATGGCCATGATGGGAATGACTGTAAGAAAGAGGAGTTGAGGAAGGCTAGGGCTGAAATAAAGCATAAAAATAGTCAAGGGGGTGGAGTGCAGCCTGCTTCTGCTCGCACTGTTGCTGTTCCGAATGCTGTTGTTCGCTTGGGACATCAGGCGCGTCTTGTCCGGCCTCAGGTGCAGCCTACTCCTGTTTTGACCAAAGCAGCTGCTGCAAGGGCGCCTACTGTTTTGAAGACTAGTGTGTTGGTGAACCCGGAAGTACCCTTTGTGGATATGTTAAGGGGATCACCAAAGAAATTGGGGGTGGAGGAAAAGGACGGGGCTGGTTTGAAAATTGTTGTACATGGAAGTTCATAATGTATGATGTTGGAATGTGCGCGGCATGTGTAATATAAATAAGCAGCGTGCAATTAGTGAGTTTATTAGGAAGCAACATGTGGACATCTTTGGTCTACTTGAGACGAAAATTAAGAATAAAGCGTATCCAAAAGTTCATCAGAACATTTTCTATGGATGGAGTATTACGACGAATAATCACTGTCATGAAGGGGGTTGAGTGTGGCTCTTATGGAAACATGAAAGAGTAAACTTGACGATCTTGCATTATAATAATCAGAGTATCCATGTTAAGGTGACATCGTGTTCGGGCAAGGATTATTTGCTTACTTTTGTTTATGCATTTAATTCTGTTGACGCGAGAATTGAATTATGGAAGAGACTTGAGTCGTATGCGACGAGGGGACCGTGGATGATTTTGGGTGACTTTAACTGTGTTATTGATGCTCGAGAATGTCTTGGAGGATCTTCTCCGGATGAGGCTATGAGTCAATTTCGAGATTGCTTGGCTAATTGTGAGGTGAGTGACATCAAGGCTAGTGGGTCTTGGTTCACCTGGAATAATAAACACAAGGTGGCGGAAACTAGAGTGTATAGTCGCATTGATCGGTGTTTGGTTAATGATGGTTGGATGAGATTATTCCCTAACGGTGCTGCGAATTTTTTGCCTGAGGGCACCTTTGATCATTGCCCTTGTATTGTGCAGCTTGAAAACCCCCCGGTGAGGAAGAATCGAAGCTTCAAATACATGAACATGTGGAGTAAATCACCCGAGTTTAGAGGATGCGTGGAGAGCGCATGGGGGGTGGAGGTTAGGGGATTATCGAAAATGTTTCAAATTGTTACTAAATTGAGGAGTATGAAGAGCCCTTTCAAGGCTTTGAATGCTTCTTGTTTCGCTGACATAGAGAATAAGTGCAGTCAAGCCGAATTGAAGCTCGAAAAATTGCAGGTGCAGCTGCGTAGTGATCGGTCAGCCGCGGTACTGCTTGAGGAGGCGGAATTGAAAGAGAATGTCAGGTTTTTGCAGACTGCTCGGACTGACTTTGGAGTCAGAAATCGAAGCAAAAATGGGTCCGAGAAGGTGATGTAAATTCAGCCTATTTTCATGGACTGCTGAGGGCGAGGAGGGCTCATAACGCTATTGTCAAGATAGTGGATGCTGATGGTCTTGAGTGTGGGACTAAGGATGAGATTGAAGGAGCTTTCCTAAGGTACTATCATACGCTTTTAGAAGAATCGAGAGCTGTGGAACCTATTAATGTGGGGATTGTTAGAAGAGGCAAGCTTTGCTCGGATGAGCACAAGGCGTTGAGGCGAGAGTCACTGGAGAAGAAATCAAGAATGCTCTATTCAGTATTCCACGTGATAAGGCGCCGGGTCCGGACGGCTTTTCGAGTCAATTTTTTATTGATTCGTGGGATATTATTGGGGATGACATCGTGAAAGCTATCCAAGATTTTTTCATCTCGGGTAAGCTTCTTAAGCAGCTCAATTGTGCTAATATTGTGTTGATTCCGAAAGTTAATAGGCCTCAGTCTGTTAAGGAGTTTCGCCCGATTGCCTGTTGTAATGTCTTGTATAAGTGTATTGCTAAAATTATTTGTTCAAGACTAGCGAAGGTTCTGCCTCAGATAATTTCTCCTACACAAGGAGGTTTTTCGAGGGGCGGAGTATTGTGGAAAATGTTCTTATATGCCAAGATTTGGTGAAGATGTATAGGAGAAGTCGGATTTCGCCACGTTGCTTGTTTAAAGTGGATATACATAGGGCATATGATAGTGTGGAGTGGAGCTTTGTGGATCAAATGCTACGAGCACTAAATTTTCCGAATCATTTCCGTAGATTGATCATGGAGTGTGTTGAGACGGTCTCATATTCCTTATGTGTTAATGGGGACAATTTTGGCTTTTTTCGAGGTAAAAGGGGATTGAGACAAGGAGACCCCATGTCTCCGCTATTGTTCACAATTTGTATGGAGTATTTCTCTCGAATCATGACTTTTGGCATGGTTGAGAGGAACTTCAAATTTCATCCTAAATGTGGAGCTATGAAGCTTAGTCACCTCCTTTTTGCAGATGATTTGCTTCTCTTTTGTAAAGGGGAGTCGGAATCGATGGAATTATTATGGAGTGCTTTTGCTACATTCAGCAGGGCGTTGGGCTTGAGCATAAGTGTTGGCAAGTCGCACGCGTATTTTGCTGGTGTCGATGAGGATAGGAAGGCTGCTATTTTGTAGTATTCAGGATGTGTGGAAGGTACGTTACCTTTTCGTTACCTTGGACTTCCTATTCAGAGTACTCGATTAGGGAAGACTGACTGTGATAAATTATTGGCTCGAATTACTTCGAGAGTTGCTAGCATTGGGGCTCGGAAATTGTCATATGCTGGGAGACTGACTTTAGTTCAGACTGTGTTATCTCAGTTACATAATTACTGGGCTATGGTGTTTATCATTCCAAAATTTGTTATGAATCGTATTGGATCCATTTGTCGTAGTTTCCTTTGGGATGGGAGGGTGGACGGATTTAATCGTGCTCTAGTCAGCTGGGAGAAGATTTGTTGTCCTAAGGAGGAAGGAGGATTGGGCTTGCTGGAATTGGAGACTTGGAAGGTGGCAGCTGTGGCTAAATTAGCCTCGTGGGTTTTTGATCAGCCGGATCGTCTGTGGGTTTGGTGGGTTAACAGTATTTACCTGAAAAATACTGATTGGCGTGAATATCAACCGCATGCTGATGTCACGTGGGCATGACGGAAGATATGTCAAGCTAAGGAGAAAGTTAAGCATATGTTTGGAAACGGGGCTTGGCATGGTTCGACGGGCCAGTATTCAATTTCGAGAGCGTATAAGGAGCTGCGGACTAAGCGGCCGAAGGTTTCGTGGTGGAGGTTTGTGTGGAGTGGTTGGAGCTTCCCGAAACATAGCTTCATTTCGTGGCTAGTGTTTAGGGGTGCTTTGAACACGAGAAATAAACTATTGAGGTTTGGAGTGGCTGACTCAGACTTATGCTATTTGTGTGAAAATCAGGCTGAGAGCCTGGAACATCTGTTTTTTGAATGTGGGTGGAGCTCGAGAGTAATTGAGCTGCTCAACGGTTGGGTACGGAAGGTAATACCGTGTAGTAGAGGATTAACTTGGGCGGTCAGAATGAGGGGTTCTAAACTCCATTGTAATATCCTAAGAGCTATGATCAATGCGACAATATATCACATTTGGAGGCAACGGAACTTATGTAGAATTGAGGGTGCAGTACAAAGACCGCAGAATACAGTGAAGTTGATTAAGGTGGATACTAAGAATTTAATTATGTGTAAGATCAAATACCCCATTCATGTAAAAGATGCTAGATGGCTGCATGCTTTGATGTAGTCATACCTTGTAAATTTGTTACACATATATAATATACTTACACTTTACCAAAAAAAAAAAAAAAAACTTCACCAAACCCTCTCAACCATCAACTTCAAGGTATGTAACTATGTATGCAACACCTACTCTTTTCGATTAAAATGTTGATCACACGTCTTTTATTACGTGTGAAACATTAATAACTTAACCACTCGGATCAACTCTTTGTATAATTTATGGTAAATCGGAGACTTCAAATGCTTTAATTTTGAACCATTTCTCAGACACTGCAGTTCGTGTTGTAGTATTGTTTTATCATAGATAATTTAAGTCGCCAAGTACTTTTGATAAATACGTCATTAATTGTTGATATATCATAGAGATAAAAAAAAAGTATGCTAAAGGATTAATAATATAAAAATTTGAGAAATACTAGACAACAACCGAGCCAAAGGTCCTAAATGATTTGGGGTCGGCTACCATGAATCATTCATCGAAATTGTAAGTCAACAATGATGCGGATTTTATATATATGGTATTGTTTTTCAATTTTCATTGATTGATAGATAGTCTACTTGGTTGTAGAGTTGTTGTAGGTATCAGTGAATGTAGTAGGAAATGAGGAGTATCTAACCTCTCTAAACTGGTAGTCCATGGAAATGATCAAAGATGTTATTTATCTTTCGTGACTTTATCGAGATTAACTTTGTCAAAGGATGATGACTTATTATTGCAATTTTCTATCCTTTTTCATGCTACAACTTCTCTCAATTTTTAGGATAACTAACAGTAATACGGAGGATAAATTTTAATGTGTAAATTTACAGTTGTTTGATTTATAAGTGGACCTCCAACTACAATTACTACCGCCATAAGAAATTGCATTATGATTTTGCCTCGGTGGTTTTGTGCTCGGATTTTTGCAAGGTTGTGCTCCAAAACCTTTTTTTGACAATTTTAACCATGGATTTTTGGCATCTTCACTTTGTTGAACCTCGGGCTTATTATTAAATGGAGTACTAATTACTTATTAGGTTCACCTTCAGTTATAGTTTTTTTTTTGCTGTAGTGTTATTGTCATACTGCCAATGTGCCATAATGGTTGTATTGGTGCTAACTACTATCTTAACATGGTGATTCCCTCATTTTATTCATTTGTTTGTTTTTTATATTTATTATGCAAAGTATTTTAATTAAAGACAAACAAATAAACGAGAGATAGGAAGTACACGATACCCTTTCTTCTCTAAATATAATAGTGATGCTAACTTCCATCTAATCATGTACTACTCTTTATAAATTATTTCTTTTTCTACCATATTTATCCAAATAGTTATAATATTTCTTAAAAAGTGATTTATGATGTTACTATTTGTTGGAGTATATCATTGATTAATGATTATCAAAATGGTGCACGGGTAGGTTTATCGCTTGCGATTGTGGATCGTGTGTAAATACGTCATTGGTATGATAAGCATCATACAAATATACTCCAACTCACACAATTGCCGGGACACAACTACTACACAATAGCCCTTGATATTCTTATATACTCCGTACTTATTGGTACTTTCCTATGCTTTAGCTTTAGCTATCTTATCTACTATATTTGTTATACGACCTGTATTTTAGATATAGTTGATTGGTTCATTTAGACTACATCATTGATGCTTAACTACTATAAGTAGCCAAGTTGAATATAATCATATTTTTCATCAATTCTCATTTGACATTAGCCTGTTTACTTTGATATGCGAAAGCAAAAATATATGTATAAGGATTTCATTTTCTATATCCCAAAATTAAATTAAATGTACGATTTAGGGTAGAAATATTATGACCCAAGCGTAGAGCATAACAATTTCTATTGTCTTATCATCACCCAAATTTAATTATCATAATTTTTTTACTACAGGCCATTTGTGTGTGTAATATGTTCATAATCCACTCCATATGATTAACATATAGTCTCTGTCATTATTTTATGCCAATTGATTAACTATTTATTTGTCACTTTTAGTGACGTAGTTAGAAGTATTAATAATATTGTGGAGTGACTTAACGCGAAAGGGTGATTTTCATTCCGATAATCATCATAAGTTGCCGCTGGTGCCTGGTAGTGACTGTTTATTGAAGCAAACTCGATATAACGAGTGACAGACATAAGCATCTCAAATTTGTTGTTTTTACCTTCAACCTCGATGACTACCCTTTATACTTCTCTTTTTTGTCGATTGACCGCGTTGATAATAGTTACTTACTTTAGATTTTGGTAATTCTTGGTTTGATAGGAAATAGAATGGTATATGGGGCCGGAGCTTGGAAACGTGAAGATAAAACCCTTTGTTGATGTTGAGATTGTTGAAAATATAGGGTCACTAAAGGGGCGATAACTAGAGAATATAAATTGTTGTGTCGTGGTATGAAGGCTACTGAATGAGAAACGAAATCGCCCCGACTATGGTACAAATCAGATTGGGCGTCGTCCCCCAAGGTCACACAACACTCCTAAAAGGTTGTGTACTCAACCATTAGGAGTTGGAACTCGATGGTATACTCAGAATTTATGAAAGAGATTTGGATGACGAAGTATTTGATGTATATTCTCGTATATCTTATCATTCTCATAACTCTAATTACTTTATATAATAAGTAACTCTTACTTTATATATTAAGTGTTATATGAGACTAACCTCAAAAGGTATCCAAAATCACTTTATGATGAAAAATGAATTATTATTTTTCTAAATATAATGACATTCATAACCATGCTAATAAATTAGATTTAATATGCTACTAATGGGGGATGCTCTTACTATGCAAGATTGGTCAACAATTCCACTTTGCATTATTTCTAACATGATTCATGTCCATTGAGTGTTGCATGATCCGATGTTTTCATCATTCAAACAAGTGGCCTTCGTGCAAATACTACTGCAATTATTTTGTATTAAGTTATTTTGTATTACGTGGATATGTCAGAGACGATAGAAACCAGAGAAGCAACTCCACATCTATGTGTCAGACACCACATAGTTTCAGTTATTACGTGAGGAGATACTAGTTCATTTACAAATTTTACATTTTGGTTAAAGACTCGAAGGCATGAAGCTATCACAATTCGCAACCAAAATAATTGTCAATCTTATTGCCAAAGGTGGTGTACACGGGCGTAGGGGTGATCTCCACTCTGGATAAGTAAAATACTGGAAATTCGAGTTTTTAAATTCGATAGTAGTTTTGTACTTTTGTTGATTTTTACATTCAGTTAATTTTTTTTTATCCATAGCACCAATGATTGACATATGATCCCTACACTTGAGAGTCGATATTCCAATAAAAAAAATTATACGTACTATCAGGTATTGTACGCTTTTTATGTTTCATTTTATCTTATTAATCTATTTGAACGAGAGACATGTATAAGGTAGATCATGTTATGGTAGATCGTGTCTATTGCCAAGTATTTGATGAATTTTTTTGTTAATATGATCAATGGGATCAAAATCGGGATGGTTTAATTCTGGCCGAGTCAAGTTTTTTTTTTTTTAATTTATCCTTTTTTTATTACACAATTTCTAGAACAGATCTCATTGTAATTGTATTGTAACAAGATTAACTACATGGGAATTAACAAGATTAACTACTTATTGTGAACTTATCAATTGAGTTTTTGGATCCATGTAAGCAATTCATTATTTTATCAAACACTTTGTCACGTGTTTGTTCATGCCACCGTGCAATTTGTACGGGTTTTAAACTAGTATCTTTATATATTAAAGCAGAAGCATTTATTGCCCTCATATTCACCCACGTCATCGTTCCACTTGGCGCTTAGTTGGAGCTGACATGGCACATCCTATTTGGCTTAACCATTATTTTAATTAATTAAAATATAAATGAATTTTGTAGAAATTATTTTGGCAGCGGTTAGTCGGTTACTTCTCCAAGTCTCCAACCATAACATTTTCTAATCTTCAACTACCCACTTTTAGTTCTACCCCCAGATTCCCATTATTTCTCTACACCACAATCTTAATTTCCCCTCCATTTTTTATCATCTAAAAACCTTCATTCCTCCATGAAGTTCCCTCCACCATTCTACCACAAAACCGACGAACCACAACATCAACACCACAAACCCTAATTTATTTTTCTCTTACCCTTTCTTCTCCACTACAGTCCCCCAAAGTCATCACAATTAACAACACCAACAACAACAACGGTTTGAAGCATTAAAAATCATCTTAAAGCCCGCAGAAATAAACAACAACAGGTCACCTTTTCCATTTTTCATTTTGAAGTATTTTGTAGTTAGTTGATGCATTTCCATTTTCCAAATTCAACCATATTTTTTTCATATTAATGAGTTTATTTTGGAGGTTTTTATGCTCTATTTTATCATATTTTGATGATTGATTACAGCATGAATCACATGGTACTTTTCATTTTGATGAATGAAGATGATTTTGATTCTGGGTTGTTATTTTCGTGATGGTTCTATGTCAATTTTGATGGTTTTTTTGGGGTTTTCTTATACTCTGTTGTATTTTGATTCGATTATTAATGATTGAGGATTGATTTCATGATTAATTTTTTTGGCTGTTGTTGTTTCGATTTTGAATTTTTTGATGATTAATTCTTAATTTCAATGCATTGATACCAATCTTTATTGTATTTGAAATTTGATTAAAATTAATTAATTATAAATTGTGACTGATGTCATGTAAATCACATTTTGTAAGACAGAATCAAATAATCAAAATCGTAAATGTTATCAGACTTATCACCCACTCTAAACAAAAATAACAATTTCTCCCTATTTGCAGGTTCGATGGCTTCACGAACACATTCCAAGTCAAGTTATTAAAGGTTACAACAACGAATATACACAACCAAATTTTTTACCCAACGTTGTGCTCATGTGCATGTGTTAAGTCTAATAGGTATATCTTTTTACTTTATGGTGCTGTTTGGCCTAGTTTTTGGAAGTGTTTTTGTTTTTTATAAGCTACTACTTGGCCAAACACACCATTTTTTGCAACTTAAAAACTATTTTTCAAAATCTCAAAAGTTGGTTTTTGGCCTTAAAAGTAGAAGCATCAATTTGATGCTTCTACTTTTAGTTTTATCTTCAAGGTGTTTGTTACTAAATACATAACAAATTAATATATTTCTAAACAATTCAATCAAATAAAATAAATACTTGTAAATTCATATATTTTCATTCTCTACAGATAGAGACCCATTTTGATATGCTTTCAATTTTTTTTAATTTTTTTTTTCATCTACTTAAATAAAAAAGCTCTTATTGAAGTATTTTTTTGCAAAACAATAACCAAACACAGTACATCAATTTTTTACTAAAAGTAGCTTATGAATAAGCTCCTTCTAGGAAACAAAAACCGTTTCACATAAGCAAGGCCAAACGGTACCATTATATTCCTCATTCGCGATCATGTTATAGTAGCATTATTAGTACTCCGTGTTTGATAAATTTGTTGAAATTAAATGTTTGATATTGAATCAACATTCAATGTCATGCACTCATACCATGTTACCCTACTTTTGTGTATTCATTAGATAGTGATCTATCACGTCTACTAATGACCTTGATTTGTTTGCTTTATCGGGCTTATTTTACAAGGGCAACCTTTGACGACAATAGATTTTGTTTGTAGGAACAATGATTGTTTATATGAGATCTCTTTACTTTCAACAGTAAGCTCTATGGAACTATAATAAAGTTTTCTGTTCTTTCATTCCTTAGTCTTTTGGATTTTAACTAATCAAAAAGTTGTATCTAAGTACAAACATCTACGACTTCAACAGGTAGGTATAGCAAGCCAATTTTTCATTTCTTACACTATCCGAACTTTTGGAGATCTCACATTTGCCACTATAATCACAACACGACAGGTGAACTTGCTTTTCTTTGTTGTATCTCCTTCTATTTCATGTAGTACTCTCCCTTTCGTTTCCATTTCCTTCTGATGATCAAACAAAATATTCAGTTTGACATAAAAAATTACTGATTCTCGAATTCGTAACTGTAACCAGGAGTTACGTGAAGTCAAAGTTTGTTGTTTGAAAAGAGTTCAAATAACAATAACTCCCCACTCGAAGTTCGGAAAGAGGTAATTTTTTTTTCAAACTCAATGTCTTTAAAAGATCTTTAATTTGCTTTTTTCTTTACCAATTCTAAAGCACAATTTGAAAAAAAATTATGGATGTCAAGAAATTTTTGTAAAAAAAGAAGTGCATACCATAGAAAATCCAAAAGTGGGAGGGTACTCCGTAGAAAAATCCAAAATTAATTAATATATAATTACAATTTAGAATTTTTTTATAATCTTATATATAATTTTTTTATAGGTTCACTGTCTTTTGTCCCGTTTCATTAAAATACTTCTCACAAATCATTTATAAATATATAATTGAAGCTTTTTTCGAGGGACGTGAGAGAATCCAAGTTTAAAAAAAAAATACTAAATTCTAAATATTCTAAATAGTAAAAGTAATGTTTTTATCCTAATAGAATTAGATCTATTTTTAATTGTATCCTAATACAACTTAAATATTACGGAGTATAAATATTAAAAGTAATGTTTTTTTATCCTTATAGAATTAGATTTATTTTAATTTCAGTATAGTTTACGAGAAATTAAAAAATTTATGTAAAAACCTTAACATTTCGTTTAACAGAAAAATTACCGTAAAAACATTAATAAAAATGATATAATTCGATCTGTGATGAAAAATGCTATTCTTTTAGTATATAACTTTCATATCATTTGCTCGAAAAAGACGATGTGCTTTTTAGTATGTGGTAGTGGTAAATCTATTACGGAGTACATATCCAAACAATAAAAAAAATTACACATCGGAAAAATTATAATATACGATGGGATTTTGTAATTATAAATAAGAGTATCTTTGGTCATTGGTTATCAATCAAAAATCTTGAGTATATTTTTCAAAAAAAATATTTTTGAACTACTCTAATAATATATCTTGAGTACATGATTTATTTAAATAACTTTATACATGTCGAGTCAGAATACGGGTCGGTTCAAATATGGGTCGGGTTCTGGTTGCGAGACGTGTTATGGTTTGAATAAGGGTGAAAAACAGGTTCGAACACCGAATTTTTTTACCGTTTTTTAAGTAAAAAAATAATATTTTTAATATTAAGTTTTTATTTAATTTAATAGGTTTATTTTTCTATTCAAATAAAGAGAAGGGGATTATGAATGATGAGTCCTCTGAGGCATCACATAAGAGATAAGACGTAGATTAGCAACACACACATAAAAGGTGTATTGTGCTAACAAGTAGCCATAAAGGTGATAAAGTCTATATCCCACATTTTTTCCTATCTCCATCTGACTCAAGCAAATTCCCTGTATGGTTTACCCGCCGACGGTACCCTATTTCCGTTTGCTTCACCATGAGCATTAACAAGAGTCAAAGCCAATCATTGTCTCACGTTGGTTTTATCGCCCCAAGCCTGTGTTCATCCATGATCAACTATACGTTGCAATATCAAAGGTTACCAACAAGCGTGGATTGAAGACTTTTATTTATCATAGCAATAAATGTACTTCCGACACTACTACTAATGTGGGTATCGAGAAGTGTTCCAATATTTGTAATTTTATTGTTGTATATTTGTGCAGATATTCACATTTGTCATTGCTTATTAGTTCTTTTTATCAAGTACATGCCATTTTCAGTTTATAAAATTCGTTGATTTTTTAGTTATTTTGATCTCAGTGATTGCGGTTTTGATCCATGTAAACTATTCGTTATTCTGTCAATCACTTTGTGACAAAATTTGTAATGCCACCGTGCAATTTGCACGGGATTAAAACTAGTATATACTAAAAGAGAAACCACTAAGGAAGTCAACGACATGTGTCGCAATATAAAGAAATTTTTTCCCGCCTAGAAACACTTAGCAATGGACTTACATTTGCCCCAATAAATAAATAGCTTAGGCACAGTTACAATTAGCCCAACAAATCTGTACACTTTTTTTAGATTAGAAGATGACATGACTAACAAAAATCACGATGTAATAAAAAAGGGTGTTGCTCTTTGCAGTACGTGTTTAACTCGACGCAGTACGATATTTTCAATTTTGCCCCTCTTTTCCCTCTTTTTTTTCCCTTTCCCTTCTATCTATTTGATTAACGCAGTATATTATTTTTTTTACTTTTACGCAGTACATTATTTTTTTTACTTGTACGCAGTACATATTTTTTTTAACTTTTGTATATTGCATATTTTTTATTTTTTGACGCAACTTTTTTTTAACCGCGGTACATGTTTTTCCCAACTTTGACGGAATACATATATTTTAACTTTGATCGAGTACATTTTTCAATTTGTTGACATAACACGTTTTTTTTAATTCCAACCGTACTACGTAAGTAAAAGATAAGGTTGAAAAAAAAAAACCAAGAAAAAAAAAATCTATAATCAAGTTTATAATTGTTCTTCAATCTAACACGTATGCATAATCTTATGAATTGATAAATTGAATGATATGTATAGTTAGAATTGGAGGAAATTGATGATAATTGAAAAAAAATGGACGATTTATAGAACCCAAATTTAAATAATTAGGGCTTGAAGGGAATCGATGATAATTGAAAAATTGGACGATTTCTAGAACCCTAATTTCAATAATTAGAGATTGGAGGGAATTGATGTTAATGAAAAAATTGGACGATTTCTAGAACCCTAATTTCAATAATTAGGGATAAATTACAATTCATACATGTTTTTCGATCAAACTTGTATCCGTAATCTTATAAATTTGATAAATTGAATGAGGTCGTATATTTAGAGAACTGAAATGAACTGATGGTAATTAGAGTGCAATAGAGAGAGTTGAGAGTAATAGGAATATTTCTGTTTTTTCAGGGAAGGCATATAATGGAAAAATACATGCAAAAAGTACTATGTTGAGTAAAATTAATACTGCGAAGAGTAACTCCGTTTATTTATTATCTATTACTAAAATAAAAGGAAGTATTATTTATCATATCCACTTTTAATATGGATAATGTTTAAATTCATAGTATTTTGAAAAAGTTAGAGTTCCTCGAAAAAAAGTTTCTTTTAATTATATATATTGATTGATTGATTAAGAATTTGTTTCCTCTTTTAACCACTTAGATACAATATTTATGTTGTATTTATCATTTCCCTTATTTAATGGAGTATGGGGTATTGAAACTTGTATGCTACTACAATTTTAATAAGTGTAGACACCCGCATTTTGACTGCCAGGTGTCTATGACAGTTTCCAAAAAACACCCGATGATGATCGGAAGCTAACGTGTTTCTACGCGCTCGGATACAGGCTGAAATCCATTAATTGCTGGCTAATGCACTTACGGAGTATAAATCTCACAAAATCGACCTCAAATCCAGGCTCAGTGGATCATTCCGAGTCAAACAAGACTAATTTGGGCCAAAACCGACACCGGAAGTAAAACCGACTTTTAACGATTGGGCCAACCCCGGTCAAAGTTGTTTCCGAGACACACAAAACAGCCCCTCACATCATCAAAAGTCCAAGTCAAACACAAAACCCATCAAACATCCAAAGTCAAGGTCCAAAAGACTGACCTGCGCGACCCAGCTGGGCCACTCGATCGAGTGACCCACCCACTCGATCGAGTGGGCCTATTTTGAGCTCGATGGCAGGCGTAACGGGCCACTCGACCGAGTTAGCCACCTACTCGATCGAGTAAACCTAAACCGGGTGCCCTAACTTTTCCTATATAAGCAACCCTCATGCACACATCTTGAACACCTCTTGACAACCCTAATCTTACACACACAACCCTAAGTAATTCTACACTAGCAAACCCTAAACCTAGTTTTAGGAATCGAACCCGAGCCACCATAACTCAACCTTCATACATCTCGAAACTCTTGTGTTAAAGCCACGATTACGAGTCCGGTCCGAGACAAGAACATGTAGGTTGAGGGTGTCAAAACCCTTCTTTTCTCCTTCTCTTCTCGTCGTCTTCTTCTCTTTTTCGTCCTTAGTTTCGTTTTTTTATTTATTTATTTTGTTCATCGCATCATAATATCGATAATATAATTAGTACAAAAACATTAAAATACTTATTGATTTGTGTCGAATGTGAGTGATGGTGGGATAAGGAAAACCGAACATCCAAGTGAACCGCACACGCGTTGACGGTCGCTTATCCCATCACCCCGATCGTTTGATTATTGAAATAAGTTAACTTAAACAATAATCCTTTTTATTTCGTTTTCATCATTATTCGAGTCACATATTTACGTCAATCTTCAAAACAAACATTGTATTTTAATAAGGGTCGAAACCCGTTGACACGGATCCGACATCACAATCCCTAGGGATTTATTTCGATGTCGGAAAAGTCGAGGGAATCAAGTCCTTTAATTCAAGCAAAGAGTCGATTCCCTAGATTCGATACCAATTTCATAATTGGATGTCGAATCTAGCAATCTAGTCACATAAATAAATTAACGCGATTTATCCATATCGCGCTAATTAATTTAAGACGACTAAAATTAATTAATTTTCTTTTATTTTCACTCTAGTATTCCATATCAATTCGATAATCGAATATGGGATACTACGAGTATTCAAATTTAGAATCGAATATAAATCCCGCAATATTTATATTCAATTCAACAAAATCGACAATTTATAAAACCCGAGTCGAACATAAATTGTGCAATATTTATGTTCGATTTGGTAGAATCGTCGAATTATCAAAAATCAAAAGCAATTTCAAAATCAATACAATTTGCAAACGAATTACAATTCGTACAGGGGGCACTCGACCGAGTGCCTAGCCCACTCGGTCGAGTGGTACCCCCAGAATCAGATCAGAATGCCTATTACGACCCCCACTCGGTCGAGTCTCACAGTGACTCGATCGAGTGGCTATGTACTCGACCAAGTTGGTCAATAACTCGGCCGAGTACGGTCCAAAACGCAAAGCATAAATCCCTCTTAAAGGTCCACCCGATCGAGTCCATCGACCACTCGATCGAGTGGCCTCATCACGACCAAAAAACCGTGAGTCGAACATTCTTCTATTTTCTAAATTTGATAGTATTTTACGACTTAGGTCAACACGTGCCTAGTTAATCATGTGTATTTACTATCTTTTCAAACCATGCATCATCTTGTTTATCGTTCAATTCAATTCAATATTTGCACAAACCGTTATTATTCGTTATATCGTTACTAACCGTTTGTTGTTTCCTTTGTCAATTTTTATCGTTTATTTTATTTTACAAAAATGAACTCACATGCTAAAATTCCACTTTGACGTAGAATTAATTGCATTAAATTGACATAGAAATTGTGGACATGACATAGGTCCACCCCGACGCGGCCACGCGCGGGTTTATGTAGGCGAATGAATCTCCATATGAGAATGGATCGAATTGAAATTTAGGTCGAAGCGGCGTCGCCACCGAATTTTGTGGTTATTCGGAACCATTCGAGCCCACACTATGTCGTAGTGGGCCGTATACAAAATACGGCCCATTTCCGATGTCAGAGTTTATTGGGCTCGTCCCTTTGCATTTGATACCGATACCGACATTATCGGATATCGTGTATTGAATGACTCTCGTGCGCCAACGGTTTCGGACATCCGGAAACCGAGGTTCTGAGTAAGAGGTGAGGGTACGTTTTGGTAAGCCCACAAAGGACACCCAACCCCGCCCACACTTTAGCGGCCTCTACTAAGAATTCGAGTGATTTTCTAATACGCGCGTTAGTTGAACGGGAATGATATGCAAAGATTATTTTCCCTAAGCATGTGAATGGAATTGAAAAGAGGGTTTCTATGTCGATTTAATGCAATTAATTCCACGTCGAAGTTGAATTTAGCATGTGGGTTCATTTTAATGCAATAAAATAAACAACCAAAATTGACAAAAGAAACAACAAACGGTTAGTAACGGTATAGCGAATAATAACGGTTTGTGCAAATATTGAATTAAATTGAATGATGTAAACGAGATGATACATGGTTTGAAAAGATAGTAATACACGTGACTAATTAGGCACGTGTTGACCTAAGTCGTAAAATACTATCGAATTTAGAAAGAAGAAGAATGTTCGACTCACGGTTTTGGTCGTTAGGAGGCCACTCGATCGAGTGGTCGATGGACTCGATCGGGTGGACCTAAAAAAAGGGTTTCTGTTCTGCGTTTTAGACCATACTCGGCCGAGTTATTGACCAACTCGGTCGAATACATAGCCACTCGACCGAGTCACTGTGAGACTCGATCGAGTGGGGGTCGTAATAGACATTCTAACCTGATTTTGGGGTGCCACTCGACCGAGTGGGCTAGGCACTCGGTCGAGTGCCCCCTGTACGAATTGTAATTCGTTTGCAAATTGTATTGATTTTGAAATTGCTTTTGATTTTTGACAATTCGACGATTCTACCAAATCGCACATAAATATTGCACAATTTATGTTCGACTCGGATTTTATAAATTGTCGATTTTGTTGAATCGAATATAAATATTGCGGGATTTATATTCGATTCTAATTTTGAATACTCGCAGCATCCCATATTCGATTATTGAATCGATATGGAATACTAGAGTGAAAATAAAAGAATAAATTAATTTTAGTCGTCTTAAATTAATTATCGCGATATGGATAAATCGCGTTAATTAATTTATGTGACTAGATCGCTAGATTCGGCATCCAATTAGAGAATTGGTATCGAATCTAGCGGATCGACCCTTATTAAATAGAATACTTGTTTTGAAAATTGACGTAAATATGCGACTCGAATAATGATGAAAACGGAATAAAACGGATTATCGTTTAAGTTAACTTATTTCAATAATCAAACGATCGGGGTGATGGGATAAGCGACCGTCAACGCGTGTGCAGTACACTTGTATGTTCGGTTTTCCTTATCCCACCATCACTCACATTCGACACAAATCAATAAGTATTTTAATGCTTTGATATTAATACTAACGATATTAGTGATATGAGGATGCGATAATAACGATAAGTATAAAATAAATGAAAAAACGTAAAAAAAAATAAAAAAAAATAAAAAAAAGGAAGATGACGAGAGAAAGAGAAGAAAGAGAGAAAGGGGTTTTGACACCCTCAACCTACATGTTCTTGTCTCGGATAAGGCTCGTAGTCGCGGCTTTAACACGGGAGCTTCGAGGTTTATGGAGGTTTAGTTATGGTGGTTAGGGTTTGATTCCTAAAACTAGGTTTAGGGTTTGAATTTGATCTTGATTAGGGTTTCGAAAGTGTGTGTAAAAGTTGTGTAAAAAGGTTGTGTGTGTAGAAGTGATTAGGGTTGTAAAGTTGTTGAAGATGTGTGCATGGGGGTTGCTTATATAGGCAAAGCTAGGGCACCCGGTTAGGGTTACTCGACCGAGTAGGTGGCTAACTCGGTCGAGTGGCCCGTTACGCTTGCAGTCGGGCTTGAATATGGGCCCACTTGATCGAGTGGGTCGGGCACTCGATCGAGTGGCCCAACTGGGTCGCGTGGGTCAGTCTTTTGGACCTTGACTTTGGATGTTTGATGGGTTTTGTGTTTGACTTGGACTTTTTGATGATGTGAGGGGTTGTTTTGTGTGTCTTGGAAACGACTTTGACCGGGGTTGACCCAATCGCTAAAAGTCGGTTTTAATTCTGGTGTCGGTTTTGGCCCAAATTAGTCTCGTTCGACTCGGAATGATCCACTGGGCCTGGATTTGAGGTTGATTTTGTGAGATTTGTACTCCGTAAGTGCATTAGCCAGCAACTAATGGATTTGAACCCGTATCCGAGCGCGTAGAAACATGTTAGCATCCCACCATCATCGAGTGTTTTTTGGAAACTGTCATAGACACCTGGCCGTCAAAATGCGGGTGTCTACAGAGCCCCCACTCTGACTGAGGCTTGGACAGGGCGAAAGTCAGAGTAGCTACCAAGCCGACTAAGACCTGGTAGACTTCCGATCGGGTTGTTTATAGTCCGGTAGACTCGCGTGAAGGGCTCGCCAGCCATAAGATAGAAATCATACCTGTGTTGATGATAATACTCCGTGGGGCATTTGGACTTGTCGCGTAAGTCCTGGGTGCGCCTGTGTGTAGGCCCATCCCGTAAAAATGATGAGGAGATTTAGAGGGTTGCATGTCCCTGCTTGAGTCGTACCTGTATAAGTCACATAAAATGCATGCAACACGTAGGTAGTAAAATGACTCGTGCTGGGGAAAATGATTTTTGAATTCTTGAATTCTTGAAAATTTTGAAATCTTGAATTTTTTGAATTTTTGAAGTTTTGACTCCTAAAGCATTTTAGGAAGGAAATTTGCAGTTTAAATAGTCCGAAATTTGACCTTATCGAAAAGGATCTTTTTTCAAATGGCTAAATTTTGCAAATTTCAAAGTGGAATTTGAAGAGAGAGGCCTACCGACATACACGACTCTGGACGTGACCGGACGAGTTGACAGACACGACTGGACTCTCGAGGGGTTGGACCGTGACTCGGTAGGGGGTGGGCCACCTAACAAGGCTCTTGAGTTGCGTTATTCCGTAGCCTAGGCGAGTGGCAACATGGGAACGATCTGTCATAGGGGGACTGCAGTAGTCCGTAATGAGACTGTTTTAGTCTGATGTCCTTCTGGATTTCTGATTTTAGGGTACAGTCAAAAATGGGTATTGCTCCGAATCCTGACAGATTCTCGTCTTTGACTGAGCAGAGTACTCGGACACACTGTAGAAAGGAGGCTAGATTTTGAAAGTATTTGGATTATGTGAGTGGATGGAGAACTTCTGCCTAGGAGAAGCCCCCAGGACGACAAAGCTAGCTACTGAGAACATGACAGTGTCGTGACCGGAATGACAGTGCTTTTTGAATGTGTGTCAATGTGGGTGGTTGTGCCTCTATTGAAAGGCTGCCTACGTATTCACGTGTAGTGAAATCAAACCATGCCGTAGTTCAGTGGACTGGAAGATATATTATGGTGCCTAGTTGATAAGTGTAGTTTGTAGTGCCTATTTGTTGTGTTTTGGTCCCTTTTTCCTTGTGGAATGGAGCGATTCATGGGCTTCTTATGCTTCCTTTAGTTCGTTTCAGGTTCCCGATGCCGAATTGGAAGAGTTGGAGCGATTCCGACTCAGTACATACACATTTTGGAGCCAACGAGATAAAGGAACGATGACTCGAGACCTTGGAATCGACCCCGAGACCTTGGGGCCCAATCCCGAGCCTCCGAGACCCGATCCCGAGTCCCGAGAATCGGTGGGAAGCCTATGAGAGGCAAGGAAGGACCAAAGAGTGCTTAAGGAAGGCATACAAGACCCATCCCGTTCGGGATGGGATGCTACATTAGGATGGCTGCTGTGAGCCCATCCCGGTCGGGACCAACTCGTCCCGATCGGGATGACAGAGCCGTCCCGATCGGGATGATCCGTCCCGGTCGGGATGGGCTACAGCTCACCCGCACTTCTTCTTTTCTTCTCCTTCATTCTTGTACCTATATATATACTCCCTTCTTGTAATTTTAAGACATCTTTATCTTACCCTACATTAGTTTAAGCCTCCAAAACCCTAGATTTACTCTCACTCATTAGTTTTAATCTTTCCTTAATCCTAGTTAATCCTTAGTTAATTATTGTAATTAGTCTTGTATTAAGAAGATTCTTGAAGATTGTTCCAAGCTTGACAATCTTGGGATTGTATTTGGGTTTCTCATTAATGCAAGTTTTCATCTTTTTCATCATATTAGTGTTGGTATAATCTTCTCTACTCTAATCCTTGTTTATTTAATCTAGTTTCAATCTTTTTATATTGTTATTGTTATTGTTCTCATTGTTCATAATGAATGTTTGGATTGTGAGTTTGTTTTCTCTTATGATTGTGAGTTTTGTATTGATGATGAGTGAGTAGTGATCTTGTGGGGTTAGTAGGGGGATTAGGGGTAGATTATGGATGATTAGGGTTGATTAAGGGGAAAAGGTTGTATCTTTGTTGTTAGTCACATTGTAGGCACTCTATGTGTTTGTTGATATGCTTGTGTTCATCTTCTCATTGATTGCTTATTTTGTGGAAATGTTGAGAATAGTCATAGTCACGAGAGTGCCGACTAGAGTCTAAGTTGCGAGAGCCCGGACTCACCTTGACATCGGTCTAAGTTGCGAGAGCCCGGACCGACTCTAGCGATTAGGAGACACCTTTACCCTCGATCACCCCAATTACCCTTCTACCTCTATGAACCCGACCTACCCCGCTTCTTTCCATATTTGATACATCGTCTTAGTTAGTCATAGTTCTTCTAGTTTATTTATTAGTTCGATCATTAGTCTAGTTCTTACTCCTCCTCCTTAATAGTTTTCCATTTATCGCTTCTTTGTGTTCGTTTGGTAATCTAGTCTCGTTGTAGGCCAACCTAGTCTAAACCTTGATATACCGTCCTCGTGGATACGATCCCGACTTGCCCTAGCTACCCACTAGGTTAGTCGGTGTTATATTGATCGGCTAGGGACGTGACGAATCCCTTACCATCACTAGTCTAATGACTTTGTGTGTAACTAGCCATAGCGATGGTGCAGGCTACGTGCATTCTCAATGATGTCTTGATCAAAGGGCTAGAATGGTTAGGATGTTGATCCTGTGACTGTGAGCGTTCTCCGAGGTAGCCCCTAGAGGCAGTGTGAACTATTTGGGCATGTTCTATGCCGACCGCAGGTTGAGTTCCCGTGTTCGGGTTTGGTAACTGGTTTGGATAATTTTGGAAATGTGGTGCTAGGAAGTAAGTGGCTTTGATGATTCGAAATCTGGAGCTCGATTTTGTGGAGCTGAGGCTTCGAGGGTAAGGTATTGTAATGTGGTAGGAAAGGGGGAAGTTGAGTAATGATGGCTCGAACTTCGACTGGGCAGGTTTGATAATGCGGGATCTAGTTTCCATGTCTGGCCCTAATGGTTAGGGTGTATCCTATGGAGCTTGAATCCTCAAAATTCCGGGCTGTCGCTAGCCCGGGTCTCGAGAAGGTCTTGAGGGTTGTAATGTGGGAAGGCTGAGTGTGGTGTTAGCTAACCAGCTTGATTGTTACTCCCCTATTGGATGGTATTGATAATTTTGAATTTGACCGTACCCCGGTCAAAGGATATTCACTTGAGTTGACCGTTGACCACGGTCATGGGTATTTGATTTTTTTTATTGACCTCTTAGCCTCGGTCATGAGTTTTTTTGAATTTTTGCTGGTTGACCTCTTAGCCCCAGTCATGGGGTTTTTGAATGTTGGTTGACCTCTCAGCCCCGGTCATGGGTTTTTTGAATTTTGGTTGACCTCTTAGCCCCGGTCATGGGTTTTTTGAGTTTTGGTTGACCTCTCAGCCCCGGTCATAGGTTTTTTGAATTTTGGTTGACCTCTCAGTCCCGGTCATGGGTTTTTTTAATTTTGGTTGACCTCTCAGCCCCGATCATGGGTTTTCGTCCAGTTTTTTTTGTTGGTCAGACTAACACCAAAGGTAGGGGTCGCTTGATCTTATCGGATGGGTGTTTGTTGTGGGAAATGGGCTTGCCTCCCGTCTTGGACCCAAACTAGGAGACTACCCAGATTTGTCATAGGATTTGATATGCTCCTGCTAAGGGTAGTTATATGGCTTTTCTATACCAGACATGGAATAGGTAAAAGGAAAACACGGGCACGGTTTCCTGCAGTCATCATAGATGTGCCTATAATAGTCACGTGCATGTGCTCACAGTGTATGATGGTGTTCATCATGTTCTCGGAAACACATAAAGAAAGTATATATGAGAAAGAATATTAAAAGCTGATTTTATTGAATTTGAAAAGAGGACAGAATACAGTTGACTCTGACTCTGACTTTGACTTTGACTTTGACTTCGAAGGAAATAGTACATCCTAGACTCGGACTCAGACTCGGACTCAAATCGAATCTGGACTCTCGGATTAGTCGTCGGCTTCTAAGGACTCGAGTTGATGTCCAGTATAGCCTTCAGTAGAAGCTTCACCCAGATCTTCATTATGTCGAAGATCGTCTTCAATCCTAATGCCCATTTCGGTAAGCACCGCAAAGTTTGAAATGCCGGCATACCTAAGATGGACGCGGTAAGAAGGTAGCAGGTTGTTGATGAATGCCTCCACTAGTGTCTTCTCGTTGGGCTTGTCTACCAACTTTACACTCTCAGACCTCCATCTTTGAAGATATCTAGTGAACCCTTCTTTGGGCTCTTGGGCCATCACTTCCAGAGTACGCATTGTAGTCTGGATCTCGGTGTTATCAGCGTAATTCCGAGCAAATTCAGTCGCCACGTCATCCCAAGTCGGGTACTTCTTGGAATCGAGCCTGTAGTACCAGGATTTGGGGTGCTTCTCGAGGGAGGAAGGGAATAAGTGCTTAAACATGGTGGACTTTACCCCTTGGACCGCCATGAAATCTTTGAAAGCCCGGATGTGATGGACCGGGTCTTCAGTACCCTCAAACATTGGAATTCCTGTAAGGTTGAGGCCAGCAGGTAGCTCATCATTCAAAGGTGAGTAGGAACGAGCATTTTCAGTGTGGATCGAATTGTTCGTCGACAGATGAACCTGTTCTTCGAGCCTGCGAACGCTGATTAGTTCGGCTATGGGCCTAGTGGGCTCAGATCCAGCAACAGGGGTCCTTTTCTCCACGGCACTTAGACGGGTGGCTAAGGTCGCTTGGTTAGTCTGGATGGTAGTCAATTGAGTTTCCATCCTGGCCAGCGCGGCCTTCAGTTCATCCAAAGTTCCTTGCATCTTTTGATGTCTGTTTTGCAGTGGCCTGTCTGTAAGAATATCGCGTAATCAGTAAAGTTGCTTCGGAACTCAAATTCACCAAGGCATAGGAAATAGCGCGGGAGGAGAGACGACTCCGGTTTGACTCGAGTTAGACTCTCCTAAGACAAATGTGTAGGGTGCGATTCTCGGAGTGACCGTGATTAATCGCTCCGTCGGAGAATAGCCCCAGGTGAAACCAAGGACTTAGATAGGACTCAGACGGTGTGACATCCAAGTGACTCAAAAGTGGGGTACGCGAGACACGTGTAAGACATGACCTTTAGAGCAACCGTGATTGATCACTCTGCTAAAGGATAGCCCCCAAGTGGGATCGATAATTTTGTTAAGACTCGAGTGTCAGACGAGTGACCCTTAGACGTAAGGACCACGAACCTTTTGTTATAGGGCTATGCCTTGTAAAAGGTTGACTCGGAAAAGACACTTGGACGGGTGACTTATGAAAGGTGGGCCTTCCTTAGGATTCGGCTATGTGGGCCGAGTCCTGTTCGAAGGAAGGTCCACGTGAGACATCCCCAGACTTTGGACTCGATTGTGTAGACGGGCCCTCCTTTGTAGGAGTATGTCCTACGTAGGTGGGCCTTGCCTTAGTCTAATAAGGCGGACTGGGATAGGGAAGAAACTCGTGATGTAAGATCGACAGAGTTTCGACGCTAAAGACCTTGACGACTTAAGACACGACCCGAAACTGCTAAATACGGGAAGTCCTAAGAAGAGGAAGGTTTTGAAAATTGATTGTTTTGCAAATTCCGAGATAACTCGGTGGAGAGGCCCGATTTTTCGAGAAAATCGGAAAGTGTACCGGGCCTCGATTTTGAGAGTTCGAAAATATTTTCGAGTTTTGAATTGGGCAGCATACCGGCTAGAAATAGGCTATTTTGAGTAAAATCATAAGTCATTCGGTATGTGTCCCGGGTTTTGAAATTGGATATCTTGAAAATTGAAAATTTGAATGTCGAAAAAAAAAAGAATTTCCGACGATTTGAAAATTGAAGAAGAGATCCCGAAGATTTGAAAAACCGAAAACGACATCTCGGAGATTTGAAAATCGAGAATGGCATCTCGAAGATTTGAAAAGTGAAATTGAGATTTTGAAAATTCGAAAATCGAATGGTGGATCGGAAGTTCGAATTTCGAAATGGGCGGCATGCCGGCTAGAAAATAGGCTTGTTTTGAGTCATAAGTCCTAAATTTCGGACGCCTTCCGAGTTTTTGAAAGTTGAATATTTTTGAAAAGATTCATTTTTGAAATGACGGTTTTTGAAAACGACACGGAAACCAACTAGCACGTAGTTAAGCATTATAACGACGCCATGTATGCTTTACACTAAGTCTCGGTCGGTCTATAGAGGGTCTATACCAGTGTACATAGTGTAGACGTTGATCGGGACGGACTTCCTAAGTCGAGTTGATCTTAGAACATGCCGCGAAACCCACTAGAATCGACTATGGACACCTTTTGACATATCCATATTGGAGTACATCAACGGTATAGTGGGACGTCGGTCGCGAGTACCGGCCCGGGAAAATATGGGTTATGCATGAACCGTAGAACTAAAACGCGTATTGTATTTGTCAAACGATTTCTATTCGAGTCACACCCTGAGGATGCCGATGGTAAGTCACGCATCAGTTAATCCCCAGCGGAGTCGCCAAATTGTGGACATGACATAGGTCCAACCCGACGCGGCCACGCGCGGGTTGGGGTAGGCGAATGAATCTCCATATGAGAATGGATCGAATTGAAATTTAGGTCGAAGTGGAGTCGCCACCGAATTTTGTGGTTATTCGGAACCATTCGAGCCCACTCTATGTCGTAGTGGGCCGTATACAAAATACGGCCCATTTCCGATGTCAGAGTTTATTGGGCTTGTCCCTTTACATTTGATACCGATACCGACATTATCAGATATCGTGTATTGAATGACTCTCGTGCGCCAACGGTTTCGGACATCCGGAAACCGAGGTTCTGAGTAAGGGGTGATGGTACGTTTTGGTAAGCCCACAAAGGACACCAAACCCCGCCCGCACTTTAGCGGCCTCTACTAAGAATTCGAGTGACTTTCTAATACGCGCGTTAGTTGAACGGGAAAATGATATGCAAAGATTATTTTCCCTAAGCATGTGAATAGAATTGAAAAGAGGGTTTCTATGTCGATTTAATGCAATTAATTCCACGTCGAAGTTGAATTTAGCATGTGGGTTCATTTTAATGCAATAAAATAAACAACCAAAATTGACAAAAGAAACAACAAACGGTTAGTAACGGTATAGCGAATAATAACGGTTTGTGCAAATATTGAATTGAATTGAATGATGTAAACGAGATGATACATGGTTTGAAAAGATAGTAATACACGTGACTAATTAGGCACGTGTTGACCTAAGTCGTAAAATACTATCGAATTTAGAAAGAAGAAGAATGTTCGACTCACGGTTTTGGTCGTTAGGAGGCCACTCGATCGAGTGGTCGATGGACTCGATCGGGTGGACCTAAAAAAAAGGTTTCTGTTCTGCGTTTTAGACCATACTCGGCCGAGTTATTGACCAACTCGGTCGAATACATAACCACTCGACCGAGTCACTGTGAGACTCGATCGAGTGGGGGTCGTAATAGACACTCTAACCTGATTTTGGGGTGCCACTCGACCGAGTGGGCTAGGCACTCGGTCGAGTGCCCCCTGTACGAATTGTAATTCGTTTGCAAATTGTATTGATTTTGAAATTGCTTTTGATTTTTGACAATTCGACGATTCTACCAAATCGCACATAAATATTGCACAATTTATGTTCGACTACGATTTTATAAATTATCGATTTTGTTGAATCGAATATAAATATTGCGGGATTTATATTCGGTTCTAATTTTGAATACTCGCAGTATCCCATATTCGATTATTGAATCGATATGGAATACTAGAGTGAAAATAAAAGAATAAATTAATTTTAGTCGTCTTAAATTAATTATCGCGATATGGATAAATCGCGTTAATTTATTTATGTGACTAGATCGCTAGATTCGGCATCCAATTAGAGAATTGGTATCGAATCTAGCGGATCGACCCTTATTAAATAGAATACTTGTTTTGAAAATTGACGTAAATATGCGACTCGAATAATGATGAAAACGGAATAAAACGGATTATAGTTTAAGTTAACTTATTTCAATAATCAAACGATCGGGGTGATGGGATAAGCGACCGTCAACGCGTGTGCAGTACACTTGTATGTTCGGTTTTCCTTATCCCACCATCACTCACATTCGACACAAATCAATAAGTATTTTAATGCTTTGATATTAATACTAACGATATTAGTGATATGAGGATGCGATAATAACGATAAGTATAAAATAAATGAAAAAACGTAAAAAAAAAATAAAAAAAAATAAAAAAAAGGAAGATGACGAGAGAAAGAGAAGAAAGAGAGAAAGGGGTTTTGACACCCTCAACCTACATGTTCTTGTCTCGGATAAGGCTCGTAGTCGCGGCTTTAACACGGGAGCTTCGAGGTTTATGGAGGTTTAGTTATGGTGGTTAGGGTTTGATTCCTAAAACTAGGTTTAGGGTTTGAATTTGATCTTGATTAGGGTTTCGAAAGTGTGTGTAAAAGTTGTGTAAAAAGGTTGTGTGTGTAGAAGTGATTAGGGTTGTAAAGTTGTTGAAGATGTGTGCATGGGGGTTGCTTATATAGGCAAAGCTAGGGCACCCGGTTAGGGTTACTCGACCGAGTAGGTGGCTAACTCGGTCGAGTGGCCCGTTACGCTTGCAGTCGGGCTTGAATATGGGCCCACTTGATCGAGTGGGTCGGGCACTCGATCGAGTGGCCCAACTGGGTCGCGTGGGTCAGTCTTTTGGACCTTGACTTTGGATGTTTGACTTGGACTTTTTGATGATGTGAGGGGTTTTTTTGTGTGTCTCGGAAACGACTTTGACCGGGGTTGACCCAATCGCTAAAAGTCGGTTTTAATTTCGGTGTCGATTTTGGCCCAAATTAGTCTCGTTCGACTCAGAATGATCCACTGGGCCTGGATTTGAGGTTGATTTTGTGAGATTTGTACTCCGTAAGTGTATTAGCCAGCAACTAATGGATTTGAGCCCGTATCCGAGCGCGTAGAAACATGTTAGCGTCCGATCATCATCGGGTGTTTTTTGGAAACTGCCATAGACACCTGGCAGTCAAAATGCGGGTGTCTACAACGACCCCCAGCCCATTTCAAAAATGCATCTTTTCAAAAAACGACTTTCAATTGCTTGGGCGTTATAAGTGTCTAGAATTACTTCCGGACAGATTGTCCACGTGAAAAGATGGGATTGTCCATAACCGGGCGTTATTCCGGTAGAGAAGAGGCCCAAAGCTTATAACGCCCAAGCCTACTGTCAGTATCACCGGGGTAACGGACATGATACTGAAAAGTGTTGGAGACTAAAGCATCTAATCCAAGATCTTATCGAGAGCGGGAAAATCCCGTTGCCCGGAGACAAACCGAGCAACAAAGAAAATCCGTTCAGCGCCCATGCAATATTCACGGGGGAAGTAATCGATCGTTCTCACCTCATTTCTCCTTTTATCCCACAAATCAATGGGATATGATTCGATGACGAGGATGACGTGTATCTAGCCAAAGGGGAAGCTGTCCCCATCACCCTTGAAGAGGTCCGCACACTAGTAGAATTTAAGCGAATGGCATCGGTACAATGGCATCGATTCTTGTTAGTACTGATGCCAAAGTCAAATTAAAGTTTTACTGGCATCCATTTTGACTTCAGAACTGATGCTATTTTTTTTGGCAACGGGTGTTTATATAGAGCCGATGCCATTTTTCGTCATTGGCATCGATTTTGACTTCAGAACTGATGCTATTTTTTTTGGCAACGGGTGTTTATATAGAGCCGATGCCATTTTTCGTCATTGGCATCGGTTGTTACAATAGAACCGATGCCAATATTTTTTTACTATATATACAAAAATCCCTGGCATCAGTTGTTCTTTGGAACCGATACCATTTTATTTTTTCTGGCATCAGTTGTTTAATCAAGTCGATGCTAATTTTGTGTAATATATTGGTGTCAGTTCTTAAATTGAAACCGATGCTATTTTATTTTTTTTCCGCATCGATTGTAAATCAAACGTTGCTAATTTTCTGTAATGGTGGCATTAGTTGTTAATTTAAACCGGTGCTAATTTTTCTTCATTTAATTGGTTGTTAAATTAGAACTGAAGCCAATTTTTATTTATCGTATTGATAAAAATATTATAAATTAGAACTGAAACCAATTTATATATTACTGTGTCTAATAATATTTGAAGTATTAGGTTATCTTTTAATTTGTTAACAAAATTTATAACTGATCTGAATACATAATCGAATTTATTTTGATTCGTGTCCGTTGGTTACTTGGTTTTGTAATTATACAACAAACTTTTAATTGAATAGTCAGGTAAATATTAAAAAAAATTAAGGAGTATTATTAGCTTTGTAAAAAAATATGTTCATTAGAATATTACATAAAAATGAGGTTACTCAATTATCTTGATTATCATTTGAATTTTAAATTAATTACTCAAATCAAAATGTAAAACTTAAAATGTGAAAAGCTAATAAGTTGCCAATAGATATTGTAATCACTAAATATAAAATTCTAAATTTACCGTGCATTAATGCGCGAGATCTATACTAGTGTTTATTATAGAGGATACTTAACAAACACTTTCAGTTTTAACCCTGTACCACTTCAAGTATCTCTCCTTATAGTCTAGTACCTTATTTCAACTAAAATAATATGTGACACATAATGGGAAAGAAGACCCATCCTGAGTGCGGTGATGTTAATGTTAGTTGGAATCAGTACAAATCTTTTGTTCCATTAGAGTTGTGTGTCACATCTATCGTATAGAGCTGTCACTTGGGTTAGCTAGCTCCATTATATATGGATCTTGTTAAGACGGGTTAGCTAGGTTATCTCAGCTTCGGGTTTTAACGGGTCCTCATACTTAGACAGCTCAAGTTGGGTTCGAGCCGAATCACTTACAAGTGGTTTACTCAAGTTAATAACAATCGTAATATGCCAGTTCAGGTTCAGATCGATTATCTAATAGGTCGCGGTTATATCGGGTCAATTAGCCTTATTGGGTCTATCTGGTGCAGTTTTAGATCTTTTATGGGTCAGTTGAGTGGAGTTTTGAAAATAATCAGGTCAACTCTATACTCTATCATCTATATGGACAACTAATTAACTGAAATGTAATTTAAATAATATATTACCTTGTATTTTGGAAATAATCATAGTTTATATATTGAATACTCCGTATAAGACAAGCAATACTCCGTAGTAACATGGTATCATGAGAGAACGCCTTACTTTGTTAGTAACACTATACAACGATGACTCCAATGTAAAATACGTTTTTTTTACGATAATTCACTACTACAAAAATACTATAAGAGACCATCACTAACACACTCGTAGAATTATGTAACCGGTTTCTTAATATTATGACACCATTTATTTATTTCAACCGGTCTCTTAAAATCATTGCTAAGATACTGGTTAAACTTTTAACCAATCTCTTAAAAGACCTTTTATTATTTAGTACAAAGAGTCCAAGACACCGTTTATTTATCAACTGGTCTCTTAAATTAAGTAGAGTAATCCCGCGCTTCTCTGTACCACTCACCCCGTTGTTTCCCCACCTCGCACGTCTCTTGCAAGCAAAACCCCATTTCCCCTTCTTCAGAAATTCTAGGGTTTCAACTCTAATTTAACCAATTCAAATCAAATTCCTCCCAATTACTCTTCAAAATTGACCTCGATTTCACTTCTAGCCTGCAATTTAACTGCTATAGATTCTCTCTCCGCTAACTCCATTGCCGAAATCCTCAATAGCTGGAAATGGGCGATACTCCGTTGTCCAGAAATGTGCGACGTTTCGATTGATAGAGATTTCGTGACTCAGGTTCATTCGCTTTATATTTACGGTCTTCACTCTCTTGTCGAAGAGGACTGCTTTCAGTCTCTCAATGTTGTGATCTTAGTCTCAATTTCTCTCTTTTCTTTCAGCTTTTTTGGTGGGTATGCATATGTTCAAGTGAATTTGGTGATTATCTATCTGATTCAGGTGAGTTTCGAGTAGAGAGATGCTTGATTCTGAAAATATTTTGATAGTTACATTGATGCCTCATGCCTCTAGATTGATGGTGCGTGTACTTGAGCCTTTTCTCTTTACTTAATTCGTCATTTTTGTTATGTTGTATGTTTACGCAAATCAATTTTATTGTTTGTAAAGAAATTGTCAAGAGCAAACAGCCTATATGAAGTTATTAAATTGATTGCAGTTTCGTTAAGTTGTATGTTTACTCGAATCAATTTTCTCGTTTGTAAAGAAATCCTCAAGACGAAACAATCTATATGAAGTATTCATTTGAATGATTCGACCTTGTTTTCAATCCGGCAATTAGTATACTTGGTAACAGCCTCCTTTTTCTTTCTCAGCCCATATACGAGTCATAGATTATCTTCTTTCCCCCATTGGCCTAGTGGTTAAGTAGAGGATATTCTATCTTGAGATTAAGGGTTTAATCCTTGCTCCTTTACATTTAATTTACTAAACGATCTACCACTCGACTTGAATTGTTGATACTAGATGTTCGTGAACTTATTAATCTTATGACCGATACTCAAGAAATATCTACTACAGCTACACTAAACTATTAATCCTATGAATTATTGATACTAGATGCTCTATTGGAGAACCAAGGTCTTGATTATCCTCTTCTGCTTCTCTCTCTTCCCGTTTTCCAGCTTCTTCTGATGTTGCTGATTTCCTCTCCATTGGCCGGTACTTCCTTTTATTTTCTTTTAACTATTTTTTTATGCAGGTGTTAGTCAATTCCTATGTGTTTGCTTTTCTTTATTTAAGCTTAGCAAAGATCATATTTGTCTTAATTTAGCTTGTGCTATTGTATTATGCCTTGTAAAGTATCAAATTCCTGTGTGATTTCTTAATTTGTGAGGCAAAAACTTTTTGAAAATGAATGATGATGCTTTGGAGTCGGAGGTGAACCATCATGTCCAAAAAGGAACGAGACAATTCTCAGGCGTTGTTTGGTTAGTATCGTATGTCACAAACTTTTCTTCTTGGCTTTGTAATCTCCTCATCATATTTCTAACAATTTGAACAATTGAGATCACTGTAATATTTTAATTCGTGAGCTTGATCGATGTATTATCCTTGTCATTAATCGGGTTTAAATCTTTGTTAGCATTGTCGGAGAGTAGTTATCCGATCACGACATGTCTAAAGTTTGAATCTTTATGATGCATACATTACATTAGATTATTGTTTTGGAGCATGTTTATCAGAGTAAAGAAGGGTCGCTGGTCGAGTTTGGTTTTCCATCTCGAGGTCGAGTCGGGTCGTGTTGGCCTGGTTATCCTTGGTCAAGGGTCGAGTTGGTTAGGGGGCTTGGAACCGGGTATACTTATAGGTGGGGTCATCACATGCCGGATCTATACGTAGTAATTTCCAACTGTTTTGATTTCGATTATTTTGGCTCAATTGCATGGTTGAATCATGATACGACAAAAACATCATAGCCTTAGTTCCTAAATGTTGAATCATGATACGGAGACAAAATTTGATAAGTACCAGTCACGGTGTTTGAGGTACGGAGTATCTGAGTTAATTTTTTATCCTCTGCTACTGGAAATTTCTTGAAGGTATTTGAGTTATATTTTGCTATTCTGCCGGTGTTTCTGCAAGTATTTCATTTTTTGATTTGATTTTGATTTGTTAGGTTGCCTTAGTAGTTTACCCTTCATCTCCAATGTTATACCTAATTTTAAGTGCCTAATGATAATCATATGAAGTTTTTTGACCCTAGCTTGTAATGTTTTTTTTATTTGTAATGCTCTAACTTTATTTCAATTTTTATGACTATTATTTTGTGTTACACAAGGAGAACCTTCGTTTCTGGTTACACTAGAAATATTTGAAATGGGGTCATAACAAAGGATAAATCGACTTTGTGGGTAGGTCGCATACTAGTCTCCGTGTTGTATGTCTCATTTTCTTCAAAAGATTGACAGTAAATGAAAATAAGAAAAGGGTATGTTACGTCATTTCTAAAATTAAATAGTTTGTTATCTTGATTTTGTTAATCCCGCCACCTATATGTTGGCCTGTCTATATGTCTGATTTCTAAAGCATCTTTTTGGTGATTCTTGTGGTGTTTTAGAGGTTAGAGATGCTCATGGTTTAACTATCTTTCATTCTGTTGGTGAAGTTGCCAGGTCAAGGTGAGTTTTTGTTGCTTTAGCTTTATACTAAAAAAATCTCACTTCGGTTTGTCTTAAGCTTAAAACAACAATATTTCATGTTACTTGGTGACATTTTGTCGGGTATGTTTGGCTATGTTATTTCATTTGAGTACAACAATACCGTAGACAACAATTTTCAAAAATGCAATCTTAACCTAGCATACAAGCAGGAGACTTCAATTTAATACTCCGTATTATTTTCAATAGGTTATACTATACTTTTTTGATGAAAAATAGGTTAGATACTCCGTATGTACTAACTGCGATTTTTTTCATTTTATAGGAATGAACTTTGTTTGCTTATTCGGATCTTGGAGCATCTTATTTATTTGAGAAGATAGTGAGCCGTCTTTGAATTTGATGATTGGAGAAGAAATTTTACATAGTGAATAATATAGTGGAAGATTTTGATGTACGTAGTTGTGAATCGAGAGATGTTATTCTGGTGGATACTTGTATTGCATACGCTTATATCTAGTTTTCTTGTTAATAAATAGATTTTGCTGTTTGTCTTTTTCAAATTGTAGACATGGTGTTACCGCATTTGTTATAAAAACACTTATTAGCATCTAAAACGTGCATGCATGAAAGAGAAAAAATAACAAAAAATTATACGAGTTACGAAAGTATAATCATCGTCAAAATGGCATCAAAAAAATGGCATCAGATATAAAATTGATGCCAATCAGGGAACATTTGCATCGATTACTAGATACAATCGATACCAATTTAGTAAGTGGGCATCGGTTGCAATTGATGCCATTTTTCCAAATTGACATCGGTTGTAATCGATGCCAATCCAGCAATATTGGCATCAGTTAATAATCGATGCCATTTCTTTTGGTCATTAGCATCGCCTTGATTGGTGTCGCTTGAAAATCGATGTCAATGACCATTTACATCCGATGTCATTCACTTAAATTCTACTAGTGGCAAAGCCAAGTCCAAGGCCTTGGCCACCAACTACCTCGTCACTGCTGGGCGCGCCACTCCAACATCCGTCACTGAACCGGCCAGGACGGGGTCTACCCTCGAAGAGCCAAGCAACGATACGGCTCTAGTCCAACAACCGAAGAGGGTTCGAACTGATCTAACTATACGGCAACTATTGGTTAGCTCACAAGCACATCGAGAAGCACTGACTAAGGCTCTCGATGAAATCAAGGTCGATTCACAAGCTACCCCTGCTGAAATGGTAGCTACTATCATGCCCTACCTCAAGGGCAAGTCCAAGAACGAAGGCCCACTCATAACCTTCGCCGAATCTGATCTGCCACCATTTGGGCCCAATCATAATCTGGCCCTATACATCACGGTCATCTGCAAGGGTAAGTACATCCCGATGACCCTTATCGACGATGGATCAGCCGTGAACGTCCTACCTCTAAGGACTGCCAAGGCCCTCGGCATCACTGATGCCGACTATCTCCCAACGGCGCAAACTATCCAGGCTTTCGACGGAAGCCCAAAACCAGTCGCCGGGGCCGTTAAATTGAAGATCATAACGGGCCCAATCGAAAAGGAGCTGGAATTTCAGGTGATAGATGTCACCTCATCATTCAACCTCTTGCTAGGAAGGCCTTGGATCCATGTAGTCAAGGCCGTATCGTTTACCCTCCATCGGAAAGTCAAGATGTCACTTAAAGACGGTATCATCACATTGGAGGCGACCCCGTTGACCGTGGCTAGCTGTAATGCCACAAGCCGGGCCGAACCACGAGGATTCGATTTCGTGGGTATGATCGAAGAGGAATATCTCTTCAAGCCTTACTTCCCCCCTAGCATCGACACGATGCTACAAAATCTGGGTTACTTACCCGGAGCCACTTCAAGGCCGAACCTTCCGGCGGGGGAGGTTATCGAAGTCCTAGACAATGGAGAGTCCCGACTCGGATTGGGATATACTATAAGCTCGGAGAATGTGGGCCGGGCCGATGCAATCAAATTCGTCACTCCAGTCTTCGGAGCTATTCAAGTGGGCCTCTACCAACCCACCATCACATATCCCGAGACCAAAACGGCTCGGGAATGCAACTATATCCCCGATGATATATTTACCATTATCCAGGATGAGTCCGAGAAAGGTGGAAGCGACTCCGAGCCCGCGTTGGGGCTCTTATTTGGGGAAGACAAGACCGTCCCTGCTCCAAAGGACGATTTGGTCAACTTGATCCTCCGAAGCGATCGGTTCGACCCAACCAAGCTAATCACCGAGGTCGGTGCCAACACCGAGACAAGGGCTTGGAGGAAGACCATAAAATGGATCGACAGTCAAGGACGGGTCTATAAGCTGACCACTGGCGAAGGAGACATGCCGGATACCGAATCCGAGTCTGAGTCAGAGTCGGAGTCGGAGTCTGAGTCCGAGTCTAGAGGGTCTGGTGCTAGTGTCGAGTCTGTAATCCCTCTTCCCTTAGCCACTGAGGTCTCGGGGCCTGTCCCAAGACCTCTCCCTATCCCGCCACTGACCCTATCCCGCCACTGACCAATGATCAGATGGCAGCTCTTTTTGAGCTTTCTCAAAATTTACCATCAATAATAATATCGAACACCGTTCTGCTTACGACTTGTCTTATTTCCAAAATTTTCTCAATTTCAAAAATCTTATATGGAATGACATTGAGAAACCTGATGAACAGGTACCCCTGCCTCCGCATCTAATCGAGCAGCTCGAGCAAAGGGAATCCCGAGATCCGGTAATCGAAGAAACTGAGTCCATCAATGTGGGAACCACTTTAGAGCCCCAGATGCTTAAGTTGGGCCTGTCTCTAGATCCAGAGGAAAGAAAACAATTCGCATACCTCCTCCAGGAATTCAAAGATGTCTTTGCATGGTCATATAAGGACATGCCGGGTATAGACCGGGAGATAGCCGAACACCGAATACCCATCAAAGATGGGTGCAAACCGGTAAAATAGAAGCTCAGAAGAATGAAGCCCGAATGGTCTCTTAAAGTCAAGGAAGAGGTCGATAAACAATTCAAAGCGGGTTTTAAACAAGTGTCTGAATATCCAGACTGGGTTGCGAACATCGTGCCGGTACCCAAGAAGGACGGCAAGGTGCGAGTATGCGTGGACTTTCGGGACCTAAACAAGGCCAGTCCAAAAGACGATTTTCCATTAACACATATCGACATATTGGTGGATAACACGACCGATCATGCCCTTCTATCATTCATGGACGGGTATGCCGGATACAATCAGATTAAAATGGCAGAAGAGGATATGGGTAAGACCACCTTCATTACACCATGGGGGACTTACTGTTACACCGTCATGCCATTTGGGCTTATCAACGCCGGGGCCACTTATCAACGGACCGCCACTACTTTGCTCCATGACATGATGCATAAGGAAGTAGAGGTCTATGTGGATGACATGATCGTCAAGTCCAAGGACCGAAGCGGCCATATCTCGGCCCTAAGGAAGTTCTTTATCCGGCTACGTAAGTACAACATGAGACTGAGCCCACAAAAATGCAGTTTTAGGGTAACGTCGGGCAAATTACTGGTCCATATCGTTAGCCAACGCGACATCGAGGTCGACCCAGCTAAAATCAAAGCCATCACCGAGATGCAGCCACCCAAGACCGAAAAGGAAATAAGGGGGTTTCTCGGGAAGGTCCAATACATCAACCGGTTCATTTCAAAGCTAACCATGGTATGTGAACCCATTTTCAAGAAACTGAAGATCGGGGAACGGGTGCTATGGGACGACAAATGTCAAGCAGCTTTCGATAAAATCAAGGAGATCCTGTCTGCTCCGCCGGTACTAATGCCACCTCAACACGGTTTGCCTTTGTCGTTATACCTAACGACGACCGAGACAGCCATGGGGGCTATGCTGGCCCAGACAGTCGAATCAGAAGAACGAGCTATTTACTACATCAGTAAAAATTTCCTCGAGTATGAATGCAAGTATACCATGCTCGAGAAAACGTGCCTAGCTTTGGTTTGGGCCACTAAAAAGCTCAGACACTACATGCTCAGTCATGAGGTACATGTGTTATCCAAAATGGATCCTATCAAGTACTTATTCGAGAAGCCCATCCTCAACGGTAGGATGTCAAGATGGACTTTAATGTTATCTGATTTCGACCTCAAGTTTGTACCATTAAAAGCCATCAAGGGCCGGGTAGTAGCCGAGTTCCTCGCTGACAGCCCGATATCCGAAGAAGGCCACACTGATACATGGGCCTTTCCTGATGAAGACATATTCCATACCGATACCGAGACATGGGATTTGTATTTTGACGGGGCATCCAATTTCCGAGGATTTGGGGTCGGAATTTTGTTAATCTCACCCCGAGGGGAACACACTCCCTTATCCATCAAGCTGGACTTCGACGTGACCAACAGCGCAACTGAATACGAAGCATGCATTCACGGGTTGCAAGCCGCCGCTGATTTAGGGGTAACAAACCTCCGGGTCCACGGTGATTCATCAATGGTCATTAATCAAGCGCTCCAAAAATGGAAAACTCGGAGCGCCAATCTCGTGGATTACCAAGCACGGGTACGGGTTCTAGAGAAACAATTCCAGAAAGTGGAGTATATCTACCTGCCCCGGGAGGAAAATCAGTTTGCAGATGCACTTTCCAAATTAGCATCTTTACTGAACATCCCGGATCACCTGACCAGCATGCCAATCTGTGTTGAAAGGCGGTCCGAGCCGGCATACATCCATGTCATTCAAGATATCGAGATAACTGACCCAGAACCTTAGTATCAAGCCGTCCTAACCTACCTGACAACGGAAGAATATCCCTCGGAAGCTGAAAATCGGGCCAAAAAGGCCTTGCGAAGATTGGCGACCCAATTTGTTCGTACTGATGACGGGCAATTGTACAAAAAGACGGCACAGGGGGCTCTCCTCCTATGCATCGACAAAATACAGGCCGAAAAGGTCATGGCCGAGGTCCACGACGGTGAAAACGGTCCGCATATGAACGCCCATATGCTATCCCGCAAAATCATGAGGCTCAGGTACTACTGGAACACCATGGAAACAGACTGCCAGTTATATGTCAAGCACTGCCATAACTGTCAGATCTTCGGTAATGTACAGCATATGCCATCTTCCCTATTATATACCATGACGTCACCATGGCCATTTTCGACATGGGGTATTGACATAATTGGGAAAGTGCACCCTTCCGGGGCGGGAGGACATTACTTCATCTTGGTGGCCATCGACTACTTCACCAAATGGGTCGAAGCCAAGTCATACCATGTCTTGAACGCCAAGCACGTGGCCAAATTTATTCAAAAAAAGATCATATGCCGATATAGGATCCCTCACGAATTTATCAGTTATCACGGGACCCACTTCCAAGCTGAAACCACTGCATTACTGGCGAAATACAAAATTCAGCGGCATACATCTTCACCTTATTGACGCCAAACAAATGGAGCGGTAGAAGCGGCCAATAAAACAATTGTCACCATACTTAAAAAGATGGCTGAGAATTATCGGGACTGGCCCGACAAAATACACTTCGCCCTATGGGGATACCGAACTTCAATTCGCACCGCAACTGGAGCAACTCCATATTACCTGACATATGGAATGGAAGCAGTCCAACCGGTCGAGCTAGAGGTGTCGTCCCTCAGGATTTTACTTGAAAGCCAAGTACCTGAGGCAGATTGGGTCCAAGCCCGATACGATTCGCTAGTCCTTTTAGACGAACGGCGATCCCGGGCTCTCAATAATATTCAAGTGTATCAAAAGAGAATCCAACGGGCTTTCAACAAAAGGGTTAGGCCCAGGAACATTAAAGAAGGAGATTTGGTCCTGAAATCGGTTCGTGCCTTACTACCGGTTGACCCAAGGGGAAAATTTAAACCCAATTGGGTTGGGCCATACTTAGTCAAGAAGGTCCTATCAGGAGGAGCGGTGATGCTGACGGACTTGGACGGGAACGAGTTCGTCAACCCGACCAACTTGGACCAGCTGAAGCGCTATTACCCATAAACCCCTATCTCAATGTCATTTGCGAAAAGTTTATAAAAATTTGTCTTTTTATAAATTTTCAAAATTTTAGACAAGTCAATGAGTTAGAATTAATTATTCTACCGTCGCACATCACGAATTAATAATCTTGATGTATTTCGAAAATTGCAAAAAATCAATCAAATCAAATTTCGAACTACGTTTGGTTTGATTCCGCTAATTGTGGATACGTAGGCAACCCCTCAAAAGGGTACAACCATTGCAATAACGAAAAGACGGGAACGGTATTCAATAATATGTCTTTTATTAATATCTCGATAAACTCGGGAATTACAAAAAAAAAAAAAAAAAAGAAAAAAAAACGCCAAAACAAAAAAAAAAAAAAAATCACACCAAAAAAATAATAGTAATATTCAAATAATAAAATAAGGAAACTAATATCCGGGCATCTTCCCCTTTCCCTTGTCCTTCGGGTCGCGTGGAGCCCGAGGTCGCCGAGGTGGGGATGAGCGTTCCCTAATCACAAGGGGAACCTCTTTAGCACGAACCCGTTTCTTTGACGACGGGTCTTCAATCACAGTCTTCGGCCCAAGTCGGGCTCGCACAAGCTCAGGTAGCCTATCCCGTAGGCCAAGTCGGTCCTGCACGGCTAGTCTGGGGCCCAGTCTCCTCTCCAAGTCCGTCTAGAGGCTCACTTTCCCCCAAGCACCTTTAGCACTAGACCCTCCAGCTTGAGTCTTAGTCTTCTTCTTCTTCTGTCCTGACATTAGACGAACTAGGGTAGCCAGAGTGTCTCCCTCATCAAAGAACTCTCTGTTGTCTTTAGCTTGCTCCCTTCTCAGAAGGTCAAAGGCTTCGTCAACCTTCAAAGCAGCTCGGGCCTTGGCATCACCTGCTTTGGTCCACTTCACATATAAGTCTGAAACCCAAATCGAATGGCGAGATTTGGAAACAGGCCAGGTGTACCGGGTGTACCATCTTTGCATCCACGTATCGCACATCACATCAGTCAGTTGGGTAGGGTCACTCACAACTGCTTCAACTTCTGGTATCCGTTGAGCCCGTCCATACTGCCTTAGTATGCAATCCGGGTAGAGATGAATCGTTTGCCTAAAGGACAAGATTACTTGGTAACGAGCTCTGTCCCGTGGATCCAAGCCGGTCCAAGCATAGATGGGCCACCACGGCACTACCCATCGAATTAGCCGCCCACCATGGATTGTTAGCACCTCATCCCAATATTTCTGACTGATTTCGCGAGAAAAATCAATGGTCCGCCTCCTTGTCATCAGCTGGTTATGGCGGTAATTGCTAGCATCAAGGAGAGGATCTATCACCGATAGCCTCTCATATAGCCAAATCTGCAAAAGGAAACAAGAACATGAGTTTCCAAGACGAAATAGGCATCCGCCTAAGGGCACTCGATCGAGTGCCAGGGTGACTCGATCGAGTGGCACCTCTGACGCAGAACATGGGGCTTTTTACGAAGGCACTCGATCGAGTGCCAGGGTGACTCGATCGAGTGCCCACTGCAGTAGCCAAATTCTCGAGAAAATTCAAAAACTCGAGAAATCAAAAAAATAAAAATCCGACATACTTGCAGCAAACGGGTGCTTCCGGTGAGACGAACGGACGAATCCCTCTTGCGATTGTCCAAGCCTTGGATTATTTCACCCGTGATCAGCCAAGCCGGGCTATGCTCCGTCTCCATTAAATCAACCACGGTTAATAGACGGATATGACCCATACAAGACAATAAATCCATATGACCCTCAAAGACGTATACATGGAGCATGCAAAAAGAAAAGGCCCTACGGCTATGAATTGATCTCACCCGGACGTCGTGTGGGTTCATAAACTTTTCGGCCAAATCAATCAAGGAGACCGTGTTGTCATCCTGGGTCATTCGAGATACCTCATTATGGGAGAGGCCCAAAAACTCTCGAAGCTTCCTCCTCAAGAGGAAAGATGATAAACTAGAAGAATAGAATGAAGATTTATCACAAGAATGGAGATGAGAATTTGTAAGAGAAGAATTGGGAAAAAACTGAGGCTGAAAGAAAAGAATCAATGATCCTAGACTACTAAGGTCTTGCCCGATGTAGAGCAGCATCAAGTCCACATCTTGTCCACACATCTTCTACTTGGGCATATAAAACAAACATTCAATGCTAATCATTGAGTTACAAGAACATGTAAAACCTAACAGTTAAGTCCTTAATTATTTCTACCCATCTCTCACTAATCTTTTACTAATGTTCAAATCATTTACGGGTGTTTTTCCTAAAATCAGGTGTAAGCGTCGGGAGCAACGATGCTCTGATACCAACTGTAATCCCCTATAATTTCTAACGCAATACAGCGGTGGAAACACTGTAGATTTGGGATTAAAACACACTGATGTTCTAAATTTTACAAAAAGAACGGTCAGTCAATACAAATGCCACTTTTCACAAAAGGGCTGAAAATAAAAATTCTCCAAATGGGTTTAACAATCCAAAAATTAATATAAATGAAATAGAGAAGGATCCATGCTACTCGCTAGCTCACACCCAAAACCCAGCAGCAAAAACCTGTCATGTTATAAACATAACAGCCACAATTCAGTGGGGAGTAACGACGACGTTCTCCCAGCCATATTACATGACATTAAAGCATAATTACTATTATATCAAACTAGTTCAAAATGGAAAATGTTTAAAACAATATAGTAAAATAATTTAAAATGATTGCCAACCTGTAAGTCAATATCAACCAATAATAATAACGACGTTATGGATATGAATCAGTGCAACAGAATAGACTTTCACTAGGAGAATACTAAACTAGCTTCGAGAACTTAGTTCAAACAAATCAAACTTCGATCTCTAACTAGGCTACTCAACCATAATAGGACGGCGACTTATCAATGCGAGGTCCTAGCTTAAGTAAATATGCACACCCCTCCTGGAACACCAAGTGTGCCCAGTTCAACCCGACGACGTCTTACATGCGAGGTACGAGCTTAAGGTCAAAATGAACATACACTCCTGGACAAGAACATGCCCAGTTCAACAGCCAATGCATCCCGCTCGGATACACTAGCCTTATAGCTGATGGCAAAACGTATACTCTAGACTGTATTACTCTACCCGTACACTTCTCTTATTCCATAACTCCAAAACAAAGCCATTATCGTAATTCAATAGAAATATAGTTTCTTTTTCAAAAGAGAAAACTTTATAAAAATAGAAATTTTCTTAAAATAATAACTTCCAAAAGTAGGTAATATTATATAAATAGAAATCGATTAAAATAGGAGTTATATAAAATAGTTAATATTAGGCCTCGAGACGTAAACATTATATTTATTATATAAATGTATAATTCATGATTAAAATTCAACTAAAGTCAAAATCATAATTATTTTTAAAAAAGTTGAAGTTTAAGTAAATAAAAGTATTTAAATAACAAATTGACAGATTTTTCAGAACTGCACTGTCTTACTATAAAATTCATAATTAAATAGTTAAAAATTAAAACAACGTAAGATCAGTGGGGTTGAAAACTTTTGAAACTTAGTTACGACCTTTATTTCAGGAGAAAATCCAGATTCCAAATAAAACATAGGTTTTTATTCGTATGTTTACAAACTGTCAGAATTAGACACCCGACTGTATTTATTTAATAAAAGACGTTTAGAAATTGATTTTAAATAAATCCAATTGGAAACATTAGCTATACTCTTCATAGTTTCTGTACGTAAATTACCAATATTAAATAAAAAGTTTAACATATGTTTCAATTTAGATCTTATCCCAACTGACAGATTCGCGGATTAATTTGACACCTGTTCATAAAATATTTATTGTGACCAAACCACTTGAAATTAATTTACTAAATTAAATAGGCATAAATTAGACTTAAAATAAATAGTAGTCTCTTTTCAAAATTTCCGTAAATAAAGTCTTTAAACAGAGTTTTAATTAACACAAAAACACTAACAGATTCTGAAACATGTTGTAACTCTATTAAAACAATAAAACTTTCAATTTGACCCTTTATATCAAAAATCACGAAAATTATGAAATTAATTATTATTTGTATGTTTTAGTCTCGGCCTTTTAATACTTTTAAATATTTAAAAGAACGATTTATTCGCAAATCTCGTAAAAACAATTTAAAAACAACAAAACGTGTGAAGATTTACGATTTTAAAGTTTTTGTTATTAAAAACAAGACATACATATATTGTCTAACAAAAAACTAATTTCTATACATGCAACTACAATAATAACATCACATAATACCGGGTAACGTGTCAATGTTACCTTAACCGAGATCCGAATCAATTAAATAATCGTCTTCATCGGATCTAGCACGAAAGCCTACAAAATAATTAAATATATGGTATTAAAACCACAATATAAGTGAATAGGAAGAAGAAAAAGAGATAAAGAACGAATAAGAGTAATTAAATTACCCTCGAGATCGGAAAGAATTAGAGACGGATTATGATCGGATTGACGAACAAAAAGGAGGAAGTTTTACTTAAAATAGAGGAGAAAAGAAGACTTTGTGAATAAAATAGACTAGAATGAAAGAGAATATAAAGAGAAATTAGGAAGCTAAAAGATAGAAATAATTGAGTTACAAGGACTCTTAACTCAACTAGAAGACGAGATGGTTGTGATGGAAAGAACCAACAACAAATCGATAGGATAGGCTTTCGATTAAAATAAACACGAGATAAGATTTAAAATAGATAGAATAAAAATAATATAAGCATTTACAAAGAAATCGGATTAAAACGCGTTAGAAAATAATTATTGACGAAATATTACAGAGTTACGATATAATCGTAACGGAACATATAACAAAGTTAGGAAATTTGCGGGTGTTACAATCCTCCCCACTAAAAAAAAATTTCGTCCTCGAAACTGGAAAAAGGCAGAATGGAAATCGAGATTCCAAGTACGACTCCTACGAAACTTGGGTTCTTATTTCTATCAAAGAATACTAGGTCCATTAATATCAGGCACTAGGTGGTCTTACACGATCTACAACTTCCAAAAGTATCAATTGCTACAACCTCTAATATAAAGTCTTACATATCTATTCAATCAACAATGTCAGAATCCACGAAACTATTCAAAGTCACATAATCATGTGCTACCAAAATTCCACAAATAGCCAAAACACGACTGAACCAGTTAACCAACAAGGCTCTAAAGCAATTCAAAGCTCACCAGATTGTACTCGAGTATATTCCATGGTACTTGAGTAAGAAACACCAAACCAAATTCACCCATTAACAAGCTCGAAAACGAAGTCCTCAAAATTAATAAAACCAACATGTTTTCAAACACGTCATTGGGATAAAGTTTCTTAGAAGTCCATCAAAGTTATAATCAAAACAGTGCAACAACTATAAGATTAAATTCCAACGAAGCCACAATCTCGTTGGTCTAAGGGTTCTAAATTGTTAATTCCATTAAGGTGGTTTGCACCAAAGTATTCCTCAAAACAAGTTTAGATCACTCAGCTCAAAAGTTCATAAGTTATGACCTTATCACACTCCACGATCTAATCCATAAAAACCAAGGTTTAGTCCATGTCAATAAAAATTACTAAAAACATTAATGAGAACCTGAAATGGTACCACAACACTCAGGCTAACGATCTAAACGAGGTTCTATGATCTTTAAACATCCACGGTACATCCATTAAGTACGCATTAGGTAGGAATTCCAAAATAATATTATTATTTACACTTAGCTTGGTACTAGGTATCCGTCAAATAAAATATAATCTTACCATCCAAAACTGATTCGACTCCAAGTATTCCATATAATCAGGTAACCTATAACCCAAGGTCAACACTTAAGGTACAATCTTATTTCCATTGATTAACTAATACCATCATATCAATCCTCAAAAGCTCTTACCAAGTTAGAAAAGAGTGGTTTAACTCACAATCCTCAAATATCTTTAACTTCCAACAAGGTTTACTAAGAGAAGAGTCGGTCTAACCAAAGAATCTCAAGAGGAAAGATGATAAACTAGAAGAATAGAATGAAGATTTATCACAAGAATGGAGATGAGAATTTGTAAGAGAAGAATTGGGAAAAAAACTGAGGCTGAAAGAAAAGAATCAATGATCCTAGACTACTAAGGTCTTGCCCGATGTAGAGCAGCATCAAGTCCACGTCTTGTCCACACATCTTCTACTTGGGCATATAAAACAAACATTCAATGCTAATCATTGAGTTACAAGAACATGTAAAACCTAACAGTTAAGTCCTTAATTGTTTCTACCCATCTCTCACTAATCTTTTACTAATGTTCAAATCATTTACGGGTGTTTTTCCTAAAATCAGGTGTAAGCGTCGGGAGCAACGATGCTCTGATACCAACTGTAATCCCCTATAATTTCTAACGCAATACAGCGGCGGAAACACTGTAGATTTAGGATTAAAACACACTGATGTTCTAAATTTTACAAAAAGAACGGTCAGTCAATACAAATGCCACTTTTCACAAAAGGGCTGAAAATAAAAATTCTCCAAATGGGTTTAACAATCCAAAAATTAATATAAATGAAATAGAAAAGAATCCATGCTACTCGCTAGCTCACACCCAAAACCCAGCAGCAAAAACCTGTCATGTTATAAACATAACAGCCACAATTCAGTGGGGAGTAACGACGACGTTCTCCCAGCCATATTACATGACATTAAAGCATAATTACTATTATATCAAACTAGTTCAAAATGGAAAATGTTTAAAACAATATAGTAAAATAATTTAAAATGATTGCCAACCTGTAAGTCAATATCAACCAATAATAATAACGACGTTATGGATATGAATCAGTGCAACAGAATAGACTTTCACTAGGAGAATACTAAACTAGCTTCGAGAACTTAGTTCAAACAAATCAAACTTCGATCTCTAACTAGGCTACTCAACCATAATAGGACGGCGACTTATCAATGCGAGGTCCTAGCTTAAGTAAATATGCACACCCCTCCTGGAACACCAAGTGTGCCCAGTTCAACCCGACGACGTCTTACATGCGAGGTACGAGCTTAAGGTCAAAATGAACATACACTCCTGGACAAGAACATGCCCAGTTCAACAGCCAATGCTTCCCGCTCGGATACACTAGCCTTATAGCTGATGGCAAAACGTATACTCTAGACTGTATTACTCTACCCGTACACTTCTCTTATTCCATAACTCCAAAACAAAGCCATTATCGTAATTCAATAGAAATATAGTTTCTTTTTCAAAAGAGAAAACTTTATAAAAATAGAAATTTTCTTAAAATAATAACTTCCAAAAGTAGGTAATATTATATAAATAGAAATCGATTAAAATAGGAGTTATATAAAATAGTTAATATTAGGCCTCGAGACGTAAACATTATATTTATTATATAAATGTATAATTCATGATTAAAATTCAACTAAAGTCAAAATCATAATTATTTTTAAAAAAGTTGAAGTTTAAGTAAATAAAAGTATTTAAATAACAAATTGACAGATTTTTCAGAACTGCACTGTCTTACTATAAAATTCATAATTAAATAGTTAAAAATTAAAACAACGTAAGATCAGTGGGGTTGAAAACTTTTGAAACTTAGTTACGACCTTTATTTCAGGAGAAAATCCAGATTCCAAATAAAACATAGGTTTTTATTCGTATGTTTACAAACTGTCAGAATTAGACACCCGACTGTATTTATTTAATAAAAGACGTTTAGAAATTGATTTTAAATAAATCCAATTGGAAACATTAGCTATACTCTTCATAGTTTCTGTACGTAAATTACCAATATTAAATAAAAAGTTTAACATATGTTTCAATTTAGATCTTATCCCAACTGACAGATTCGCGGATTAATTTGACACCTGTTCATAAAATATTTATTGTGACCAAACCACTTGAAATTAATTTACTAAATTAAATAGGCATAAATTAGACTTAAAATAAATAGTAGTCTCTTTTCAAAATTTCCGTAAATAAAGTCTTTAAACAGAGTTTTAATTAACACAAAAACACTAACAGATTCTGAAACATGTTGTAACTCTATTAAAACAATAAAACTTTCAATTTGACCCTTTATATCAAAAATCACGAAAATTATGAAATTAATTATTATTTGTATGTTTTAGTCTCGGCCTTTTAATACTTTTAAATATTTAAAAGAACGATTTATTCGCAAATCTCGTAAAAACAATTTAAAAACAACAAAACGTGTGAAGATTTACGATTTTAAAGTTTTTGTTATTAAAAACAAGACATACATATATTGTCTAACAAAAAACTAATTTCTATACATGCAACTACAATAATAACATCACATAATACCGGGTAACGTGTCAATGTTACCTTAACCGAGATCCGAATCAATTAAATAATCGTCTTCATCGGATCTAGCACGAAAGCCTACAAAATAATTAAATATATGGTATTAAAACCACAATATAAGTGAATAGGAAGAAGAAAAAGAGATAAAGAACGAATAAGAGTAATTAAATTACCCTCGAGATCGGAAAGAATTAGAGACGGATTATGATCGGATTGACGAACAAAAAGGAGGAAGTTTTACTTAAAATAGAGGAGAAAAGAAGACTTTGTGAATAAAATAGACTAGAATGAAAGAGAATATAAAGAGAAATTAGGAAGCTAAAAGATAGAAATAATTGAGTTACAAGGACTCTTAACTCAACTAGAAGACGAGATGGTTGTGATGGAAAGAACCAACAACAAATCGATAGGATAGGCTTTCGATTAAAATAAACACGAGATAAGATTTAAAATAGATAGAATAAAAATAATATAAGCATTTACAAAGAAATCGGATTAAAACGCGTTAGAAAATAATTATTGACGAAATATTACAGAGTTACGATATAATCGTAACGGAACATATAACAAAGTTAGGAAATTTGCGGGTGTTACAATCCTCCCCACTAAAAAAAAATTTCGTCCTCGAAACTGGATAAAGGCAGAATGGAAATCGAGATTCCAAGTACGACTCCTACGAAACTTGGGTTCTTATTTCTATCAAAGAATACTAGGTCCATTAATATCAGGCACTAGGTGGTCTTACACGATCTACAACTTCCAAAAGTATCAATTGCTACAACCTCTAATATAAAGTCTTACATATCTATTCAATCAACAATGTCAGAATCCACGAAACTATTCAAAGTCACATAATCATGTGCTACCAAAATTCCACAAATAGCCAAAACACGACTGAACCAGTTAACCAACAAGGCTCTAAAGCAATTCAAAGCTCACCAGATTGTACTCGAGTATATTCCATGGTACTTGAGTAAGAAACACCAAACCAAATTCACCCATTAACAAGCTCGAAAACGAAGTCCTCAAAATTAATAAAACCAACATGTTTTCAAACACGTCATTGGGATAAAGTTTCTTAGAAGTCCATCAAAGTTATAATCAAAACAGTGCAACAACTATAAGATTAAATTCCAACGAAGCCACAATCTCGTTGGTCTAAGGGTTCTAAATTGTTAATTCCATTAAGGTGGTTTGCACCAAAGTATTCCTCAAAACAAGTTTAGATCACTCAGCTCAAAAGTTCATAAGTTATGACCTTATCACACTCCACGATCTAATCCATAAAAACCAAGGTTTAGTCCATGTCAATAAAAATTACTAAAAACATTAATGAGAACCTGAAATGGTACCACAACACTCAGGCTAACGATCTAAACGAGGTTCTATGATCTTTAAACATCCACGGTACATCCATTAAGTACGCATTAGGTAGGAATTCCAAAATAATATTATTATTTACACTTAGCTTGGTACTAGGTATCCGTCGAATAAAATATAATCTTACCATCCAAAACTGATTCGACTCCAAGTATTCCATATAATCAGGTAACCTATAACCCAAGGTCAACACTTAAGGTACAATCTTATTTCCATTGATTAACTAATACCATCATATCAATCCTCAAAAGCTCTTACCAAGTTAGAAAAGAGTGGTTTAACTCACAATCCTCAAATATCTTTAACTTCCAACAAGGTTTACTAAGAGAAGAGTCGGTCTAACCAAAGAATCTCAAGAGGAAAGATGATAAACTAGAAGAATAGAATGAAGATTTATCACAAGAATGGAGATGAGAATTTGTAAGAGAAGAATTGGGAAAAAAACTGAGGCTGAAAGAAAAGAATCAATGATCCTAGACTACTAAGGTCTTGCCCGATGTAGAGCAGCATCAAGTCCACGTCTTGTCCACACATCTTCTACTTGGGCATATAAAACAAACATTCAATGCTAATCATTGAGTTACAAGAACATGTAAAACCTAACAGTTAAGTCCTTAATTGTTTCTACCCATCTCTCACTAATCTTTTACTAATGTTCAAATCATTTACGGGTGTTTTTCCTAAAATCAGGTGTAAGCGTCGGGAGCAACGATGCTCTGATACCAACTGTAATCCCCTATAATTTCTAACGCAATACAGCGGCGGAAACACTGTAGATTTGGGATTAAAACACACTGATGTTCTAAATTTTACAAAAAGAACGGTCAGTCAATACAAATGCCACTTTTCACAAAAGGGCTGAAAATAAAAATTCTCCAAATGGGTTTAACAATCCAAAATTAATATAAATGAAATAGAGAAGGATCCATGCTACTCGCTAGCTCACACCCAAAACCCAGCAGCAAAAACCTGTCATGTTATAAACATAACAGCCACAATTCAGTGGGGAGTAACGACGACGTTCTCCCAGCCATATTACATGACATTAAAGCATAATTACTATTATATCAAACTAGTTCAAAATGGAAAATGTTTAAAACAATATAGTAAAATAATTTAAAATGATTGCCAACCTGTAAGTCAATATCAACCAATAATAATAACGACGTTATGGATATGAATCAGGGCAACAGAATAGACTTTCACTAGGAGAATACTAAACTAGCTTCGAGAACTTAGTTCAAACAAATCAAACTTCGATCTCTAACTAGGCTACTCAACCATAATAGGACGGCGTCTTATCAATGCGAGGTCCTAGCTTAAGTAAATATGCACACCCCTCCTGGAACACCAAGTGTGCCCAGTTCAACCCGACGACGTCTTACATGCGAGGTACGAGCTTAAGGTCAAAATGAACATACACTCCTGGACAAGAACATGCCCAGTTCAACAGCCAATGCATCCCGCTCGGATACACTAGCCTTATAGCTGATGGCAAAACGTATACTCTAGACTGTATTACTCTACCCGTACACTTCTCTTATTCCATAACTCCAAAACAAAGCCATTATCGTAATTCAATAGAAATATAGTTTCTTTTTCAAAAGAGAAAACTTTATAAAAATAGAAATTTTCTTAAAATAATAACTTCCAAAAGTAGGTAATATTATATAAATAGAAATCGATTAAAATAGGAGTTATATAAAATAGTTAATATTAGGCCTCGAGACGTAAACATTATATTTATTATATAAATGTATAATTCATGATTAAAAGTCAACTAAAGTCAAAATCATAATTATTTTTAAAAAAGTTGAAGTTTAAGTAAATAAAAGTATTTAAATAACAAATTGACAGATTTTTCAGAACTGCACTGTCTTACTATAAAATTCATAATTAAATCGTTAAAAATTAAAACAACGTAAGATCAGTGGGGTTGAAAACTTTTGAAACTTAGTTACGACCTTTATTTCAGGAGAAAATCCAGATTCCAAATAAAACATAGGTTTTTATTCGTATGTTTACAAACTGTCAGAATTAGACACCCGATTGTATTTATTTAATAAAAGACGTTTAGAAATTGATTTTAAATAAATCCAATTGGAAACATTAGCTATACTCTTCATAGTTTCTGTACGTAAATTACCAATATTAAATAAAAAGTTTAACATATGTTTCAATTTAGATCTTATCCCAACTGACAGATTCGCGGATTAATTTGACACCTGTTCATAAAATATTTATTGTGACCAAACCACTTGAAATTAATTTACTAAATTAAATAGGCATAAATTAGACTTAAAATAAATAGTAGTCTCTTTTCAAAATTTCCGTAAATAAAGTCTTTAAACAGAGTTTTAATTAACACAAAAACACTAACAGATTCTGAAACATGTTGTAACTCTATTAAAACAATAAAACTTTCAATTTGACCCTTTATATCAAAAATCACGAAAATTATGAAATTAATTATTATTTTTATGTTTTAGTCTCGGCCTTTTAATACTTTTTAATATTTAAAAGAACGATTTATTCGCAAATCTCGTAAAAACAATTTAAAAACAACAAAACGTGTGAAGATTTACGATTTTAAAGTTTTTGTTATTAAAAACAAGACATACATATATTGTCTAACAAAAAACTAATTTCTATACATGCAACTACAATAATAACATCACATAATACCGGGTAACGTGTCAATGTTACCTTAACCGAGATCCGAATCAATTAAATAATCGTCTTCATCGGATCTAGCACGAAAGCCTACAAAATAATTAAATATATGGTATTAAAACCACAATATAAGTGAATAGGAAGAAGAAAAAGAGATAAAGAACGAATAAGAGTAATTAAATTACCCTCGAGATCGGAAAGAATTAGAGACGGATTATGATCGGATTGACGAACAAAAAGGAGGAAGTTTTACTTAAAATAGAGGAGAAAAGAAGACTTTGTGAATAAAATAGACTAGAATGAAAGAGAATATAAAGAGAAATTAGGAAGCTAAAAGATAGAAATAATTGAGTTACAAGGACTCTTAACTCAACTAGAAGACGAGATGGTTGTGATGGAAAGAACCAACAACAAATCGATAGGATAGGCTTTCGATTAAAATAAACACGAGATAAGATTTAAAATAGATAGAATAAAAATAATATAAACATTTACAAAGAAATCGGATTAAAACGCGTTAGAAAATAATTATTGACGAAATATTACAGAGTTACGATATAATCGTAACGGAACATATAACAAAGTTAGGAAATTTGCGGGTGTTACAATCCTCCCCACTAAAAAAAAATTTCGTCCTCGAAACTGGAAAAAGGCAAAATGGAAATCGAGATTCCAAGTACGACTCCTACGAAACTTGGGTTCTTATTTCCATCAAAGAATACTAGGTCCATTAATATCAGGCACTAGGTGGTCTTACACGATCTACAACTTCCAAAAGTATCAATTGCTACAACCTCTAATATAAAGTCTTACATATCTATTCAATCAACAATGTCATAATCCACGAAACTATTCAAAGTCACATAATCATGTGCTACCAAAATTCCACAAATAGCCAAAACACGACTGAACCAGTTAACCAACAAGGCTCTAAAGCAATTCAAAGCTCACCAGATTGTACTCGAGTATATTCCATGGTACTTGAGTAAGAAACACCAAACCAAATTCACCCATTAACAAGCTCGAAAACGAAGTCCTCAAAATTAATAATACCAACATGTTTTCAAACACGTCATTGGGATAAAGTTTCTTAGAAGTCCATCAAAGTTATAATCATAACAGTGCAACAACTATAAGATTAAATTCCAACGAAGCCACAATCTCGTTGGTCTAAGGGTTCTAAATTGTTAATTCCATTAAGGTGGTTTGCACCAAAGTATTCCTCAAAACAAGTTTAGATCACTCAGCTCAAAAGTTCATAAGTTATGACCTTATCACACTCCACGATCTAATCCATAAAAACCAAGGTTTAGTCCATGTCAATAAAAATTACTAAAAACATTAATGAGAACCTGAAATGGTACCACAACACTCAGGCTAACGATCTAAACGAGGTTCTATGATCTTTAAACATCCACGGTACATCCATTAAGTACGCATTAGGTAGGAATTCCAAAATAATATTATTATTTACACTTAGCTTGGTACTAGGTATCCGTCAAATAAAATATAATCTTACCATCCAAAACTGATTCGACTCCAAGTATTCCATATAATCAGGTAACCTATAACCCAAGGTCAACACTTAAGGTACAATCTTATTTCCATTGATTAACTAATACCATCATATCAATCCTCAAAAGCTCTTACCAAGTTAGAAAAGAGTGGTTTAACTCACAATCCTCAAATATCTTTAACTTCCAACAAGGTTTACTAAGAGAAGAGTCGGTCTAACCAAAGAATCTCAAGAGGAAAGATGATAAACTAGAAGAATAGAATGAAGATTTATCACAAGAATGGAGATGAGAATTTGTAAGAGAAGAATTGGGAAAAAAACTGAGGCTGAAAGAAAAGAATCAATGATCCTAGACTACTAAGGTCTTGCCCGATGTAGAGCAGCATCAAGTCCACGTCTTGTCCACACATCTTCTACTTGGGCATATAAAACAAACATTCAATGCTAATCATTGAGTTACAAGAACATGTAAAACCTAACAGTTAAGTCCTTAATTGTTTCTACCCATCTCTCACTAATCTTTTACTAATGTTCAAATCATTTACGGGTGTTTTTCCTAAAATCAGGTGTAAGCGTCGGGAGCAACGATGCTCTGATACCAACTGTAATCCCCTATAATTTCTAACGCAATACAGCGGCGGAAACACTGTAGATTTGGGATTAAAACACACTGATGTTCTAAATTTTACAAAAAGAACGGTCAGTCAATACAAATGCCACTTTTCACAAAAGGGCTGAAAATAAAAATTCTCCAAATGGGTTTAACAATCCAAAATTAATATAAATGAAATAGAGAAGGATCCATGCTACTCGCTAGCTCACACCCAAAACCCAGCAGCAAAAACCTGTCATGTTATAAACATAACAGCCACAATTCAGTGGGGAGTAACGACGACGTTCTCCCAGCCATATTACATGACATTAAAGCATAATTACTATTATATCAAACTAGTTCAAAATGGAAAATGTTTAAAACAATATAGTAAAATAATTTAAAATGATTGCCAACCTGTAAGTCAATATCAACCAATAATAATAACGACGTTATGGATATGAATCAGTGCAACAGAATAGACTTTCACTAGGAGAATACTAAACTAGCTTCGAGAACTTAGTTCAAACAAATCAAACTTCGATCTCTAACTAGGCTACTCAACCATAATAGGACGGCGACTTATCAATGCGAGGTCCTAGCTTAAGTAAATATGCACACCTCTCCTGGAACACCAAGTGTGCCCAGTTCAACCCGACGGCGTCTTACATGCGAGGTACGAGCTTAAGGTCAAAATGAACATACACTCCTGGACAAGAACATGCCCAGTTCAACAGCCAATGCATCCCGCTCGGATACACTAGCCTTATAGCTGATGGCAAAACGTATACTCTAGACTGTATTACTCTACCCGTACACTTCTCTTATTCCATAACTCCAAAACAAAGCCATTATCGTAATTCAATAGAAATATAGTTTCTTTTTCAAAAGAGAAAACTTTATAAAAATAGAAATTTTCTTAAAATAATAACTTCCAAAAGTAGGTAATATTATATAAATAGAAATCGATTAAAATAGGAGTTATATAAAATAGTTAATATTAGGCCTCGAGACGTAAACATTATATTTATTATATAAATGTATAATTCATGATTAAAAGTCAACTAAAGTCAAAATCATAATTATTTTTAAAAAAGTTGAAGTTTAAGTAAATAAAAGTATTTAAATAACAAATTGACAGATTTTTCAGAACTGCACTGTCTTACTATAAAATTCATAATTAAATCGTTAAAAATTAAAACAACGTAAGACCAGTGGGTTTGAAAACTTTAGAAACTTAGTTACAACTTTTATTTCAGGAGAAAATCCAGATTCCAAATAAAACATAGGTTTTTATTCGTATGTTTACAAACTGTCAGAATTAGACACCCGATTGAATTTATTTAATAAACGACGTTTAGAAATTGATTTTAAATAAAATCCAATTGGAAACATTAAATATACTCTTCATAGTTTCTGTACGTAAATTACCAATATTAAATAAAAAGTTTAACATATGTTTCAATTTAGATCTTATCACAACTGACAGATTCGCGGATTAATTTGACACCTGTTCATAAAATATTTATTGTGACCAAACCACTTGAAATTAATTTACTAAATTAAATAGGCATAAATTAGACTTAAAATAAATAGTAGTCTCTTTTCAAAATTTCCGTAAATAAAGTCTTTAAACAGAGTTTTAATTAACACAAAAACACTAACAGATTCTGAAACATGTTGTAACTCTATTAAAACAATAAAACTTTCAATTTGACCCTTTATATCAAAAATCACGAAAATTATGAAATTAATTATTATTGGTATGTTTTAGTCTCGGCCTTTTAATACTTTTTAATATTTAAAAGAACGATTTATTCGCAAATCTCGTAAAAACAATTTAAAAACAACAAAACAAGTGAAGATTTACGATTTTAAAGTTTTTGTTATTAAAAACAAGACATACATATATTGTCTAACAAAAAACTAATTTCTATACATGCAACTACAATAATAACATCACATAATACCGGGTAACGTGTCAATGTTACCTTAAGCGAGATCCGAATCAATTAAATAATCGTCTTCATCGGATCTAGCACGAAAGCCTACGAAATAATTAAATATATGGTATTAAAACCACAATATAAGTGAATAGGAAGAAGAAAAAGAGATAAAGAACGAATAAGAGTAATTAAATTACCCTCGAGATCGGAAAGAATTAGAGACGGATTATGATCGGATTGACGAACAAAAAGGAGGAAGTTTTACTTAAAATTGAGGAGAAAAGAAGACTTTGTGAATAAAATAGACTAGAATGAAAGAGAATATAAAGAGAAATTAGGAAGCTAAAAGATAGGAATAATTGAGTTACAAGGACTCTTAACTCAACTAGAAGACGAGATGGTTGTGATGGAAAGAACCAACAACAAATCGATAGGATAGGTTTTCGATTAAAATAAACACGAGATAAGATTTAAAATAGATAGAATAAAAATAATAAAAGCATTTACAAAGAAATCGGATTAAAACGCGTTAGAAAATAATTATTGACGAAATATTACAGAGTTACGATATAATCGTAACGGAACATATAACAAAGTTAGGAAATTTGCGGGTGTTACACCCAGGGCTTACGCGACAAGCCCAAGTTCCCCACGGAGTACAAACATCAAGCTCCGGTATGATTTCTGTCTTATGGCTGGCGAGCCCTTCACGCAAGTCTAATGGACTATAAACGACCCGATCGGAAGTCTACCAGGTCTTATTTGACTTGGTAGCTTTTCTGACTTTCGCCTTGTCCAAGCCTCAGTCAGAGTGGGGGCTCCGTAGACACCCGCATTTTGACTGCCAGGTGTCTATGGCAGTTTCCAAAAAATACCCGATGATGATCGGACGCTAACGTGTTTCTACGCGCTCGGATACGGGCTCAAATCCATTAATTGCTGGATAACGCACTTACGGAGTATAAATCTCACAAAATAAACCTCAAATCCAGGCCCAGTGGATCATTCCGAGTCAAACAAGACTAATTTGGGCCAAAACCAACACCGGAAGTAAAACCGACTTTTAACGATTGGGCCAACCCCGGTCAAAGTTGTTTCCGAGACACACAAAACAGCCCCTCACATCATCAAAAGTCCAAGTCAAACATAAAACCCATCAAACATCCAAAGTCAAGGTCCAAAAGACTGACCTGCGCGACCCAGCTGGGCCACTCGATCGAGTGACCCACTCACTCGATCGAGTGGGCCTATTTTGAGCCCGACGGCAGGCGTAACGGGCCACTCGACCGAGTTAGCCACCTACTCGGTCGAGTAACCCTAAACCGGGTGCCCTAGCTTTTCCTATATAAGCAACCCTCATGCACACATCTTGAACACCTCTTGACAACCCTAATCTTACACACACAACCCTAAGCAATTCTACACTAGCAAACCCTAAACCTAGTTTTAGGAATCGAACCCGAGCCACCATAACTCAACCTTCATACATCTCGAAACTATTGTGTTAATGTCACGATTACGAGTCCGATCCAAGACAAGAACATGTAGGTTGAGGGTGTCAAAACCCTTTCTTTTCTCCTTCTCTTCTCATCGTCTTCTTCTCTTTTTCGTCCTTAGTTTCGTTTTTTTATTTATTTATTTTATTCATCGCATCATAATATCGATAATATAATTAGTACAAAAACATTAAAATACTTATTGATTTGTGTCGAATGTGAATGATGGTGGGATAAGGAAAACCGAACATACAAGTGTACCGCACACGCGTTGACGGTCGCTTATCCCATCACCCCGATCGTTTGATTATTGAAATAAGTTAACTTAAACAATAATCCTTTTTATTTTGTTTTCTCACATATTTACGTCAATCTTCAAAACAAACATTGTATTTTAATAAGGGTCGAAACCCGTTGACACGGATCCGACATCACAATCCCTAGGGATTTATTTCGATGTCGGAAAAGTCGAGGGAATCAAGTCCTTTAATTCAAGCAAAGAGTCGATTCCCTAGATTCGATACCAATTTCATAATTGGATGTCGAATCTAGCAATCTAGTCACATAAATAAATTAACGTGATTTATCCATATCGCGCTAATTAATTTTAGACGACTAAAATTAATTTATTTTCTTTTATTTTCACTCTAGTATTCCATATCGATTCGATAATCGAATATGGGATACTACGAGTATTCAAATTTAGAATCGAATATAAATCCCGCAATATTTATATTCGATTCAACAAAATCGACAATTTATAAAACCCGAGTCGAACATAAATTGTGCAATATTTATGTTCGATTTGGTAGAATCGTCGAATTATCAAAAATCAAAAGCAATTTCAAAATCAATACAATTTGCAAACGAATTACAATTCGTACAGGGGGCACTCGACCGAGTGCCTAGCCCACTCGGTCGAGTGGTACCCCAGAATCAGATCAGAATGCCTATTACGACCCCCACTCGGTCGAGTCTCACAGTGACTCGATCGAGTGGCTATGTAATCGACCGAGTTGGTCAATAATTCGGCCGAGTACGGTCCAAAACGCAAAGCAGGAATCCCTCTTAAAGGTCCACCCGATCGAGTCCATCGACCACTCGATCGAGTGGCCTCATCACGACCAAAAAACCGTGAGTCGAACATTCTTCTATTTTCCAAATTCGATAGTATTTTACGACTTAGGTCAACACGTGCTTATATAATCAAGTGTATTTACTATCTTTTCAAACCATGCATCATCTTGTTTATCGTTCAATTCAATTCAATATTTGCACAAACCGTTATTATTCGTTATATCGTTACTAACCGTTTGTTGTTTCCTTTGTCAATTTTTATCGTTTATTTTATTTTACTAAAATGAACTCACATGCTAAAATTCCACTTTGACGTAGAATTAATTGCATTAAATTGACTTAGAAACCCTTTTCAATTCCATTCACATGTTTAGGGAAAATAATCTTTGCATATCATTTTCCCGTTTTACTAACGCGCGTATTAGAAAGTCATTCGAATTCTTAGTAGAGGCCGCTAAAGTGCGGGCGGGGTTGGGTGTCCTTTGTGGGCTTCCCAACACGTACCCTCACCCCTTACTCAGAACCTCGGTTTCCGGATGCCCGAAACCGTTGGCGCACGAGAGTCATTCAATACACGATATCCGATAATGTCGGTATCGGTATCAAATGCAAAGGGACGAGCCCAATAAACTCTGACATCGGAAATGGGCCGTATTTTATATACGGCCCACTACGACATAGAGTGGGCTCGAATGGTTCCGAATAACCACAAAATTCGGTGGCGACTCCACTTCGACCTAAATTTCAATTCGATCCATTATCATATGGAGATTCATTCGCCTACCCAAACCCGCGCGGGGCCGCATCGGGGTGGACCTATGTCATGTCCACAATAAGAATTCACACTATTGCATAAAATATATTGAATTTTGCCCTATTGTATTATGTGATCGTTAACTTCAGAGTATATAACATCCGATATACCGATATATATATATATATATATATATATATATATATATATATATATATATATATATATATATATATATATATATATATATATATATATATATATATATATATATATATATATATATATATATAGAGGTGGGATCAGGTGAGTCCACCTATATATGTTGAGTCCGTGAGTCCCCATCTTAGCCCTTGATTCAAGGTTAGATTAATGGACAAGATTTAATCTCATAATTAAGGAAATAACTAACAAATTTGGTAAATATATCATTTCTCTCTCTCCTCCTTAATTATCTCAATCCAAATCTTTTATCTCTCTTATCAATCTTTTTAAATGTTTTTTCTCTCACACAACAAGTTTTTTCAAAATTAAGTTTTTTTCATTTTCACCAAAAAATCATTATTTTCTTACTGCCATTGTACGTATATTACTATGTTACTGCCATAATCCATAAACTATGTTACTTTAACTCATATAACGTGTTACTTTAATTCATGAACTGCGTTACTTTAACTCATAAAATCTGTTACGTTGTTTAATATATTCTCTTGCAAAAACTATTACTCTAACCCATACAATGTGTTACTCTAATTCATGAACTGTGTTACTTTAACTCATAAAATCTTTTACGTTACATAATCTCTTGCAAAAACTGTTACTCTAACTCATACAATGTGTTACTTTAATTCATTAACTGTGTTACTTTAACTCATAAAATCAGTTACGTTGCATAGTAGTCTCTTGCAAAAACAGGAGTTCCAATTAACAAAAAGAACAATGTTTGTTTTTATTAAGATACTCCAAAACAAAAAGTGGTACAAGGTTCCAACTAAATCAACTCCATTACAATTCCAATGTTTCAAACTTGTTACTCATAATGTCCTACTTATAATTCTGCTTCTTCTTCATCCTTCTCGTTCTCTCCGTCTTCTTCTTTTTCATCTTTTTCATCATCATCTCAGAAGCTTTGATTTAATCTCATCACCGCACAATGGAGGAAACTCTCACCCACATCCCTACATCATTCATGTGGATTAAAGTAACAGATAACAAGAGTTAAAGTAACAGATGAAGTGCATTGAATTAAATTAACAGAGTATGCTTATACACCAGATATAAAGTAACAGAGGTCAGACATTAAAGTAACAGATAGTATGAATTAAAGTAACAGATAATGTTCATTAAAATAACACCAGATATAAGTTAGTGCAAAAAATTCATATAATGATAAAAATGAGAGCATGACGCAGTATCTTACTATTTGATATTGTTTCCTATTTTGAAGTCATCACGTCCCATAATTATAGGAAGTAATATTTTTTTTAATATGATGTTACTCTTTGATATTGTTTCCTATTTTGGTGGCAATCACGTCCCATTATTATAGGAAACAATATTTTTTTTTTATTTTTTTAATATGGCAGTTTCCTAAACTCTTAGGACACTACAATGCACTATAATAACAGATGAAAAACACTAAAGTAACAACTGGAGTGTATTAAAGTAACACGACATATAAAGTAACAGATGGTAGACATTAAAATAACAGATGCTCTACACTAAAGTAACGCAGTATATGAACTAAAGTAACACAATATATTGTAAACGTAAAAACTAATAATTGAGTAGCATCTCAACGACTTCCATGGCGATTCCAGTATAAATTACAAAACATATATACTCACCGTTTGTGTGTTCTACGATTTGCATATGAATCTATGATGAATAACACGACCATGAAAACAATATCAACATGAAAATTGACGCAAAACATGAACACAAATTGACGCAAATTAATCAAGATAATGAATAAAAATTGACGCAAAACATGAAAGCAATATCGAAACTCACCATTGTTATACTCGATGAATTGCTTATCAACGGTTAATGAAGATGTCGCGATCATTGAATTCATAGTAACGGAATTTCGAGCACAGATTTGATTGAATGAATGAATGAACGTGATGATCGATGGGAGCGTTTTTTTTTTTTAAGGTTTTGATGAACCTGTAACGTGAATGAATGAATGAGGAATGATTGTGATTATGGGAGTTATTGTTTCCTAAAATCGTGGGAGTTATTTAGTATCATCTTTAATGGCTCCCACTATTATAGGAAACATAACTTTTTTAGTATCATCTTTAATGACTCCCACTATTATAGGAAACAATATCTTTTTTTATTATTATTTAGCAATGGCGGTTTCAAATATCCCCATGACTCACTAACGCATTACAATAACAGACTTTAAGAACTAAAGTAACGTCTTCGATAAACTAAAGTAACATATCATAAAAGTAATAAAAGTTTGTCATTAAAATAACGGACATTCTACACTAAAGTAACACAGTATCTGAACTAAAATAACCCAATACCTTTTCTGTGCGCAGACATCATGTGATTAAAATGCAACATTACTATAGTTCAACGTAGAAAAGTAGAAACTAAAAATTTAGTATCATCTTAATGACTTTCATATCCTTTCAAGTATAAACTACAATATATACTCACAGTTTGTTTTTTCCACGATTTGCATATCAGCCATTGAATGAAAAGTAGAAGTCAGATTGAATGAAAAGCAGCGCGATGAAGACGATTATTGACTGAATGTGTTATTGATTGTGTCGTATTGAAATAAATGGCAGCGGCGCGTTGAAGATGATGAATGATTGAATGTAATTTTGAAGAATGAATGATTGAATGAGCGAGAGAACGATGAAGAAGGTGGTTGAAACGGAATTGATGAAAGAGAGAATGAATGATTGAATGAATGAGAATGTTACTTTACTGAAATATTCACCTTCCTATTTTGGTGGATTCAGTATCTTTTTTTTTTTTTTTTATTAAAACAGTGATTTTATCTCGTCCCTTGATCCATCTCCCATCCAACGGATGGGATGAGGACTCAAGGACTCAACACATATATAGGGACTCATTAGAACCCACCTATATATATATATATATATATATATATATATATATATATATATATATATATATATATATATATATATATATATATATATATATAGTAAGGCTCTTATGAGTCCTTCTCTATATATGAGTCCCTAAGTCCTCATCTCATCCATTGAATGCGATGAGAATCGATGGACAAGATTTATCCTAATATTTGCATTAAAAAAAAAAGGAAGATACTGTTTCCTAAAATAACTCCCATAATTTTAGGTAACAATAACATCACATTCACTCACTCACTCACTCATTCATTCATTCATTCACGTTCATCAAAAACCTAAAAAAAAAACTGCTTCTAATATCACGTTCTTTCATTCATTCATTCATTCAAATTTGTGCTCGAAATCCCGTTACTATGGATTTAATGATCGCGATATCTTCATCAATTGTTGATAATCAATTCATCAACTATAACAATGGTGAGTTTCGTTATTGCTTTCATGTTTTGCGTCAATTTTTATTCATCATCTCGACTAATTTGCGTCAATTTGTTTTCATGTTATTCGTCGATTTTCATGTCGATATTGCTTTCATGGTCATTTCATTCATCATAGATTCATATCTGGTTCATTGCTATCTTGTTAGTATAGATTCCAAATTTTTATATTTTTTAAAAGGTGGAATTTTATTCATTTGATTATTCATAGATTCATATTAATGGTCCATTACTCTCGTGTTATTGTTTTGTTTATTCTTTAGGTTTTTCTTAAACTTCACTGATACTATTGTTTTGTTTTCTAATGAAGCAGACACGGTGTTGAAGTAACATAAATTCTGAGTTACAGTAACACCTAATTTTAATTAGAGTAACACAAAAATGTAACACAAAAAGGTCTAAGCATTATATGAATTTTACGCACGAACATATATGGAGTTATTGTAATGCACATACTGTGTTACTTTGATATACACAATCTGTTATTTTAATGGTTAACCCCTGTTATTTTAATACACATAATGTTAACTGAATCTCGTGTTACTTTAACGCACTTCATCTGTTACTTTAGTTCTTTTCATCTGTTACTGTAATGCATTGGAGTAACAAAAAGGATTTAGAATACAGCCATATAAAAAAATAAAAAATAAAAAAGAAAGATATTGTTTCCTATAATTATGGGACGTGATTGATTTCAAAATAGGAAACAATATCAAAGAATATCACCCCCATTCAAAGAAAGATATTGCGTCATACTCTCATTTATGATCATTAAATGAATTTTTTGCACTAACCTATACCTGGTGTTATTTTAATGAACATTATCTGTTACTTTAATTCACACTATCTGTTACTTTAATTTATACCTGATGTATAAGCATTCTCTGTTAATTGAATACAATGTTACTTCAATGCACTTCATCTGTTACTTTAATTATTGTCATCTGTTACTTTAATCCATATTTCAAAGTTCTGATTGTTTTTTTCGCCACGTTTATTGGCACTGTTATTATTTTTCAGTACACGCAAAAACACATGAAAGGTGTAGGGATGTGGGTGAGAGTTTCCTCCATACATAGGGCAGATCTTCAAGGACGTGGATGAGTAAGTAAACTTCTATAAAATCTACGCATTGGCTTGTGGATGTGAGGAGGTACACAACAAAAAGATGGCGCGGTGGTTAGATTAAATCAAAGCTTCTGACGATGAAGATGATGAAGAAGAAGAGGACGAGGATGATGAAGAAGTAGAATTCTAAGTAGGATAGTATATTGTTAGATTAACATACATTATTCGTTAGAGTAACATACTTAATGAGTTACAGTAACACATAACCGACAAATTTTGAAACAAATAGATTTAAACCATTTGCAATATCAGTTTGATGGTTGTTGATGAGTTGGTTTGGGCATTTGCCCTGTGATCTGGAGCTCAAGCCTTGTTAATGACATTTCATTTGTTAAATTATTTTGTAACTTTTCAAAAGATAAATGCGTAGATAAAGGGATTCGAACCTGAGTCACTTGTATGAAATATTGTCAACGCAACCAACTTTACCACCTTCTACTTCATGTTACATATCATTGGAAGATTTGTATTATATCTAAACTATTTTTCAAAACTTTCAAGTATTATAAAGAAAATAATAGCGTAAAATATGGATTAATTTATAGAGAAAATAATGAAAATAATAGCGTAAAATATGGATTAATTTATAGAGAAAATAATGAAAATAATAGCGTAAAATATGGATTAATTTATAGAGAAAATAATAGCGTAAAATGTGGGGTAATTTATAAACTTAAAAAATGTCGGAATTTTTTTTTGTGCCCCCCTAGGCGGAAAATCCTAGGTCCGCCACTGATTATGAGTAACAGGTGTGAAATATTGGAATTGTAATGAAGTTGATTCAGTTGGAACTTCTGTACCAATTTATTGATGTAAAAAGAGTTAGAATAACACACATTAAGCGTTAGAATAACACACATTATGCGTTACAGTAACATACCTAATGAGTTACAGTAACACAATTTATGAGTATAATTTGATTACCAATATCAAGTTCTTAGATTAACAAGTGTGAAAAATTGGAATTATAATGGAGTTTTATAATTTTTTGTTTTAGAGTATCCTTAATAGAAACATACATTTTGCAACATACTGTTTTTATAAGACACTATTATGTAACGTAATAGATTTTATGAGTTAAAGTAACACAATTCATGAATTAGAGTAACACATTGTATAAGTTAGAATAACACATTGTATGAGTTAGAGTAACATGACAGTAGCGAAATGATGGTTTTCTTTGGTGAAAATGAAGATGAAACGACACACTTGTTGTGTGATAGAAAGATACAGTTAAAAATTTGATGGGAGAGAGAATATTTGCATTAAGATAATTAAAGAGGAGAGAGAAAAAAATAAAATATTTACCAAGATTTAGTTAGTTATTTCCTTAATTGACAAAACAATCTTAACCATTAATCTATCACTAATTTAAGGGTTGAGATGAGGACTCACGGACTCAATTATGATAAATGGACTCACTTGATCCTTCCTCTATATATATATATATAAGAGCATTAAACAATTCAACTTTTCCTATGTCAAATAATTGAAAACCTAGTGATGATCTTAATTAAAGTAATTTGATAAAGATAAAATTGCAAATAACTAGCCTCCTATGATCTTACGATAAATAACTTAAATATTAAACAAATGGAAAAAGGAAAAAAAACAAACGACGAAAAAATAATGGTGTGGATCACTTAAGGAATGGTGAATTGCAAATATAGGTGTTAGTTAGAGACAAATTAGTGGATTCACTCATTTGTAGGGCAATAAATTACTCCTAGGATGTAAACAATTTGCGGTTAATATTAATCCGTAGTTGCTTAATTTCTTAGCTTGTTTGACATTTACAAGCTAAGGTTAACCGTTCACCTTTGTTCTAAGTTGCAATCAAATCTGGCCTGGTTTCAGGTATCAGTTTTTGAAATCAAATCACAAACATATTCTTCATCCTAAGCTAATAAATCAACGATTAAGAATGACAGATAATGATCCCTCAACATTTACAACTGCCCCAGATGTTGACAATGGTGCACACCTTGATTCTGCATCATCACATATACCTAAGGTCTGCTTAATTTAATTTAATTCCCTGCTTTGTTTAAATTCTGTTTTATGAAAATGTGCCCAAATATTGTGCATCGTGTTGAAGACTAAGTTCGGATAAATTTATACACCCTCTTTTAGGAGTAACATGCATTTTCTTCATTTCCTTTTTGGATATATTCTCTAACATCACCGTCTTTCTATTTTGATACAGTCATACAGAATACAAAATACATGGCTAATATTAACCCAACTCAACTACAACCACATATTCTCCTTCCCTAATTGAAAGTATATATAAAAAAAAAATACTTCCTCCGTTTCATTTACGTTTGTTTTATCACATTTATCAATGCACATTTTGTTTTGTTTATATCTTTATTTACAAATTGTTAAAAATTATAAAAATTTGATATTCTTAATATATTCATTAAGACAATTTAAAAAAGATCTCATATGATTATGTTTTATGTTATATACATTAACATTATATTAGAGTTTATCTCCACCCATAAATAGTAGCAAAAAGCAAATGTAAAGAAACAAATGAATCGAAGGGAGGAGAGAGTTGTCCTTAACATTTTGTCGCGTGTATCATATGAATGTTGTTGTCCAACACTGTCGCTAATTGAGGGAGTGTGCCTCCTACTCTAGTCTAGTCTATGTAAAGTTGTTACCTTGTTACAGGGATTCTTAAATCACATACTCCTTCCAAGTTTCCCCGAGATTTTGGGGACAAAAATAAGAAGGTAGTAATGTGTGACTAAAAAAAAAGGGGAAATATAGATAAATGTAAGGATGAATACGTATCACTTATTAGGGAGGTAGTAATGTGTGCTTAAAAAGGAAGAGGAAGAAAACATACTCAGCCCAAAAAAAAAGAGGAAAGGTCATTCAGAATCGGAGGGAGTATACTCTCTCCCAATCATTCAATTCTTTACACTTACTATTAGGGATGACAATGGGGCGGGTATGGAACGGGTCCGGCGGGATCAGGACCCGGACTTCAAAAGTTGGACCCGGATCCGACCCGGACCCTTAAGGGTCCAGAAATTTTAGACCCTTACCTGGACCCGATGAGTACGGGTAGGGTCCGGGTTCGTCACAGGTCCAATGCGTGGCAATTTAAAACATATGCGATTTATAACCCGACAATTTAAAAATTCAATTAAAAGGCAAAATAAAATCAAGCCACTCTAAGCTCCTTCTCCTATGGCATCATGTTGCCGTGTAGTTGTAAAATAAACAAATAAGGGGTGGTGGTGGACGAAAGAAGTAACAATATGAGAGGCCTGGAAGGTGCGGTTGGTGTGGTGGTGAACTGTTGGGTCGAAGATGACGTTAAAAGGAATTGGGGAAGTAAGGATGAATAAAAGAATTGATATTAGGTTTCAGATTAGTCATCACTTATCATTAGTTATATATATCTTTTTATTTTATTTTTTTACACGGGTCGGGTCCGGGTCTGACTCTTAGAACCCGGACCCGGACCCGGAATATTTTTTGAAGGATCCAAACCCGACCCGTACCCGCAGGGTCCAAAAAAATTAGGATCTGTACCCGACCCGTTAGTGTAAGACCCGTAGGGTCTGGGCAGGGTCCCGGACCCGTTGCCATCCATACTTACTATAAATGAATAATCCTATCAATTCTTTACATTTCTCTTTTGGAAAAACAATTTACTTTACAATCCTGATATATTTACTCTATTTACACAAAATGTCACTACTTTTTGTTTACTTTAAGTTTGGTGGACCCATAAAACCATTTGGTTTACCAATAATACTCTTACTTTTACCACTTTTCTTAAAAGTGATGAAACCTTCCATGTAAAGGATTGAATGAAGGGGAGGGAGTATGTAGGTTTATTAATGTCGTCTGAAAACTTTTGGAAGCCTGATTTAAGTATTAAATGTAAGAGCAAGTCCAATTGCAAACTATAAATAATTGCTTGTAGTTTGTCTTGTCACATCGGTTTTTTTAGCTACTCGTACTTCGTTGTCCAACTATATACCGCTCCAATAGTAGATTGTAATATCATGTAGCCTACTTGGTCCCACGTTGTTACTTCCATTCAATGAGGAAATTTATTTTCATTTTTTAATACATGCTTGTAGTTTGAAAGAGGACTACAATGACTTGTAAGCTACTAAAAAATCTATCTTCAATGGTAAGATACATGCTTATCGTTTTACAAATATTACAAACAAGTCCCTAAAAAATATCATTGAACTTGCTCTAAGGTCCTTAAATATATTTTTCATAGTAGAATATTCAACTATTTTTATCATCATTCAACGTGAATATAACTCCATTAATGTATAGGATTAAATTAGTTGTTTATGTACTACAAGACCTCCTTAAAAATGCAGACATTGCATGGTTCCTAAAGTCGAATGTTACAACTAAATTTAAATAGAATAACAAGTTATCTATACATTACAAGGCTCTCTTGTTATTCCTCTCTAATAGACGATCCGAGGTTTATGTCTTATAATGTGGTGATGATGCAGGACAACGTACAAAATAAAGTGAATCAACTAGAAAATAAGAAGAAGAAGCATGAGAAGGAAGATCCAATGAAAGCCCTAAAAACAACAATTATAGTCACCGGAGTCATTTTGGCGGTGGTTGGAGCTGCATTTGCGATCACCAAAAAGATGAAAGAGAAATAAACTTAATTCTCTACTTATTAACGCTATCTTTCTTTACATTATTCTTCAATTTGATCATCTCAAATATTTTCATTCATTTTTTTTGAATTATCAAATCGTTTCTATGATTTTGTTACAAATGTGATGATGTGACAATTAGTAAATATGAATTGATAGCATTCAGAGTGTACTACTTATATTTGTTTTCACAGGTGTTTTTCCATGCATAAGAATTTGTTCAAATTAGGGGTGATGACGAGCGAGTCGAGTCGAGCACAAGCTTGACCTTGCTCGACTCATGCTCATGAGAAAAATTTGAACTCGAGCTGCCGATCTCGAGCTTACCCAAGGTTTAAAATTGAGTTAACATAATGCGAGTTTGAGTCGAGTTCAAGCCTTACCCGTGTCTATATATAACTATTAACTTTAAGTCTTTTTTCATTGATATTTTTTAATAACTTAAGATTCGAAAATATAAACAAAAAGCATTAGGGAAATCAAAAACAACATAGGTGAAAAATTATGTATTTACTAGTGTGATACCCGTGTTTCACAGGTTGCTATTTTTTTATTGATATTTCAAAATGAAGGAAGGTAGGTTTGCTGTTTGCATTGGTTTTCAATTATGCAAAAGAGTGTGATCATTAATATGTAGGTTAATAGGTGTACGAAAGACCGAACAACAAAGAATACGTTGGAAGTGTTTGTATTATAAATCGATGTCCAGCATTAAAGTACACAAGGATTCGTGGAAGCATTATGAAATTTGTAAGTCCCAATTTTCATCATCGATCCAACCACTATAATCTAACATTAAAAAATTTTACTCCCACCCTTCACAAAAAAAAAAGTCAAATGGGGCTAAATGGGAAAAGGGGACTACTCATCGTCGTCGACGATTTACTTAGCGTCATCGACAAAATTGATAGTAAATGACAGAATCACCCCTTGTTTAATTACTAATTAAATTAACATAATTACTACTATTTAACTTAAGTAAATTACAAAGTCCGAAAACAACACTATTATATTTTAATTTAACCTAATCATCCTCGGAATAACATCGAAACGCTTATATTTCAAATTTTCCATTATTTGTTGACAATTGTTCGGAATGTCGAACGCGGAAAACAATTTCCCTTTTGATTTGAATTTACTGTATACCGAAAACAATTGGAAGACGACGTCGTTGACGAGGTTAGTTCTAATTTCTCTTGTTATGTACGCGGTTGTAACTTCATTGGTTATCGCGGAAAAAGAAAGACAGTCGTTGAAGATTCACGGCTATGCCTAGGGACAGCCGTCGAAGATGCACAGTCGTTGATGTTTCACGGTTAGGCGCAGGCACAGCCGTTGATCTTCGACAGCTACGCCTCGGTATAGCCGCTGAGTTTAAACCGCATATATTATACGCCTAATCGTGGGACTAGACTGTATTATCCTACGGCCAGATCAGTCTTAATTTTTTTTCCTTTTTTTACGTGTACGTTGATTAGATATGAAACCTGCTCATTGTCTTTGTACTTGTTAATTATCGTTTTACTCTTAGTAAAATACGTTATTTATGATTATATTTCGATAATAATAATCGATATCGTGTTGTTTACATTTGCTAATTAAGAATGTATTATCGTGTTATTTATATTTTACTTAAGAATTTTGTTAGTAAGAATTATATATTGTTTTAGAATGAATATCGCGACGTTAGTAAAAACTAAATTTGAACTTGCAGATTTCTACTGCAGACTTCGGTGGTGATGGCATTGATTACACATCCCAGTTTCAGACTGAGATTGATTTTCCTAGGTCTGACGAAGCGTTCAAGTGGGCTCAATTGAGGGCACATCCTCTCGGGTTCAATCTAATTAAGAGTAGTAACAGAAGGGATCATAGCGAAAAGATTTGCATAATTTACTTCTATTGTAGTAGTGGCGGACATCCTCGGGGGGTGGAGAATGGGACTTCCGGGAAGACCTGAAATACTGCTACGACGAAGATCCATTGTTCTTTTAAATTGAAAGTGACTGAGATAGTGGTTCATCCCCCCAAGTGGAAGTTGTCAGTACTTAACGGGGGCAGATATCATAATCATAAGTTCACGGTTTATGAAGATGGTCATCCCCGACATGCTTAGCTTGATGAAGACGAGAAAGCCCAAGTTGAAGCCCAAGTTCTAGCTGGTGTCCCCCCCCCCTCCCTCTTCGAAGATTCATGAGGGGTTACATCAGAGTAATCCCGATAAGCCCCGTCCCGGTATACGAACTATTCACTATCACCGTATAGAGTTAGGGCGAAAGATAGAGCTGGCAGAAACCCGGTGCAACAAATGTTGAAGCTTGCACATGACACGGGGTACTTAGTTTGGTTTGAAGTGGATGAAGAGACACGTCGTATACTACGATCATTCATTGCTAATCGTGTTTCGGTTAACATGTTCAGAACTTATTACTACGTCATACAAATTGATGCGACGTACAAGACTAACAAATACGAGCACACACTCGTTGAGATGATCGGTATGACTCCCGTTAACAAGAGTTTTGTAATTGCTACTGCTTTCATTCGAACGGAATCTTTGCCTGAGTGCAAATGGGTACTAGAGAAGCTCAAGTCACTGTTGATTGATGATGTGTCACCGATCGTAACAGTGACGGATCGAGAGCTTGGGTTGATTAAAGCGATTCCAGATAGCTTCCCTTGTTCGACTCACTTTTATTATGTGTTTCACGTTACTCCCGCTGTTCAAGCTCATGCTGCCACCACTTTAAACTCCTCCACACTTGGCGACATTGTTCGTGATTATTGGTTCCATCCCATTGTGTACGCAGAGACACATGAAAAATTCGATGCAACGTAGGTTCGTTTCGTTACTAAATGGGGCAACATTTTCGGATTAACATAAACGTGGTTACCTTACAAATAATGTTGGGCTAGATTGTACACTAACCAGGTGAAACATTTTGGTAACACGACTACGGGGAGAGTTGAATTCGCCCATGGAGCGCTGAAAAACTCTTTGAGGAGTCCGAGTCTCGCGTTCGAAACCATATGGACGCGTATACACCAGCTAATCGAACGACAGCACGTTGAAATCAGGAAATTGTTGGAGGACTCCCGATCAACCGTACTTCATGAGTCCGGTGGACTTTGGACGTTATTATTTGGAAAGGTGTCCAGGTAATTCTTATTTTGTTTCAATTTAACATATATCAAACGTTTACATCTAGCAAATAATTCAATTATGTGCACAGGCATGCGATAGAATTGATGAGAAACAAGTTGAAGGACACGGACATCATCGAGGAGCGCATATACGATGAGTGTGATTATTCGTATCCCACCACTCATGGACTCTCGTATGCTTTTAGACTCTATACATTTAGGGCGCAGGGTCATAAAGTGCACCTTCGTGATATTGATTCATTTTGGAAGACGTTGGTGTACGGAACTGACGCCGCTTTGCCGGCAACTGACGAGGACAAGTTTCACGAGATGATTGTCGAAGTCAGACGAGCTGATCCAGTAGTGATGGAGGAGGTGATGGAGACTATATTAACCCATCTACATCCTGGAGAGACGAACGTAGAAGAGCCTGATGTTGTCGAGAACCCGGCGGGACGACCTAGAAATAGACTCGACTCATGAATCTGACATGTAGAGACCCATCCGCATTTGAGCACGCAAGTCGAATACACCAGGACACTACTACACGTGTTGTGCCACCACCACGTTCTGGACCAAATTCGACTGGTTGTTGGGACTCGGATGTTGGGGCCCCTTTGGAGTGTGTACCAGTTGGTGCAGAACATTGGTTGGAGGTTGACAATTTCTTCGTATTTGCAATGATACACAACTGGGCCATCTGTGTTATCACTACACATGAGGTCAATAAGGTGAATGTGGCTAGGGCATGCACTACATACTTGCCACTAGCACCGCTGCCGGGTGTTAATGGAGGTCTTTGCCGCCTGGACAGACATTCGGCACAGGGACTGTTCGGCTTTTTCTCTTTTGACTGCCGACTCTGCTTCTTTGTCAGATGATCAATGGAGAACTTGAGGTGTATGATCGTATGGGGTCCTTTGTGTCGTACATGCCTTCAATCATTGGGAGCGTATACGCTTACGAGCTGGATTTCCCATGCCCATATTACACCCTGTATGGATAAGTTGGTGCGATCCTAGTATTCGACATTTTATGGATATATACGCACAACGAATAGATTCATGGGTGAACTCGAGATAGTCAATTTGTTGCATTTTGCTTCAAATTTTTCTTTTTTTGCTCTTTCTCTTGTTCGTTGCACACATTATGAGTTATGATTTCATAGACTTTGGACTTTATCGTTGTTGCCGATTTACATTTATATTATGCGATCTGATCTTCTTGTTTAAGTTTGACTAATACAAAAACGTAGAATGTAATAGTAAGTAGTGACGCAACATTACGGAATAAGTAGTACGTACAAGGTCGACGAAAACATCAACAACAACAAATAAAAGTGTTTTACAAAAAACTAACTAACGCTTTGAAGGGGTTGAGTAGTCACTCCCCTAGCACGGGCTACCCCTTGCTCGGCTATATCCTCCACTATGTCGACCGTCTCAACTACCTCTAACAACTTTATGTTGGCCATCCCTTCTCGCAATAGAATGATTCGGAACGTCCTCAACAGTACGTTCTGGTGAGGGTGGGATCAATGTCTCGTATTGGTTCAAGACGATGTGAAAGTACGCCAACTGCTGGTCTTTATCTGTGATCTTCCTCGCTTCGGCAAATTGCCGTAATACGGCTTGAGACGGTTGCATAATAGTTTGAATTAGTCGGTGTTCTAAATGAGCATGGATACACGAAATGAAAAACAAATATCCATATTAGATAGTATTACCTGGTCAACTGGGGGAAGACCAACATGCGCAGTATGTGCATCACCACCTTCCGGATCAAAGATTAGTGGGTGTGAAACTCTGTTGTACCACGTCGTGTATGTAGGGTCGACCTCAGTTGGGTACTTTGCACGACTCGAAAGTTCACGGAGGTAAGTGCGATGGACACGGAAGTTCTCCCAAGGTTATCGTGACTACTGTTAAACTATAACATATATGATTGACTTTCCACAGGACGGTGAACAACATCTCCACGTATCATAGGCCCAGGTACTACTTGCATGTAGCCAAACTGGCGCAAGCAACGATCGGTCTGATACGGCTCACCAATGTCCATTACCCGAATGACCCCAAAAAACAAGGTGCGAGGGAACCACTTATCCTGTCGATCATCAAATGGCTGCCAACATACTGAATCCGCGTCTAGTCTATCAAGTAATCGCCAATACTCAACTTCACAGGCTCGCGGCTGTGTTTGCAAACGGGCCAACATTGGTCCAAGCTGAAGCGCGAGGGGATTTCGGATCGATGACCTCTGGTGGACCAGGCCTAAGTACTGGAAAATACTCGTATATCCACGCCTCTTGCAAGGACAAGCACCCGGTTACACCCTTCGCGTCAATCATCGAAGCTATACCAAATTGACGGTACATGTACGCCAATGTCCCGGCCCCCTAAGCGTAACCAGCAACCCTCCTAGCGTCGAAAGTCAACGGGAATACAAGCGGATATAGCCTATCAGACGACTTATCGACGAACAACGTGTTCCCCGTTAAAAAAAGCAAGGAAGCCTCATGTCAGGAACTCATTAGACCCCTGGTTTGCCACTGTCTCCACGGATCTCGCCAGAACACCACTACCCCTGAACACGGGGATAGTCTCCCCAACCCCAAGAGGCCCCCCGAGTGCAGTTCTGCCATCCCAAAAAACTTGCAAACTCGATCAATGGGATCAACAAACTTACCAGCGGAATCAACAACAGCGCATACATTACCTTCAATACGGAGCCCTAAGATCTGTGCGACATCGTGCAGTAGTATCGTAATTTCCCCAAAGCGCATGTGGAAGGTGTTTGTGTCCGACTACCACCTCTCGACAAAAGCGACAATAAGAGGGGTGTTAATATGTTCTGCCACGCAGTTATTTAGGTGCAGCAGAGCAGTGCTCGACAAGATGGTCCTGACGTCTGTCGGAGCCTGGCACCCACCTATTTCCCGAACCTTATTCCCCCGGTTATAAGTTTTCAGTAATGGTCAACTACCCCCGAGACGATCATAGAACGTGGGCAATGTGACTTCCAGAGCTAGAGATCACGTCTGGGAGAAATGAACCTCCCGGACATGGACATTTGACAATCCAAGAATTGTCTTTCACTCTCTTGCCCTGACCAGATGCAGCCACACTACTTAAACCATCCTCATAGAACCGCTCAAATCTCCCTGTCTTCGACCGCGTCCGCTTTATACATTTAGACGAGGTAACTTGTTCATCCCTCAAGTGCGACTTATCTTATTGTTCATCTGATTCATCCTCGGAGTCGTAGGAGTTAAAGTCCTCCGGATCCTCCTCCCTCGTATGTGTCTCGGTTTTGGAAGCTGAAACGTCAACTGATGCTCCTGCCGTACCCATAGGCGTGGATGGATGTATTTCCAAAGCCATAACCAATCTTGTCCTAGCACGGCGTTCCGACGTAGTTACCCGTCAGTTCATCACTCGGGAAACTCGAGATGCTATATTCTCTCCCTTGTCAGCCATCTGTAACAAGAAGATATTAATACAACGTAACATATAAACTACGAATAATTTTTAATTAAATGGGATGTAACAAAGTTGTTAATTTTATTTGTAACTACAAAGTGGATTACAAATTTATTAAAAGGGATATAAAATCAATTCAGGAATTTTTTTTATATTTGTTACAAGGTTATACGGGTCAAGTATTATTAGCATGACATAAGTTAAAATCAAAATGACTCGTGAATAGTAATTGCGGAGTACTGTCTTTATCGACTCAGGTAGGATGCTAGTCACAACTTTTAATCAGGTTTCTCGAGTTCAACTCATGAGTGCCATATGACGGGTCAAAAAAAGACTCGCGTGACTTTACTGTACAATTTTTCTTATTTAATTCTTACCCGTCACAGTTCTATAACCTTCATGTCAAGGGAGACTCCTCAAAAATCTACTGTGTTACTCCGACAAATCCGAACACAACATAATAGGGGCATTGAGACCAACATAACATTTGAATTACACGCCTAATACATAATGCATCGAGCAGCCTATGTGAAAAATCCGATCTTTTTCAACCAAAAACAGTAGCATTTCATCACAAAACAGTAGCGTTTCATCATAAAATCCAATTGAAACAGTATTTACGTAACCATCATATCACCAGTTCACCACAACCAAATAACAGAAGTGCAGCAAAACAGAGGAATTTATCTACAGACATTCATGAATCAAACGGTTGAACGAAATTCATGAAGCAAACGGTTGAACAAAAATCAGAGCTACCTTGACATTCATGAATCAAACGGTTGAACGAAATAATTTATAGGTCACTAAATAACAGAAATTCAAGTACGGATAACCAAATCAAACCCGATAGCATACCTACTTTGTACAGCCAAATCAGTCTACACACTACAAAATTTAGAAAAGCAAAATGGGGAAATCGATTTTAGGTTTAAAATTCAAAAAAAAAAAAGAATTTGATGCCTGGGCGTCGGAGAGGTGCGCCTGGGTCGAAAGCTAGGCGTGAGCCGTGACCAGAGTGCGCCTGTTCCGATGGTCAGGTGTGTATGTGCGACAGCTATGCCTTGACCCAGGCGCATCTCTCCGACGCCAGGTAACGATTTCACATTTTTAAAAAAAAAACTCTTCGAATCTTTTGCCCAAAATCGAGTTTCTGGTTTGAATTGACAAACAATAAACCCTAGATTAGAGTTGGAAATCGAAAAAGCTACCTCAATTTCGGATTTTTGTTGTCGATTATCTTGATTTTGGATAGTTGTTGATGTTAGGTTGCTGATTAACTTTATGCTAGCTAGGTTGCTGATTTTGGATTAATCAGGTTTCTGTTTTTTATGCTATATATATGTTGATGCTCAGATATGCTGTCATTGATGCGCTTGCTGGGTCTTTGCTTATGTCATAGAGTTAATGGTTTGATTTATTTTAAAGAAGAAGCGGAAAGGACTCAAGGGATTAGTGTTGAATTGGTAATTTTCTTTTATCGGAAAGTTGTATGAGATGTGACATGTAGTCAATTAATTTTTGTTAGAGAAGGAATGTAAAGGGGAGTAAATTCTACTAAGGGTAAAATAGGTAAATCATACAAAATTGTCGACAATTTTAAGTAAATCGCCGCCGACGAAAAGCGAAAGTGATGGGAAAAATAGTGGGAGTATGCATTGCGTATTATGGATATGTAGAGTCTAGCGATCCTAGAAAATACTCTAGAGGGGGGGTGAATAGAGTATTTATGTCCTTTTAAAATTTTAAACGATATATTACACTAGAATCTTATTATGAAAGATGTAGTGTAATATTACGTTAGATGTATGGCTAAAGAACGGAAGTAACAAGATGTTTACTACTATACTTACTACTAAAAGTATAAGTATAAGAAATAGCAAAACTAAATAAAAACGTAAAGTAAATAACATGAGCAATTTTAACGTGGTTCGGCCCAATTGAAAAGCCTACGTCCACCGGTGTCTTTATTTATAAGAGTACCTACTCCAGATTACTTTACAAATAAAGACTGTCACGATTAACTCTAATCGTGATGGTGTGAGTGATGTTAAGCACTCGGTTTGTGGGATGTTAAGCCCACGACTGTGAAGGATATTAGGCCTTCGGTGAGAGGGATGTGAAGCCCTCGGTGTTTGAACGATGTGAAGCGTTCAAGGGTGAACGATATATGTCGTTCGATTGAGTAAACCACTACTCGACTCGTATGACTTTACTACTCATGTTTAGAAGATTTCTCTAGCTATGAATACACTTCAATTGTCTAGAGAGAATAATGAAACTATATGACTTCGAAGCGTAAACAATTAAACACGAGTTTCTTTAGCCAAGACTTAAAACGAAATTTATTGCAAAAGCTCTTTGAAAAGAAATGTATTTGATTTTTTTGCAAAGTGAAAAATGTGTGTGCAAGTCGTAGTTTGATAGTGAGGAAGAGTGAACTATTTATAGGTAAAACATTTTCTTTTAACAAAGAAAATGAGATCACCTTAATTGATATGCTTCCTCACTTAAAGAAGATATGGTAGGTGGAATATCAATCAATCAAGACAATATATTCAAGTTTCCTTTGTTAATGATTTTCTAATATCTTTTAAGGAGCAAGATATTTTGATAATCATTTGTGTTGAAAATTTTTATTCTCTTGATAGATAATTTCTTTCTTTACATTATCTTCTTTAAAGACTAGATCGTCTTTGATAAAACCGACGAGATTTTATAAAAATATTTGGATCTTAAATCTTGGCAATTCGTGGGTAGTTGTTTACGAGATAGGTTAATATAACCTTGTTCAAAGTTATACTATCCTTGTCATACAATTGCATTACTCCCTTTACATGAGTTCCTAGGCCACAATTCTTCCCTTCGAGATCTTGGTCGAGTTTGCCATCTTGAATCCTTGTTCCTTTTACGCCTGTACTAGCACATTATGATTTTCATAGAATAATCTCGTCACTTAGAAAATATAATATTGGCATAAGCAAAACACGTATAATATAGGTTCAACAGGATACATGTTGCATTTTATTGTTAGGCAAGGATTAAAATCTAATAATGTCATGTGTATTATTGTTGGAGAAGTTACAATAACTACAAACAACTTGAAATTTTTTGTTATAAAAAATTCTATCATGTATAAAAGTAAATATTGATTGGACACGTGAAATTTATGTTTCATTGGCAAAACGATACGATATGATTATAAAACTATCACCCAGATTTCGTTACTCTTTTTTTTTAAAGAACCGAAACTGTAACAACATACTCCCCCAATAAACAAATCAATTAATATAGAATGGTTCAATGTCATTATTATCATTTGGAAAACACTACGTCTTCATGCAACGGAGATATACGGGCGGCATATCGAAACACTGTGATCCAAACCACCTGCAAATCAAAATTAAGAAAATATAGATGAAATCAATCAATTCCAAATAAAAAAAACAAAACCCTAAAATTGTAAATAATGTTAAACTAATAACATTAATTAAGAAAAAAAAAATCAAAGCAATACTACCAAAACAATTGAATATAAAAAAAAATATTAACAGTAGGAGATATATATACTTCCTTCGGTTTTTATTTATTGCTCCATTTCATTAAAATATTCCAACTATATATTGATGAAATGGGGTAATAAACAAAACTAGAGAGATTATATAATAATAGTTTAGACTTGAAAAATCAATTACCTGTTTGGGAGTCCAAACATCCTTCATGGGAAACGAGAAATGTAAGATTCTCAGTATCATATTAATTGAGAAGTTGGAGTTCCAAAAAGCGTTCGTAGATGAGATAATTCAACGTGTATATTGGGTTGCACTATTTTTTAGGGTTTAAAATTAATTACTTTTGTTGACCAACTTTGAAATGTGAATATGATTGTTTTGAAAACATTTATATAAGCCTCCAATTTGATTTATGCAAAAATTGGACCTATTTCAAAACGGGACATCCAATTTTGGCCACTTCATTGACCTTAAACCTTATTGTAATATGACACAATTCATATAAAAAAGAAAAGGGGCTATAACATACGTAATGGTCTTTATAACCCAAATATTTTGGACAGAACCCGCCCGACCCATAAATCCTAGTCGAAAATAGATAAATTAAAAAATATTAAAATTTTATAGTAAAATTTCACAAAATAATAAGAAATACTACGTATTTATTTATTTTTAAAATTTCTTTGATAATAATATTATTAAAAAAAATAGTAGTTATATAATGATAAAAGAATTCAATTAATTAAGTCAAAGTTTGTTATATATGTGTAATAAAATTCAAGTTAAAATATATGTTGATATTCTTAAACGAATGCAATATATAATATACTTCGTATTAAATAACACATGTTTATTCTTACTAATACGGAGTATTATCTTTTTTTAATAAGTGTTTAAGAAAACAAAAAATAAAATTGGATTTACATTAATTAAAGTAAAAACAATTAGCGTTTTTCAAATATGTTAATAATGCGTATTTGACCCAAAACTCGACCCAAAATCCATATAAACCCGACCCCTATATTTAGCGTTTTTAATATGCACTAATAATAACCCGTATTTCACCCGAAACCCAACCAAAGCCGTATAATTCTGATCCATATAAAACCCATAAAATGTGAGCGGAATGATGCATATCATAATCGGTAATCATTAAAAAATAATACTCGGTATTAAAACTCCAAACAAAAACTAAATTCATGAGCAAGTCTAATGTGAGACAGTTTCACAATACGATTATTGTGAGACCTCTCATGAGAATTTAGTAACTTCCTCTCATGTGATCGTCTTACGGAAATCAAATTATGAGATGGTCTTACATAATAATTTGGGTCTGACCAAATGACAAAAGTGGGTTTGATCGAATTAAATGACTCGTTTACTTTCATATTTTAATATGCAGTAATAACAGGTATTTGACCCGAAACCCATATAAACCCAGCCCATATGATTAACGTTTTATAATATGCGCTAATCTGTATATAAAGTTAAAAGGGTTATTTGAGTATTTAATTTTTTGCCACGTGGCAGATATTAAATGCTCAAACAACCCTTTATTTATATTATTATTATTATTATTATTATTATTATTATTATTATTATTATTATTATTATTATTATTATTATTATTTTATGAAAACGGATCTTGCATTAACACCAGAGCAAATTACAAGAAGTTAAAGGGGAGCCTAGATACTATCTTGGCCCCACTCCCTTAGCAATCGCGAAACTAATTCTAGTGAAAATATGAATTGCGGCACGTGCTCCAGCATCCTGTGACATAGCGAATTTACGAATTCGCTGGAGCAGAGAGACAGCCTCCATGTCGAGCTCACCGAGAGAGGAGAAGGAGAAAGAAAGGAAACCATACCCTATGGCCGTGCAGCGTGCCTGGTACTTGGCACACTTACGACGAGCAACATCAGCAATGACCCGTCCGGGCTCAAAAGAAGTCAAGCCGGACTGGGTCAAAGAAGAGGACCCGGTCAGATCAACACAAACATCACGCCCCCTGTCCCACGAGTAGAGCTGAAGATCGGCGGGTCGCAAGGGCTTGTCGTTATCGTCGCAGAGGCCAATCTCTACCTCCTTACCTGCAGAGATCCCGGTCTGAAAGGAAATATCCAACAGTGTGTCACGGACAAGGTTATGGCGATGTTTAATCCCCACAGTACCAGCACACGAAACCGCGTGATCACCAAAAATATCCTCTCTGAGGACCCTGGAGCAGGAAGAGCAAGAACCGGAAGGCGGGAAGAAAGGGACTCTCAAGCGGTAACTAAGCACACTGCGATACGTCCGACCGTTCATGGTTTGCCCAAGCCCAGTAATAGGGACAGCCCTCAACCAGTCAGAAGAATGGTCCCCCTGCTGAGATTTCCACAGGGCAACCTGTCGAGGAGTCAAGGAGAAAACAGATTCCGCCGCTGAAGCAACCCTCGTGAAATATATATCTACCAATTTCTTCATAAGTTTTGGGGCACCGATCTCAGAGGTGTTGCTCAAATAGTTAGAACCGGTAGCCTCAACAAACCCACTCAAGGCAAACTCAAAGGCAAATCCAGGGGAGGCGATCTCGGAGGGACGAAGCAGCTTAGCTTGCAAATCGGCAAATTGGAGTCGAGAAGCGAGGAAGGCAAAGTGCAGGGCATCAGAGGCGGCGAAAACACCGAGCCTCCCAAGGGAAAAGGGTAGGGTGGCCAGGGCATCACATTTCATCATCATCATCATCATCATCATCATCATCATCATCATCATCATCATCATCATCATCATCATCATCATTATTTTTCAAATTTTTTTCAAATTTAGTCTTATTAATTTTTTTCAAATTTAGACAGTTTCTTCTTTTTTCAAATTTAGTCTTATTAATTTTTTTCCCCGTATATATGTGTCATCAAGTTTTGGCTTTCTACAATGGCAAATTTATTCTTTTTTCCTTAATTATAGATGTGTGTGGACATGACATAGGTCCACCCCGACGCGGCCAGCGCGGGTTTGGGGAGGCGAATGAATCTCCATACGAGGTGGTCAAATTGAAATTTAAATCGAAGTAGGAGTCACCACCGAACTTTGTGGGAGTTCGGGCCCGTTCGAACCCACTCTATGTCGTAGTGGGCCGTGTACAAAATACGGCCCATTTCCGATGTCAGAGCTTATTGGGTTCGTCCCTTTGCATTATGATACCGATACCGACATTATCGGATATCGTGTATTGAATGACTCTCGTTGCCAATGGATTCGGACATCCGGAAACCATGGTTCTGAGTAAGGGGTGAGGGTACGTGTTGGGAAGTTCACTAAGAACACCCAACCCCGCCCGCACTTAGCGGCCTTTACTAAGATATCGTTCGTTTTTGGTGTACACGCATTAGTTCGACGGTTAAATGATATGCAAACATGATTTTCCTAAGCATGTGAGAAAAATTAAATGGGTTGGTAAGTCGTTTAATGCATCTTAAACTAATAACGTCAAAGTTATTATAGCATGTGAAGTTCGTTTTAGTCTAATAAAACAAAGATGAAAATAAATCGCTACAAACACGAGAAAACAAGTTAGTAACGATTGAATAAATTAAATAAAGATGTAAATGCGATAATATGCATGATTTTGAAAAAGGTTTGCAATTTCATTAATATGCCAATTTAATTTCAATCACACCTCAATTAATCCGCGCAGCGTTCAACACCAGATTGAATTTGTCAAATTTGTGTGGGACCTACGTTACCAATTGAATATAAGAAATCTGCAATTGAAAATGAATCTGCACTTCCCCCAAATAAAAATGCAAAATTTGTTGTATTACATGTATCAAAAAAATTGTATATTATGTAAGGAATATAAAAGACAATTTACAAACCACTTACCCTAACAACAGTCGGTGTGCCTTGATAGCCCAATCTGGGTGCTTCTATGACTTCTGATTATTCAATTACCTAGAAGTGACCATCTTTCTTATAAAACACAAAAATTGAATCTTTATTCGTGATTTTTATCATACTGACACGTGAATAAGTCAGTAAGCGAAGATCTGAAGAAACCCATAAACCTTTACAAATGACTCTATATATCTCTAATCACTAGTAGAAAATACCCCTATGATGTCGGTGCTATCGTGTCGGTTCTAACATAAACGACATATTAGGTGTAAATTACAAGTGGAAAAGGTCTTTAGTGGCGATTTTTTGAAAAAATGACACAGTAAGTGCTAAATTTTGTGGCGCTTTTATTTTAGAACTGACACCGTAGGGTCTTTGTGGCGGTTCTATTTACAACTGACGTGAAAAGCGACACAATAGAGTGTTATCTTTGGTGGCGGTTTTACTTTATAGCCGACACTATGGACTTTTTGTGACAGTTGTATTTACAACTGACATAAAAAGTGACACAATAGAGTGCTACTTTTCGTGGCGATTTATTTTAGAACCGACACTATAGATTTTTGTGGCGTTGTCTTTACAACCGACGTAAAATGGTGACACAGTAGATATTATAACTAACACTATAGGGATTTTTGTGACAGATGTTAAAATAACCGTCATTATAAGTCTTTCATGTCGGTCTCTTCGACAAACGCCACCATAGGAAGACTAAAAGAAAATAAGAAAATTATATATGTGCGAATCATTGAAAAAAAATACTACGTAGTTGGTTATCAAAACTAGACTCAATGAAACGGCTAAAGCCGGATGGTCCAACCCGAGTACCCGCGTCGAGTAACCCGAATAGAGTTCAAAGATTGCAACGATCCAAAATAGACATGATCCAATGATGACCCGTAACTCGATACAACCACTTAAAGTCAGGCCCGTCATATGGCACGTTCACCCGATTCTTGGAACCGGGCCCAGTCAATGAGACGTCCTCTATAGCTGATAATACATTATATAGTCCTTACGACCGTAGGAAAATTACTGGTAGTGATTGTAGCGTACTGGTAGCTTTCTTCAATTACAATCATTTTTAATTTTTCATCCCCTCATTGCTAAGCTTATTCACTAATGTTATTTTTCTTCCCTCTTTCCTAAGCTTATGGAGTTTATGATCTTTATAATAGATATCCATTTTAATTACTTCTTCTGTGTCTATGTTCTTCTCTTATTTTTCTTTGGACAATATCTTTATGTTATTCCTTTTTCTTTTATTCCTTATTTGACAAATCTCATCTAACCAGATGTTTACATGTACTCACTTTTTCTAACTTTTTTCCCCTAATTGAACACGTCATGCATTACTTTTGCATTATATGGAATAATAATAATCATTTCTTAAGAGTTGTATCAATATGGAAGGGAAAGAACATATAGATATAGAAAGAGTATAATTTGTGGCTGATTTATTATTTGTTTATCGTTTTCTTAAAATCGTGTAACAAATACTACGTATCATAATTCATAGGGTTATTTAATAGGAATAATACCAACTTTGGGTGGTATTCCATCAATAAAACCAACTTTAATTAATATGGGAATAAAACCAACTATGAGTCATACTACACGAAAATGAAATACGCTTACCTGCTACCGCCTACACCCGTTAATATTACCCAATAATTCAAATTTTAACCTCATTATCATTTTAAACCTCATTAACTCCCAAACTTTAAACTTCATCTTCTTGCTTCATCAATTCTCATCAATTCAAAACGTCTTCTTCATCCATTCATTATTATCTCTTCATCGAAGGTAATTTTTGTCAAACTTTTATTTGTTTATCTTTCTCAAACTTTTGTGAAACTTGGTCGAAGGTAATCGTCATTATTTTTGTCGAAAATCAATTTTCAAGGGTATTGTCAAGTTCATTCCTCAATCTTGTGGTTCGGCAATGTCAACGGTGAGTGTTTTTTTCATTTCCCCTAAATCGATTTTTCTGGGTTGAACTTAGGGTTTTCGATTTTTTTTCGATTTTTCTGGGTTCAACTTAGGGTTTTCGATTTTTCTGGGTTTAATTTGGGGGTTTAAGTGTCCAATTAGTGTTGTTTTATAATTGGTTTAAATGAATTCGAAAAACATGAAATTGATGAGTTATCCATGGATTTGGAGAAATGAAGAAGATGAAGATGAGTCTTAATTAATAGCATGGGACCCACAAAACCGACTTCATCCGGTCATTTAAGAGGCAATTTCATTCTCGTGCAATATGACTCATAGTTAGTTTTATTCCTGTATTAATTAAAGTTGGTTTTATTGATGGAATACCACCCAAAGTTGGTATTATTCCTATTAAATAACCCTAATTCATAACTATACAACTATGAGATTTACTACCTCAAGTCTAAATAAACTATTTTAGAAAATTTTTACGGTAAAAACATAATAACGATGGGTCGTAACGCGTAAATCTCAAATATTCGGATTATTACTCACCTATTTTAGACAGGTAAATACTTTGTAATATCTATGGATCACATGATGACACTTGGTTATATTTAAAAATTCAAAAACACAGTCAATTGTGTATTACTCTTTCCGTCTCATTGATTTATTTACCTTTTATAGTATTATTTATGAGAAACATTATTTCAAAGGTAATAACAACGAATGATTGAAATAGAAGTAGTATAATATCAAATTTCAAAATAACATAAAATATTTGAGCAAGTGTTTGGTACAAGGCCTCCGGAAAATATATGGTTCCGAGCCTTTAAAAATCATTTGACGACACTGCTTAATGTGGACCCATAACTTAGCTCGACATGAGTGACCCGATTTCCACGTTAATGAAATGATATCTTTCATTTTTGTCAAACTACCCACGATGTTCTCAAATTTTTACAATCTCATAAAGTTACATTTTGTCCCAAAAGCCTCCTAAAGTCGATACGGCTGGCCTTAAGCTGACTGTATAAACCCACATTATTATCCCGAGCAGACAAAACCATCAAGTATAGACAGTTTTTTACGATAAAATCGGGCCCGGCCCAAACCATGATCACTTCACTTTAATTAAATTAAAACCTAACTGGTAATTTTTGCAAAAAAAAACCTAATTAGTAGTGGATCTACTTACAAATACGTAAAACTGCCTACCCCTTCACCTGATCATTAACATCACGCACAACCCTATACCTCTGGCACTATCTCTCCCCCTCAACATGACGCACAACCTCAGCACAATAGTGCCTCTAGCATACTACTTCATTCCCTCTTTGCATAACGCTGCTGTGAGACCCGCACCTTCGTCAATTGCTCTTACCTTGTTCGCTAGTGCACAACACTTCGTACTGCCTTCTTTGCTGCTGTCCAGAACGTATCAACACTATTTGAAATCTCATACCTGGTATTGTTCCAAATTCTCGACGTTAATATGTGTTTACATTTTAATTTAGTTTTGTTAGTGTGTTTGGTCTTAACATCATAGAATGCAAGTAGTAATCTGAATCTGAAATAATCAAAGAAAATAGTTTACTTTATTACTGCGTAGGTAAGTAATCAAATAATATGGTTCCTGCTTCCTTGGTACTTTCTAAAGTAAGTAAATAGTTGTTTAACCTTATATGCATCTGAAATAATCAAAGAAAATGGTTTGTGATGTAAGTCTTTCTCAAAAGTCATTAAACTTTCAGACTTTTTCATATACTATAAATACCTCAAGCATTACTGAAAATTAAACAAAACAACTCAAGCATTATTACTAAAAAATCTAATTGACAAACATGATTAAACTAATAATCAACTCCTAATCAATTAAACAGCTATCAAATCACCAGAATTCACAGTTAATAAAGCAATATAATCAGATCATAGGAAGTGAGAATATAAGCAAAACATTGGAGTTTAAATTACTTGGAAATATGCCGCGTAGCAAAAGTGAGTTCACTACATTAAGTTTCAAAACAAACATAAAATAAGTACCTAAGATAATTATAGCCATATAAATTACGCTCCTATATACTACAATAACTACACAAATATTAGAATCTGTGGTTAATAAAGCAATAACGACCCATATTGATCATTGAAACAGCAAGCTGCGAAATGGTTCACCAACATTGAATAACATGATTGAGAATGAAAGTCGTGAGCTTATGATCCTCTTCAATACTCCAAGGCCCTAGCCTTGCTTAAATTGGTTGTTATAAATGATGCATGTAGGCCGGGGACAGCAGGGCTAATTGCATGAGATGAACTTAGTTTAATGGTTTTATACCATTGTTCTGTTCAAACGAGTTAGGAAAGGCACAAAAGGCACAGAGCAGACTATAAAGGAACTTACACTCGAAGCAAAGATGCTGCCAGATTATAGTACACATTTTAAAACAATGTTGCGTAGTTTTTTAAGGGGAGAAAATTTATTTATACAAATATACAATCATATGCCAGATTATAGTATACATTTTAAAAGCATGTAGTATGTGATTTGGGTAGCTTAGCTTTTCTTGAGAACATTCAAGAGTCCAATTTTTGTATGCACAAATATTTATTATTAGAATACTGCATATATAAGAAGAAAAGGAAGAAATCAAACGCAGTTGATCCTAATTCCTATGTTGACAATTAAGTCTCGTTAAGTTAGTGGAAGACGTAACAATAAATGAACGTGAATGTGAATATCGATAGGTACAATGTGTGTTACTCAAGATTGGATTAGTAGAACTACATCCATTAATAAGAAAATTAGTAGGACTAGATACCTCGTATATTAACTATAATAACCAAATAAAGTTCTGACGGACAGTAATGAATGTATCGCGCTCAAATCAGGCATTTTAGTACCATGATTTTCATTATGTAGAAATTCAATATACATAATCTAACCTAAACAACGTGTAGATCATCATCATCATCATCACTTTTAAGTCTAGAAATTAAACTTTGCTGCCATTTGATGACATAGTTTGTGAGTATATAACAATAATAGATGAAAATAAAACAACAACAAAATTGGAATTCCAGAAAGAAAATCATACCTAAATCAGATTAGGAATTGGACGATTAGAAAAAGGGAAGCGTAATCAACGATGACAGAGTGAAGGGACACAGTGCAGGAGTGAACGGCCGGCGGTGCTGGGGTGAAAGGTCGGCGATGTAGGGGTGAGGAATGCAGTGTGTGGGTAAGGAGTATTGTATTTTTTGAGATGAAGTACTAGCTTGAGTACTAGTGAGGCAATAAGTTTCATTTAAGACCGTCTCATCCAAGGTTATCGCGAGACTTAAATGTAGCACACTAATAACTAATAAGAAAGTAAAATTAAAATTAAAATAACATCATTGGATGTTGTTTGTCGCTTGCTTGGGGTTGAACATTATGTATATTTTGGACTCCCAACAAAGGGCATCAAAGAAGTTGATCATCAAGGGAAGGTTAAAGGCTGCTTGGTTATTACACGGTGTTAACGGCGGAAGGCGTAATTATAGTCTAAAGAATCAACTTCAAATCAAAGTAATCGAGGTAATCATGAGAAACTAACTAACTAACTAACTAACTAACTATATATATATATATATATATATATATATATATATATATATATATATATATATATATATAATTTTATTTTCCCACTATTTCTAAATGATCACAGACTAAATATCGTTTAATTAGTTACATTTTTTTTTCACATTTAGTGTCCGCAACAACTAGGAGATTATGAGTGTGGTTATTATGTTATGAAATGGATGTATAACATAACATATTACTACTCTAAAGATAAGGAAGACAAATTTGAGAAGGTATTTCCTATTTTAAATTATAGGTTTATAGTGATCTTTTATATACTTTTCAATGTCAATTTTCTTAATATTATGTTAAATGTAGATTATGGCAGATTCAACCATGACACTTGAGGACTTAGATGAAGTTAAAGAGGCGTGGGCGACAAAATGTTTAGAGAACATCTAGTGTATATTAGATTATTTTTATTGCTCCCTTTTGTGGTCTTTGTATAAAGATATACTTTTGGATGTGTTGTTGGTAAACATTGACACAATTGGTGTGTTGGATGATGAAGATGTTTCTATGACATTATTGTTGATTTATCGCAGACAATGTATTGTCATCTTTTGAATTGGGTTGGCATATAATTTATAGCGAGGTGCTGCCAAAATTTACCTAGCTAGATTTTTTTAATAGTGGCGGTTGTAAGTTGAGAAATGATACCATAGATGACTTACAGTGGCAGTTTTTAGTTGAGAAACGACACCACAGATGACCTACAGTGGCGGTTTTAAGTTGAGATATGACACCATAGATGACCTAAAGTGGCGGTTTTAAGTTGAGAGATGACACCATAAATGACCTATAGTGGCGGTTTATAGTTGAGATACGACACCATAGATGACCTACGGTGGCGGTTTTTAGTTGAGATACGACACTATAGACGACCAATAGTGGCGGTTTATAGTTGAGATACGACACCATAGATGACCTATTGTGGCGGTTTTTGATTGAGATATGACACCATAGCTGACCTACAGTGGCGGTTTTAAGTTGAGAAACGACACCATAAATGACGTACAATGTCGGTTTTTAATTAAGAAATGACACTATAAATGACATACAATGGCGGTTTTAGTTGAGAAATGACACTAAAGATTACCTATAATGGCGGTTTTATGTTGACAAACGACACCATAGCTGACCTATGGTGGCGGTTTCTTAGTTGAGAACCGCCACTGTAGATAAGTTATGGTGGCGGTTGTACAACCGCCACTTACCTATAGTGTCCCCACCAATCATGTCGCTCTAAAACCGTCACCGTAGGGTTATTTCAACCGTCACCATAGGGGTTTTTTCTACTAGTGAATTCAATTGATTCATAACCAAAAAACCCTAAAACGTACACGATAAAATGTAACAACCCGGATTTTTGATGACTTAATTTAATAGATAAAGCGGGAAATTTATCTAAGTCATTTAATTATACAATATCAGAGTGTGATAAAATCCGGATCACTACGGATCCTTAAAGGAAACGACTATTAACAATATAGTCTCGATTTACTAGTACAAAATATAAACCGTATTTTATACAGACATTTTATTAAGTCTCTCACTCGATCCCTTCCCCATCGCCTCAGACCTGCACAAATATATATAAAATAGAGACCGCTGAGCGGGACAGCAACCAAACCGTTCATTTAACATCACTTCATACATAAAGAAATCACGTGAACAACTAATGATATGTTTATAAAAATTTTTAAAGGATTTCACGTAACATATAAATTCTTTTATTCCAATTAACCAACATGTGAGGTGATGAAAGCGATAATTTTTAGAAGATGGGACATTGGCAGCCATTTGATTTTAAATCATTTTTCAAGTGAACATATAAGCACACGAGTCGTGGCTCCTAGTATCACCGCTACATCCTATTGGCTTGCATCTCACCAATAGAAGTAACCGTGTTACCAACTCGTAGACCGAACCGATCTCATGAGGTTTACATCTCACCCATAAGGCTCAATTGGGTCGAACTTCAATTATATTATATGTTTATTCAGACGGGGCTCTTGCAGAAATGAAAGCTGATGATTACATTCTCTGCATCATCAAGAGGGAACCCGCAGTTTTCAGAATCTTGTTCTGCCCCCATAACCTAGGTAGTAATACTGATCAAGTACTTGTCTATACGTGCGCATATACCCTACGCAGACTCTTGAACCGCAGCTCTCACTGCCGTAGGACGACTACCTTAAACACTAGGTCGACTCTCGGACCGCAGCCTCCGAGTCTGCTTTTCATTACAAGTGCAGTCGAAACACCACGAGTGGTAGAATCCAACACAAGCTATTCGTTCCAGACTCACATCGTAAACTTTATATAAAAGTCGCCCGTGAACAAGTAGTACATTATTTTGTGACCTTCAATAATTGGTCGGACTCGTTTGAGATAGTCAAATCCTCGAATACTTACTTTCAGTGTGACAGCGTTATACTTTAATCCTCAAGTGTCACCCGAAACGTTATATACCAAATATCGCATATGGAGTATCCTTTATTTTTTATTATTATTATTATTTTTTTTTTTTTTTAAAAATAAAAATCTCTCCTTTAAATAAGGTTTTATATATAAAAAAAAAATATATATATATATATATATATTTAAAATTTTAACGTTTTTGGAAAATACAATTTAAATCATACTTAGTCGATTTATAAAAAAATTTTGACGTGAAATTTCTTTTAATAATTATGATCGTCGTATAAAAGTTTTTGAATAATTTAAGTTCGTTTATTATAGAAAACGTGATTAAGTTTATAAAATATAAGTAGAGTAAATTTTAATCGTAATTAAACAATAAAGGTATTAAAACTAATTTAAACTTAAACAAGCTATAAGTAAGTAAAATTAACAAGAGTAACCAATAATATGAGATGGAATTTATAAGTATAGGAATATAAATAACACATAAAAGTACAATTAACATGAATTTAAGATAACGTATGTAAATTTTACTCTCTTTAAGTTCGTTTAACTATTTAATCCGTTTCTCAAATAATTAGAAATGTAAATGTAGTAATTAAATTTAACAAGTGATAATTTAGTCAAGTTAAATTTAGTCGTAAATGAAATATATAACATAAATAAAATATCACATAATATTTTTATATGTAAGTAATTTAGTCGTACAAATAAGCCTAAATATCTAAATAAGCAATTTAATAAAGTTAGTAACACGATATACTTATATATAAAATGTTGTTAAAAGAAAAAGTTTGGTTACCTCGATAGCTACTATTTATTAATTATATTAGAATTAAAGGTTGTCGGGGTCGATAATGTCGTCTAAACTTGGAATATCGTCTCCTCCTCCTTCTTCTAGAATAATATGTGTACCCATACAAATGAAAATAAATTAGTTAGATTCTGACCTTACTAACGTAATAAAAATTAAAATAATAAGTACCGTAAATAAAATAGACTAATAAGATGAAAGGTTGGAGGTAGGGATGGCAACGGGTCGGGTCTGGGTCGGGTCCGCCCGGACCCGGACCCGGACCCGAAGTTTCAACCCCGGGTCCAGACCCGACCCGGACCCGAACGGGTCCAAAATTGTCGGACCCATACCCGAACCGGCCGGGTCTGGACCGGGTCCGGGTCTACCCGCGGGTCCACCTTATTTATTACAATTTTGTATTATTCATTGTTTCGATGGAAATTTCGTAGAAAAACACGAACTTAATTTCCGAAAAAACTACGTAATGTCTTGAGTCAATCCTTACGCATAAGATTTTAAAAGTGTTTACAAACAACGCATAAAAATGATAAAAAAAAAAAAAATGTCTACAAATCTCACAATATAGCCGCAACGTCTCCCAAAATACAACACAAAGGTCGTCTTAAAAACATTCGTCACAAAGTAATTTATTAAAACAACATATTAAGTGATACATGATATATCACGGGTCGGGTTGGTTAGTAACTCAGTACTTAGTAGGTTTAATTTTCAATTTTTTTTTTTTTTTTAAAACGGGTCCACGGGTCCACGGGTCGGGTCCAGGTCCCAAAACTCAGACCCGTACCCGTACCCGAATTTTTTGGGGAGGACCCAGACCCGACCCATGCCCAACGGGTCTGGAAATTTTGGACCCAGACCCGACCCATTCGGGTCCGACCCGCCGGGTCTGGGTCGGGTCTTGGACCCATTGCCATCCCTAGTTGGAGGAGTAGTAAATACGTAAATACTTACGTAAATGAGTAAGGTGGGTAGTATGTTTGGTGATATGAAAAAAATTGTGCGAGTTTCGCCTATTTATAGGCAAAGTTGGCTTGCATGACAAATCAACCCTACTTAGGGTAGGTAACAACACTATTAGTCCTACACTTATGCATGCAACACATGCATGCACATACGAACACGTACAAAATTTTATCCCCTTTTTTTTTTTTTTTTTACATAACGTCTCATGTAATTTATTTCGATCCATACCTCAGACAAATAACCGTCTTGTATTCAAAAAAAAGTTGAAATATAAGGTTACGGAATTAAAATAATGGAACCCGTAAAATTTGTTATAAGATTTTGTAAGACGTAAGTACGTTCCGTAGTCTTGTTACGACCTCGTGTAATGGATTTTAAAAACGTTATATATAAAAATTTCAATAAATCGTTTTAAATTTTATGAGACGAGAAAGTGTCAGAATGACAGGTTACTGTTAAAATACTTTCGAGTCTTAAACTTGTTTAATGAAAGATAAATTTTTTAAATATGTTTACTAAACACGGAGTGTTACAATCTTCCCCACTAAAAAAATTTCGTCCTCGAAATTCTGATATAATTTAAGGGTTTGACTTAGGTTTAATACTCTACCTGAGTCAAAAAGTTGTGGGTGTCTCTCTCGCATTGAGGCCTCAGTTTCCCACGTGGCTTGTTCATATTTCTGACCTCTCCACAATACTTTGACAAGGGGTATTACCTTCCTCCTTAAGGTACGTACTTCCCTTTCTAGGATTCGAACCGGCCTTTCCGAATAAACAAGGTTTGGTTCTAAGGATATCGCATCTGGTGTAGTAATGTGTGATGGATCACTTCTATATCTCCTTAATTGGGATACATGGAATACATTATGAACTTTCTCTAGGTCAATGGGTAAATCCAATCGATATGCTACTTGACCTATTCGATCCAAAATCTCATAAGGTCCAATATACTTAGGACTTAATTTTCCTTTAATTCCAAATCTTCTCACTCCTTTCATTGGTGCGACTTTTAGGAATACTTTATCTCCAATCTCAAATTCAATTGGTCGTCTATGCATATTGGCATAAGCTTTCTGTCTATCCTGTGCCGCTTGAAGTTCCTCTCGAATTATTTTAATCTGTTGAATCTGGTCTTGGATGATCTGAGGTCCCAAACCGACATTGTCACTAATGTCATCCCAACATACTGGGCTTCTACACCTTTTTCCATACAATGCTTCAAAAGGAGCACATCCCAAACTAGCATGGTAACTATTATTGTATGAAAATTCTATTAACGGAAGGTTTTTCTCCCAACTTCCGGGGAATTCTAGGGTACATGCTCGTAACATATCCTCAAGGGTTTGGATAGTCCTTTCCGTTTGACCATCAGTTGCCGGGTGAAAAGCTGTGCTCATTCTAATCTTACTACCCAATAGTTGTTGTAATTTGTCCCAAAAATTTGACACAAATCTCGGGTCTCGATCTGAAATAATTTCCTCGGGTACTCCATGAAGTCTGACTATTTCGGCTGTGTAGGCCTCAACTAATTGTTCTAATCTCCAAGTTTCTTTCATAGGTACAAAATGTGCGACTTTTGTTAATCTATCCACGATTACCCAAATAGCATCTTTCTGGCCATGTGTCCTAGGTAATCCCATAACAAAATCCATAGAAATCGAACTCCACTTTTCTCTAGGTATATCAAGAGGTTGTAACAGGCCTCCTGGTCTTTGGTGTTCAATCTTCACCTTTTGACAAATGATACATTTGGCTACAAACTCGGCTACATCTCGTTTCATGCCCGACCACCAAAATCGTTGTTTCAAATCTTTATACATCTTATCTGATCCTGGGTGCATAGAATACTTAGAATTATGGGCTTCGCTCAGAATTTTATTCCTCAAAATATCATGATTGGGTACACACCACCTACCCTTAAGTCTCAAGCTTCCATCTTGATGAATAGTGATATCCTGTTTTCCACTCGTCTGAACTTCTTCTCGCAATTTCATTAGTTCAGGATCTTCCAATTGAACGGTTCTTATTTCATGAAACAGATCAGGTTCAACTACCATATTAAATGATGTCGTATCTCCATGTTTTACCATTTCTATGTCAAGTTTCTCCAAATCATGAATCAACGTACTCATCGAATGACTTTTCTTTCTGCTCAAGGCGTCGGCCACCACATTGGCTTTCCCTTCATGGTATAACAGTTCAATGTTGTAATCCTTAATCAGTTCTAACCATCTGCGTTGTCTCATGTTCAACTCCTTCTGAGTGAATATATACTTAAGACTCTTATGGTCGGTGTAAAACTTACAACTAACTCCATACAAATAATGTCTCCAAATCTTCAAAGCGAAGACAACGGCGGCTAATTCCAAATCATGAGTTGGGTAATTCCTTTCATGAATTTTTAATTGTCTCGAGGCATAAGCTATAACTTTCTTTTTTTGCATTAGCACGCATCCTAAACCGTTAAGTGATGCGTCACTGTAAACCTCATACTCTTCTCCATCAGTTGGTAATGTTAAAATCGGTGCCGAAATCAATCTTTCTTTAAGATCTTGAAATGCTTTCTCACACTCCTTGGTCCAAATATACTTTGATTCTTTCTGAAGTAATTTTGTTATGGGTCTTGATATTTTTGAAAATTCGGGTACAAATCTCCTATAATAACCCGCAAGTCCTAGAAAACTTCTTACTTCAGTCACACTCTTAGGTGCCTGCCACTCCTTGACAGCCTCAATCTTAGCGGGGTCTACTTGAATTCCTTCCTTACAGATAATATGTCCCAAAAATGCAACTTCATGTAACCAAAATTCGCACTTGGACAATTTAGCGTACCAATGGTGATTCCTCAAAATATTCAAAATAGTACGTAGGTGTTTTTCATGTTTGACCGAATCCTTAGAATACACCAAAATATCATCGATAAATACTACCACGCAAGTATCCAAATATTCGTGGAATGTTCTATTCATCTGATCCATAAAGACTGCTGGTGCATTGGTTAACCCAAAAGGCATAACTCGAAATTCATAATGACCATAACGAGTTCTAAAGGCGGTTTTCTGAACATCCTCCTCTCAGACCGAAATCTGATGATAACCTGACCTTAAGTCAATCTTGGAAAATATACCAGCTCCTTTAAGTTGGTCAAACAAATCATCTATCCTCGGAAGCGTGTAATGGTTCTTAATGGTTACCTTATTTAATTCTCTGTAGTCAATACAGAGTCTCATACTACCATCTTTCTTCTTAGTAAAAAGTACAGGTGCTCCCCAAGGTGAGGTGCTTGGTCTAATGAATCCTTTTTCCAACATTTCTTCCAATTGCTTTTTCAATTCCTGAAGTTCTATAGGAGCCATCCTATAAGGTGATTTAGAGATAGGAGCTGTTCCTGGTGCGAGATCAATAGTAAATTCCACGTCTCTCAAGGGTGGTATTCCAGGTAGTTCCTCAGGATACACATCCGGGAACTCTCTCACAATAGGTATGTCACTAATTTCCATCTTGTCCTCGTTCTTAGTGATGTTACAAAGGTAAACTTGACATCCTTTTCGATACATACTCATCAGTTTCATCGCTGATACTAGCTTAGTCTTTTGATTTGATCTTAAGCCTCTATAGGATACCCGATCTCCAAGTGGGCTCCTCAAAGTTATTTTCTGATCCCTACACTCAAATTGGGCATGATACTTACCTAACCAATCCATTCCAAGAATAACATCAAAATTTGGAAGGTTAAAGCTTATCAGGTTAGCTAAGAAGGTAGCCTCCAAAATGATAATAGGCACATCCTCAAATAATACGTTACAACTCACAACTTGACCATTAGGTAAAGATATTGATGCATCCACACTCACAGGGTTGGATAAGTTTGCTCGGGTAGCAAAAGAGGGTGATACATGAGATAAAGATGCCCCCGTGTCAAATAATACACGTGCCAAACATGAGTTAATGGGAAACATACCAGAGACAACATCAACATCCTCAAATTCCTCTGCGTCCATTTCTGTCAAGGCATAGACCTTTCCCTGAATTCTTGCATAAGGCGGTCCTTGATTTGCTTTAGTTCCTGGTTTCTTTGGACATTGAAATGATTTGTGCCCTTCCACTTTACAGTAGAAACATGTGATAGGTTGGCCATTACATTGTTTGTTAGGGTGAGCTGGACGTTTACACAGAAAACAAGTGGCATTATCCTTCACTTGCGATTGTTTTGTAAAAGAGGTATTGTTGGCTTGGTTACTATTCTGGTAGTTAGGTTTCTGGTAATTGTTCTTATACACTGGTTTCCTGAAATTGTTCTGGTTAGAATTATTCCTATTATAAAAAGGTTTCTGAATGAAACTGGACGATGATACAGTTGGAATAAAGGGTTTCTTCTTTTTCTTATCAGCCTGGATCACATTGTTCACAATTAAGGCTTTCTCATAAGCTTTCTGGAAAGTATCAAAGTCAAGTCCCGACATAATTTTTCCCAACTCGGTTTCCATTCCCCGAACATATTGGGCAATTCTAGAGGGTTCATCGGGTACTAGTCTCTTAGCAAATTTGGACAATTCCTCATACTTCTTAGTATAGTCATGTAAGGTCATATATCCCATCTCTAACTGGTTAAACTCCTGCTCCTTCTGCCATCTCATTGCGGCAGGGTAAAACTTATCATCAATTCTTCCTCTAAAGTCTTTCCAATCAGCTCCGGGTGTGGCTATATGTCCTTCCTTAGCAATCCTCCACCAACTATTGGCTTCCTCTTTCAAAAAGTAGGTTGCTACCTCCACCATTCCCTCAGCCGGTGTGTGGCTAAGTTTCAAAAGTTTTTCCATCTCTTCTAACCATTCGAATAGGTCTGTAGGGTTGTCTGATCCAGAATAGGTAGAAGGTCGATGTTTAGAGAATTTTTCAAAAGCTGATGGATGGTTACGATTAGGGTTCTGATGGTTATCATTCATAGCTTGGGTTAAAAGGGCTTGGGTTGCGGCTAACTGACCGGCCATTCCAGTGATAACATCTTCGAAGTGTTGACGTCTTGCTTCTTCTGGATTGTTTCCATTTCTCGTCATCTGTGATTTTCGTTAATGTGCAAAGGTTACAAAAATTAAGGATTGCACATAATGCTATTTAGTTAGGTACTAAATTATACATATATATGTATAACATATTTCAGAAAGTTTTACAGTATATTACAAAAGTAGTTTACATCCTTTATTCATACAGTTACGGAATAACACTAAAATTTACTAGATCTTACAAGCTTTCTATTTAGACCTTTAGCAAAATAGTACAAGGCTATTTTGAACTCGTCCCACTTAATATAAAATCCTTCAGGTGGGCATTTTTCTTGCCACCAATCTTTGTATTTCTTTCCAAGAAAGTCTACGGCAAAGAGGGTTTTCCATTCATCCAGTACTCTAGCATAACGAAATCCGGTCTCGATATTTCTGCACCAATATCCGTGCTCTGCTATTGTTCCTACAAAGTATTCTGGTCCATATCTCTTAAAACTGACGTTTGTGTCTATTAGCTGTTCCTTTTTACTAATCAATTCATACTGGAAAGGTTGGAAATGGAATTTAAACTCATAGGCTTTATCGATCCAATTGGTTTGCCTATCCCTTCGGTCATATTCCGCAGCTTTCTTTGCGGCTAGCCATTTCTTAAACTGATTCCTTTTCTCGGGAGACATGTCCATGTCTGGATTTTCTGGCTTCACTAGGCTGTAATTGATCCTCAAAAGTTAAAATAACTTATCCAAAGTTTGGTTTAGATAATAATTTAAAATAAGGGAATGTAAGGTTTCTAACTCTTGGAATTAAGGTGACTTAGGATTTGCGAAATCAATAAAGGATAATGAGAAAGAAAATGGAAAAGAGTAACTCTTATAAATAAAACGATATACACACACACACACACACACACACACACACACACACATATATATATATATATATATATATATATAGAGAGAGAGAGAGAGAGAGAGTTACCAGGTACGAAAAAAATTATACATCAAGTTTTTAAAAGCCTAAGTGTCTTAACCACTACTCCGATACAAAATTATGCCAGTCTATGGCAAGGCCTAAGTAGTACATAGTACATCCTGGTTTAGTTGTTATATATACAAAAGTCATCTAGTTTGAAAAGTACTTCCCATAATTCCTAATCAGAAGGAGGTGGCATTTCCTCCGGGTCTATGTCAATTATATCCGGAACGGTTGCCTCACTGGCACGCCTTCGTTCCATTATGACCGTCTCATAGTGCCTTAGGTACCGGGTCACCCGAGAGTAAATAAATTGGGCCGGGTACCCCACGTGTCCTGCCATCTGATGCTCATCCAGACAACGTAAATAGCTAAATCGGGGAAATCCCCAATCACCGGTAGTCGGGAGGGTCAGAATCAAAGCATGGCCCCTAAGTTTTGGACTAGTCATGTATGCGGGGTTGACTTGGTCTACATAAAATTGGAAGTATTCTTCTAGAAATAAAATATGAGAGTCTATGCTCTCTAATGTAGGCTGGAAATAACAGTGTTCTGGTGCCAACGGAGGGTCTGCCATCAACCTATTATTGATGAGATAAAAGGGTTAGTAAAAATTTCAGGAAGGTTGGGTATCGTATCATATTTTTAAAAATTTTGGCTTCTCCTTATCCTATTATTACACCTTACATATAATCATATAATTAACATGAATGAAAGATAACACATAAGCGTTTCCCGTGCATCATTTCCACCCCGATAAATTATTTAATAGGGTCTTAACTGTTTCTATGTGAATCTCTCATTTTAGCGATCTCATTTGGTCTTAGTATTTTAGTAAGTCTACCCAGGCGCGCTCCTCGTTAGGTAAATGAAGCTCAATCCTCACTTACGGTCACAAGGTCGCTCTGATACCAACTGTAACAACCCGGATTTTCAATGACTTAATTTAATAGATAAAGCGGGAAATTTATCTAAGTCATTTAATTATACAATATCAGAGTGTGATAAAATCCGGATCACTACGGATCCTTAAAGGAAACGACTATTAACAATATAGTCTCGATTTACTAGTACAAAATATAAACCGTATTTTATACAGACATTTTATTAAGTCTCTCACTCGATCCCTTCCCCATCGCCTCAGACCTGCACAAATATATATAAAATAGAGACCGCTGAGCGGGACAGCAACCAAACCGTTCATTTAACATCACTTCATACATAAAGAAATCACGTGAACAACTAATGATATGTTTATAAAAATTTTTAAAGGATTTCACGTAACATATAAATTCCTTTATTCCAATTAACCAACATGTGAGGTGATGAAAGCGATAATTTTTAGAAGATGGGACATTGGCAGCCATTTGATTTTAAATCATTTTTCAAGTGAACATATAAGCACACGAGTCGTGGCTCCTAATATCACCGCTACATCCTATTGGCTTGCATCTCACCAATAGAAGTAACCGTGTTACCAACTCGTAGACCGAACCGATCTCATGAGGTTTACATCTCACCCATAAGGCTCAATTGGGTCGAACTTCAATTATATTATATGTTTATTCAGACGGGGCTCTGGGCGAAATGAAAGCTGATGATTACATTCTCTGCATCATCAAGAGGGAACCCGCAGTTTTCAGAATCTTGTTCTGCCCCCATAACCTAGGTAGTAATACTGATCAAGTACTTGTCTATACGTGCGCACATACCCTACGCAGACTCTTGAACCGCATCTCTCACTGTCGTAGGACGACTACCTTAAACACTAGGTCGACTCTCGGACCGCAGCCTCCGAGTCTGCTTTTCATTACAAGTGCAGTCGAAACACCACGAGTGGTAGAATCCAACACAAGCTATTCGTTCCAAACTCGCATCGTAAACTTTATATAAAAGTCGTCCGTGAACAAGTAGTACATTATTTTGTGACCTTCAATAATTGGTCGGACTCGTTTGAGATAGTCAAATCCTCGAATACTTACTTTCAGTGTGACAGCGTTATACTTTAATCCTCAAGTGTCACCCGAAACGTTATATACCAAATATCGCATATGGAGTATCCTTTATTTTTTATTTATTTATTTTTTTTTTTTTTTTTTTAAAAATAAAAATCTCTCCTTTAAATAAGGTTTTATATAAATATATATATATATATATATATATATATATATATATTTAAAATTTTAACGTTTTTGGAAAATACAATTTAAATCATACTTAGTCGATTTATAAAAAAATTTTGACGTGAAATTTCTTTTAATAATTATGATCGTCGTATAAAAGTTTTTGAATAATTTAAGTTCGTTTATTATAGAAAACGTGATTAAGTTTATAAAATATAAGTAGAGTAAATTTTAATCGTAATTAAACAATAAAGGTATTAAAACTAATTTAAACTTAAACAAGCTATAAGTAAGTAAAATTAACAAGAGTAACCAATAATATGAGATGGAATTTATAAGTATAGGAATATAAATAACACATAAAAGTACAATTAACATGAATTTAAGATAACGTATGTAAATTTTACTCTCTTTAAGTTCGTTTAACTATTTAATCCGTTTCTCAAATAATTAGAAATGTAAATGTAGTAATTAAATTTAACAAGTGATAATTTAGTCAAGTTAAATTTAGTCGTAAATGAAATATATAACATAAATAAAATATCACATAATATTTTTATATGTAAGTAATTTAGTCGTACAAATAAGCCTAAATATCTAAATAAGCAATTTAATAAAGTTAGTAACACGATATACTTATATATAAAATGTTGTTAAAAGAAAAAGTTTGGTTACCTCGATAGCTACTATTTATTAATTATATTAGAATTAAAGGTTGTCGGGGTCGATAATGTCGTCTAAACTTGGAATATCGTCTCCTCCTCCTTCTTCTAGAATAATATGTGTACCCATACAAATGAAAATAAATTAGTTAGATTCCGACCTTACTAACGTAATAAAAATTAAAATAATAAGTACCGTAAATAAAATAGACTAATAAGATGAAAGGTTGGAGTAGTAAATACGTAAATACTTACGTAAATGAGTAAGGTGGGTAGTATGTTTGGTGATATGAAAAAAAATTATGCGAGTTTCGCCTATTTATAGGCAAAGTTGGCTTGCATGACAAATCAACCCTACTTAGGGTAGGTAACAACACTATTAGTCCTACACTTATGCATGCAACACATGCATGCACATACGAACACGTACAAAATTTTATCCCCTTTTTTTTTTTTTTTTACATAACGTCTCATGTAATTTATTTCGATCCATACCTCAGACAAACAACCCTCTTGTATTCAAAAAAAAGTTGAAATATAAGGTTACGGAATTAAAATAATGGAACCCGTAAAATTTGTTATAAGATTTTGTAAGACGTAAGTATGTTCCGTAGTCTTGTTACGACCTCGTGTAATGGATTTTAAAAACGTTATATATAAAAATTTCAATAAATCGTTTTAAATTTTATGAGACGAGAAAGTGTCAAAATGACAGGTTACTGTTAAAATACTTCCGAGTCTTAAACTTGTTTAATGAAAGATAAAATTTTTAAATATGTTTACTAAACACGGAGTGTTACATAAAAAGAATGTGCAAAAAATCACGAATAATGAATAAAATTGCGGAAAAAAAAGGAAGGAAGAAAAAGGCGAAACTTACCCTGCTTTGAAATAAAGAAAAATAATAAGGTACAAGATGCATTGAAACAATGTAGTGAATAATGGTTTGAATAATTGGAAATTGAATCTTTGAAGATTGAAGGCTTAAGAGAACTTTGAATTAAGCAATATGAGAGATTTAATGAGAGGAAACTGCACTTGCCTCTATACATGATTTAGTCATTCATCAAATGGATGTAAAGACTGCATTTCTAAATGGCGATCTAGATGAAGAGATCTACATGAAACAACCAGAAGGTTTTTTGGCTCCTGGCCAAGAGAACAAGGTATGCAAGCTCATCCAGGTCCTTGTACGGTCTGAAAAAGGCACCAAAGCAATGGTATGACAAATTTGACAAAACTATCAGATCTAATGGTTTCACGGTAAACGATTCTGATGCATGTGTATATTCTAAATATATGATGATTCTGGTTGTGTGATAATATGCTTGTATGTGGATGATATGCTCATATTTGGAACCAACATGCATGTGGTAGACGCTACCAAGAATTTTCTAAATTCGTGTTTTGACATGAAAGACTTAGGGGAGGCCGACGTATTCTTGGGGTGAAAATCACTAGAACAAAAACATGATTATGTTTGAGTCAGGCTCACTACACGGAAAAAATTATGAGAAAGTTCAATCAGTTTGATAGTTCACCCCTGTCCTCACCCTATGACTCTAGTATAGATCTGGCTAAAAACCTCGGGAACAGTGTGGGACAAGAGGAATATGCCAAGATTATGGGTGGTGTCATGTACCTTATGAATTATACTAGACCTGATATTGCCTACGCAGTAAGCAGACTGAGTATGTACACTCACAACCCCGGACAAGACCGTTGGACGGTCCTTATTCGTTTGTTGAGATACTTGAGGGGTACTATGGATTGGGGTTTACATTTTGAGAGAACACCTGCTGTTCTAGAAGGTTATACGGATGCTAATTGGATAGCCGATTCTCCTGATATCTTATCTACTAGTGGTTATGTGTTTACACTTGCTAGTGGTGCTATTTCATGAAAATCGTCTAAACAAACTTGCATTGCCAAATCGACAATGGAATCTGAATTTATTGCTCTAGAATTGGCAGGACAGAAAGCAGAGTGGCTTAGGAGTTTGCTAGCGACATTCCATTGTGGGGGAAGCCAACTCCATCAGTCTCCATGCATTGTGACAATCAAGCTGCAATTGGGGTAGCTCACAATCAAACATACAATGGAAAAAGGAGACACATACGCCTAAGGCATGGAATAGTGAGGAATCTGATCAGAGAAAATGTAATCTCAATTGAGTTCGTAAGATCCGAGAGGAACATAGCGGATCCTTTCACCAAAGGCCTTGGTAGAAAGATGGTGCTGGAGACAGCTTGGGAAATGGGTTTAAAGCCTGTAATGGAGTAAACTGTGATTGATACCCAACTTAGCTCAGCTAAGGTCAAATGCGGTAAAACGAAGTCACAGTGAACTCGAGTCATAATGTCACAACCATTTCCTTTTGTAACTGTTTGCGTGACATATGTTTTATTTTGAGATTTACTGTCTTGTGTTTTAAGGTTGAGCTTCGTCTCTTAATAAATTCATAGTCCTAAACGGATGGTTTGTGACAGTCAAACCTGATGAATTTACCTATGTGAATGTGGGGGATTATTGCTCTAAACCTCAAGAGATCCATAGGCTTTAGGATCTCTAGAGGCATTCATGAATTACCAGGATTCATTTGGCGAGCACTTGGGAAGTCCAAGTAAAATACTTACGATATACAGTTGGCGTTCATGATGAGTTCATGGATGGTGCGAATACTAGCCCTGATTTGAGTATCGTAAGTGCACAACTAACCTTTTACCAAAACCATTAGGAGGTTAAAGGCTTCGATCCACCTCCAAATGGTGGTTCTAGGTTTTTGTACGCACTGGGTGTCAGTTAAAGTCCACAAGACACTGAACATCTAAACACTAAATCTCCGTTTGCTAATGATTTCTCCATTTTTTTTCTTTTTTTAAATCATGTGGGGGATTGTTAGAGTTAAATGCTTCAAAAGAAGCACATTTTGGTATTAACTATCCACATGGAACATTTAATGATTCATTGACTTGTTTATATATGACCCACTAAAAGGCCTTACTAGATGTGTACAAGTGGAGGCTACGTACACCACACGCGCGCGCCGAGCCGGGCCCGGCTCGGGCTTTGGGCTTTGGTAGAGCGCCTGCGGCACACCGCTTGCGGGTATTTTTTAGTGGTCAGATTATTTGTTTTTATTCTAGAAGCATCCTTTTTCTTCTTTGAACTCAGTCAGCCTTCTGCTCTTCCCGAGACTGACTGTGTTACTTCCCGAGACTGATTACTGCAAGTTTCCAGTGTGCATTTGTTGTACACTGAACCCTTGCTCTTGCTCCACTATATAATCTGCCCATTCTTTCATTTCTGTCACACAGCAAACATACATACATTCTCATACTTCATCTCTTTATCTGATTTCCGGTTTAATTGTTGGCAAACGTTCTTGGCTCTATTCACCCGTTCTCCACCTACACTGGAGTTACGGTTTGGTTGTGGAATCCTGGGAGTTGAGTGTCATTGAGGCCGTGTGTAGCAGACGGGGCATAAATCAACTTTAGGACAATGACGTTCTTGTCGCGACACAACTTATGTTCTTGGTTCCAGATAAGTTGATTTATTCGTATTTACATCATGGTTGATAGTCCTGTTAGTGCTTTACTTTCTACTCCTCCTCCTCCTCCTGTTGTCTCTACTGCTGTTGTTCATAATCCTTTCATACCCGACATGTCCAGATTAGAACTTTTTGACAGAAAAAATTATCGTATGTGGTCGGATAAAATAGAATTTTTCTTGAGTCAATTAGGGGTCATTTATGCTCTTACTAAATCTGAAGCTCCTGCAAATTCGGGTAGAGATTTTGAGAAGGATAATATTACATGTTGGGGGATGTTACTGCATTATATGACTTCTTCTTTGTACTTGATTTACAGTAAATTTAAAAAGGCTACTGAAATTTGGGATGCTCTCAAAACCAAGTATGGTTCTGATGATTATGGAACGAAAAAGTATGCTTGCGGTCGTTGGTTAAATTTCAAGTTAGTCGATGAGAAACCCGTTTTAGATCAAGTTCATGAATACGAAAATCTGTGTGCAGAGGTAACGGTAGAAGGTATGAAAATTTGTGAGGTTTTTCAGGCTAATTGTTTATTAAATAAACTTCCGGTTTCTTGGGAAAATTATGTTCGTAGTGTGAAACACAAACAAAAGGATTTTAGTCTTTTAGAACTAGTGTCTCATACAAAAATTGAAGAGCAAAACCGGATTCAGACTCTAGGTAAGCAAGTCATACACTCTTCTTCCATGGCTAACCTGATCGAGTCTAAAAATCATTACAAGAGTCAAAAACGGGGTAACAAGTCTTCTAATCAAGTTCATGGGACTAGAAACCAGAATACCTTTAAACAGAATGGCAAAGAGGAATCTAAAGGTGAAGGTAAACGAGAATTTAAGGGAAACTGTTTTACATGTGGTAAACCGGGTCACTCGGCTAGATTTTGTCCCGAAGGTTTTTTTCCTGCTGGTAAAAGGAACCCCAGTAAATTGCATGTTAATCTTACTGAACAAGATGACGATATTATTGATGTTGTTGTGTCAGAAGTTAATCTAGTAAGCAATTTTTCCGAATGGGTTGTTGATAGTGGCGCTACAAGGCACATCTGCTCCAATCGGGATGTTTTCATGGACTACTCTCAAGTACCGAATGGGGAATGCCTATTTATGGGGAATTCTAGCACCGTGAAAGTTCTTGGTAAAGGGAAGGTCATTCTGAAGCTCACTTCCGTTAAGACTCTTGAAATGAATAACGTGCTACATGTTCCTGATATACGAAGAAAACTTATTTCTAGAGCTTTACTAAACAAAGCAGGTATCAAACTATCTTTTGAATCAGATAAACTTGTGCTCACTAGAAATAGAAATTTTGTTGGTAAAGGCTTTTGTAATGGTGGATTGTTTGTATTAGACATAGAAATTATTAATAAGAATTCGTCCGCTTCTATTTATATTGCTGAGTTTGTTTCTTTATGGCATGCTAGACCAGAACATGTGAATGTGACATCCATTAAAAACATGAAAAAACATGATCTTATTCCTGACTTTAGCGACACAAATTTTGATAAATGTGAAATATGTGTCGAAGCTAAGCATGCTAAAACACCCTTCAATAAATGTGTGGAACGTTCTACTACGCTTCTTGAGCTAATTCACTCGGGCTTAGCTGACTTTAAGAACACCACAAGAAGGGGTGCGAAACATTACTATATTAATTTTATGGATGACTTTTCTTGATACACTAGGGTCTATTTATTAACAACCAAGGATGAGGCTGAAGAAAAGTTCATAGATTTTAAATCCGAGGTTGAAAATCAATTGGACCTTAAAATAAAACGTTTAAGATCTGACCGGGGTGGTGAATACGACGGTAATCCTCGTAGTGACTTTTGTAAGACCCATGGGATTATTCATGAAAGGACTGCCCCCTATGCACCCCAACAAAACGGTATTGCCGAAAGCAAAAACCGATCTCTTAGGAATATGATGAATGCAATGTTGTTGAGTTCTGGAATGCCTTCTAATATGTGGGATGAAGCAATTCTTTATGCATGTCATGTTCTGAATCGTGTACCTCATAAGAAAATAGGTAAGACTCCTTATGAGCTGTGGAAAGGATACAAGCCCAATCTCAAATACCTCAAAGTGTGGGGGTGCCTGGCGAAGATCGAGATTCCAACATTTCAAAGGAACAAAACTGGACCTAAAACCGTAGACAGAATTTTTATTGGGCATGCCATGAATAGTGCCACTTATCGCTTTATTCTTAAAGATTCGTCCGGTTTTGGAGCCATAAAGGAATCTAGAGATGCAGAATTTTTTGAGCATAATTTCCCTATGAAAACTAACTCTTTGGTACTTGTTGATACAGTGCGTCCTGCTCCTCCTGCATTAGTTCCTGAGGAACCTCGAAGGAGCAAACGTTCCAGTACCGAAACCAGTTTTGGTCCGGATTTCGTGACCGCTTTTCTTGCCGAAACGAGTTTAGTTGATGAGTATGTTGTAAATGTTTTTACGCTCGAATCAGATCCTAGAACTTATAAAGAGGCTATGAGTTCCATTGATTCCACCTTTTGGCTTCAAGCCATTAATAGTGAAATAGAGTCCATTATGAGTAATAACACTTGGGTGTTAACAGATTTACCTAGGGGTTGTAAACCCCTAAGTAATAAGTGGGTGTTTAAAAAGAAACTCAAACCTGATGGGTCAGTTGATAAATTTAAATCTAGACTTGTTATATGTGGTAATCGTCAACGAAAGGTTTGGATTTCTTTGATACTTACCTATTACTAAAGTGTCTACCATTAGGGCTCTAATTGCACTTGCCTCTATACATGATTTAGTCATTCATCAGATGGATGTAAAAACTGCATTTCTAAATGGCGATCTAGATGAAGAGATCTACATGAAACAACCAGAAGGTTTTTTGGCTCCTGGCCAAGAGAACAAGGTATGCAAGCTCATCAGGTCCTTGTACGGTCTGAAAAAGGCACCAAAGCAATGGTATGACAAATTTGACAAAACTATCAGATCTAATGGTTTCACGGTAAACGATTCTGATGCATGTGTATATTCTAAATATATGATGATTCTGGTTGTGTGATAATATGCTTGTATGTGGATGATATGCTCATATTTGGAACCAACATGCATGTGGTAGACGCTACCAAGAATTTTCTAAATTCGTGTTTTGACATGAAAGACTTAGGGGAGGGCGACGTTATTCTTGGGGTGAAAATCACTAGAACAAAAACATGATTATGTTTGAGCCAGGCTCACTACACGGAAAAAATTCTGAGAAAGTTCAATCAGTTTGATAGTTCACCCCTGTCCTCACCCTATGACTCTAGTATAGATCTGGCTAAAAACCTCGGGAATAGTGTGGGACAAGAGGAATATGCCAAGATTATGGGTAGTGTCATGTACCTTATTGTGGACATGACATAGGTCCACCCCGACGCGGCCACGCGCGGGTTTGGGGAGGCAAATGAATCTCCATATGAGAATGGATCGAATTGAAATTTAAATCGAAGTTGGAGTCGTCACCGAACTTTGTGGGAGTTCGGGCCCGTTCGAACCCACTCTATGTCGTAGTGGGCCGTGTACAAAATACGGCCCATTTCCGATGTCAGAGTTTATCGGGTTTGTCCCTTTGCATTTGATACCGATACCGACATTATTGGATACCGTGTATTGAATGACTCTCGTTGCCAATGGTTTCGGACATCCGGAAACCGAGGTTCTGAGTAAGGGGTGAGGGTACGTGTTGGGAAGTTCACAAAGAACACCCAACCCCGCCCGCACATTAGCGGCCTCTACTAGGATATCGTTTGATTTTAAAATACGCGCGTTAGTAATACGATGAATGATATGCAAACATTGTTTTCCTAAACATGCGAGGAATTGAATGGGTTGCTAAGTCGGTTTAATGCATGAAAATTGACGTCAAAGTTGAATTTAGCATATGAGATTCGTTTTAGTATAATAAAACAAACGATGAAAAAAAATGAATTTGCTACAAAGGATGAACAAACGAGTTAGTATCGATTTGTGAATAAAAGACGTAGATATGATAATATGCATGATTATGAAAAAGGATTTTATGAAACGTGATGGATTAAACACGTGTTGACCGAGGTCGAAAAATATTTGTCGAAATCTGAAAAATATGCCGAGAAAGCCGCTTTTTTATGTAAGAAACGATGTAAAATAAAAAGGAGAAACGAGAAAAAACGGGTCACGGTTTACAGGCCCTCGCGCGACTCGCCCGGGAGGGGGCGCGACTCGCGCGGGTAGCTGTCTCGGTTCGGGTTTTTCAAAAATCGTTAATTTTAATAAATCGCGTACAAACATGGATTAATTTATACTTGATTTATATTTTCGATATTCGTCGTATTCGATATTCGATTATGAAATCGACATCGAATACTCGGAATGATTTTTAGAAAAAGTTTGTATAGAATTGTTTTGAAAAGAAATTGAACGAAAAGAAAAAAATGTTAATTCTCTCCGCATTAAAATCATCGTATTTTGTTTTTAAAAAAGTATGTAACGATTTTTAGCATCAACGAGATTTAATTTAGTTCTTGTTAGATACAATATTCAATTAATGAACCGGTATCGTATTTTAAGAACGTTATATATGAAAATAATTTTTTAGTATCGATTTTAGAAATAAAAAAAAAAATGCGACGAACGACCAGTAAAACAAAAATCGACCGACGACGAAAAAAAGAAGAAAAGACGAGGAAAAGACGAGAAGGAAAGGAAGACAGAAATCGGGTTTAAGTTTGCACCCTCAACCTACATGCTTTGTTTACTCGGATCGGGGCTCGTCGGAATGTGGCTAGGGCACGGGAGCGCCTACTTGAGATCGAATTCCATCCTTAAACGGATTTGTTTAATATTTTGCGTAGCTGATTTTTTGTAAAGTTTGAGTCCAAACCGGACTCGTGAGGTGTCACGGAAACGACCCACTGGGCCTGGTTTTGAGGTTGGTTTTGTGAGATTTGTACTCCGTAAAAAGCCCAAGCCAAATGCCAATGATTTTGAGCCCGTTTTCGAGTATATTAAAGCACGTTTGCGTCCGATCATCATCGGGTGTTTGTCGGAAACTACTATAGACACCTGGCGGTCAAAATGTGGGTGTCTACAGAGCCCCCACTCTGACTGAGGCTTGGACAGGGTGAAAGTCAGAGTAGCTACCAGGCCAATCAAAGATTAAGACCTGGCAGACTTCCGGTCGGGTCGTTTATAGTCCAGTAGACTTGCGTAAAAGGGCTCGCCAGCCATAAGGTGGAAATCATACCTAAGCTGATGATGCTAACTCTGTGGGGAATCGGACTTGTTGTATAAGTCTTGGGTGCGCCTATATGTGAGCCCATCCCGTTAAATGCCGCTGGGGAGTTAGTTGTATGGTTTTGCTTGAGTCGTCCTGTACATGATTTATGCAAAAAAAAATTGCATGTAACATTTGTAGGAGAAATGACTCGTGCTGGGGAATAAAATTTTGAAGAGGATTTTGAATTTTTGAAAGAGTTTTGAAAACTAGAGTATTTTTGACTCTGAAAAGAAATAGGAATGCTCGGGATAACTTAGCTAGATCCTAGGATAAGGCATGTATGATAAATCCTCTGGGATTAGGAATCCTTAGGTGAGGAGGAGAATCCGGTTTTATGCTATAAATACCCTCTCCTTGCTCATAATTTCTTCGAGTAGAATCCTCAGGGATGGTACCTCGATCTCGACCAGTTGGACTGCTTCCATTCCATATGTTAGATAATATGGAGTTGCTCCGATTGCGGTGCGAATTGACGTCCGGTACCCCCATAGGGCAAAAGGGATTTTGTCCGGCCAGTCCCGGTAATTCTCAGCCATCTTTTTAGGTATGGTGACAATCGTTTTATTGGCTGCTTCTACCGCTCCATTTGTTTGGGGACGGTAAGGCGAAGATGTATGCCTTTGAATTTTATATTTTTCAAGCAAAGTAGCGGTTTCAGCTTGGAAATGGGTCCCGTGATCACTAATGAATTCGTGCGGACCCCGTATTGGCATATAATCTTGTTTTGGATAAATTTGCCACGTGCTTGGCGTTCAAGACACGATATGACTCGGCTTCGACCCATTTGGTGAAATAGTCAATAGCCACTAGAATGAAACAGTGACCCCCTGTCCCGGAAGGGTTCACCTTCCCGATTATATCAATTCCCCATGTCGAGAATGGCCATGGTGATGTCATAGTATATAATAGGGATGACGGCATATGCTGAACATTGGCGAAGATCTGACAGTTATGGCAGTGTTTGACGTACAACTGGCAGTCGGTCTCCATGCTATTCCAATAGTAACCGAGTCTCGCGATTTTTCGGGCCAGCATGTGGGCGTTCATATGAGGACCGTTCTCGCCGTCATGTACCTCGGCCATGACCCTTTCGGCTCGTGTTTTGTCGATGCATAGGAGCAAAGCCCCCTGTGCTGTCTTTTTATATAACTGCCCATCGTCCGTGCGGATGAACTGAGTGGCCCACCTTCGCAGGGCTTTCTTGGCCCGATTTTCAGATCCCGGAGGATATTCTCCCGACGTTAAGTAGGTCAGAACAGCCTGGTACCAAGGTTCCGGATCAGTTATTTCAATGTCTTGGATAGCGTTGATATATGCCGGCTCGGACCGTCTTTCGACGCAAATCGGCATGCTGGTCAGGTGTTCCGGGATATTCAGTAAAGATGCCAATTTAGAAAGCGCATCCGCAAACTGGTTTTCTTCCCGAGGTAGATAGATGTATTCTACCTTTAGAAATTGCTTTTCGAGAACCCTTACTCGCGCTTGGTAAGCTACGAGATTGGCGTTCCGAGTTTTCCATTTTTGGAGAGCTTGATTGATGACCAACGATGAGTCACCGTGGACCCGGAGGTTTGTTACTAAGGGGGTCAAATCGACCATGTTCAAGCATCTCTTTGCTTCTTCCCTAGACAAGCACCCGAGAGCCTGGTATTACAGGCTTGATTCCAAGAAATACAAAACTTGGGACGATGTCGCAACGGAGTTCGCCCGAAACTATGCGGACAACACCGAGATCCAGACTACCATGCGTACTCTGGAAGTCATGGCCCAAGAGCCTAAGGAAGGTTTCACGAAATACCTTCAAAGGTGGAGGGCAGAAAGTGTCAAGCTGGTGGACAAGCCCAGCGAAAAGGTGCTAGTGGAGGCCTTTGTGAAAAATCTCCTCCCATGTTACCGGATCCATCTCCGGTACGCCATCATACCCAATTTCGCCACCTTAACCGAGATGGGTACGAGAATCGAAGACGATTTGAGGTTATAGAGCCTTACTAAGGCCTCTACTAAGGGATATCAAGGAGTCAGTTCGTCTTCCGGCAAGCCCGCAACTACAACTGCGGCCCGAAGCATCTTTGACGAGGTCAATCTACTAGATACCTCGACCAAAAAGAATACTCCGACCCGAGTATTCACCGACATAGGGACTACTTATGCTAACGCCTTACAGAGGCTATCATCTAAGGGCCCGATCCAGCCGATAGTCCCGATTCCGGAAGTTCCCATCGAAAAACGGTCCAAAAGCTACAACATCCAGGCCTATTGCCACTATCACCGGGGCAACCGGCACGACATTGAAAAATGCTGGAAGTTGAAGCATCTCATTCAAGATCTGATCGAAAGTGGGAAGATACCACTACCCAGTGATAAGCCGAGTAACAAAAATCATCCTCTTGCTACTCACGCCATTTTTACTGGAGAAGTAGTCGACTGTACTCTTCTCATTTCCCCTTTCATCCCCCAAATCAACGGGATATAGAATGACGATGAAGATGACGTTTACCTGGTTAAGGGGGAAGCTGTCCCCATCACCGTCGAAGAAATACGGAGGGCTAAAACCAAGGCCCTGGCCGGCACACACGTCATCACAGCCGGACCTTCGGCCCCGGGAACCGTCGCTGAACCTGCCAGGACGGAATCTACACCTGAAGAATCAAATGCTGACACGGCCCTAGTCAAACAACTAAAGAGGGTCCGAACCGATCTTACTATATGGCAGCTTTTGGTTAGTTCTCAAGAGCATCGGGCGGCACTTACTAAGGCACTCGATGAAATCATGGTTGACTCATTGGTTACCCCCACCGAAATGGTAGCCACTATTTTGCCTTACCTTAAAGGCAAGTCCAAGGGAGAAGGCCCACTTATCACCTTCTCCGAGTCCGACCTTCCACCGTTTGGGGCCGCCCATAACTTGGCCCTATATATCACGGTGATCTGCCGAGGCAAGTATCTACCCATGACCCTAATTGATGACGGGTCCGCTATAAACGTCCTTCCCTTAAGGACTGCTAAAGCCCTCGGCATTACCGAGGCTGACTACCTTCCCACCGCACAAACTATCCAGGCTTTCGATGGAAGCCCAAAGTTGGTTGCTGGGGCCGTTAAACTAACAATCATAACGGGCCCAATCGAGAAGGAGCTCGAATTCCAGGTGATCGATGTCACCTCATCTTTCAATCTGCTACTTGGAAGGCCCTGGATCCACGCGGTCAAAGCCGTGACCTCCACTCTCCACAGGAAGGTCAAGTTACCTTTACAAGACGGGGTCATCACTCTCGAAGCTACCCCCATAGCCGTGTCAAGCTGCAACACGGCGGGCCTAACAGACCCGTGAGGTTTCAATTTCGTGGGAATGATCGAAGAAGAATATATTTTTCAGCCCTACTTCACTACTAGCATCGACATGATGCTGCAAAACTTGGGCTACCTACCGGGAGCTACCTCAAGGCCCAATCTCCCAGCTGGCAAGATCATCGAGGTCCTAAATGACGGGGAGTCTCGATTCGGTTTGGGCTACACCATGACCCAGGGAGATATGGACCGAACAAACGCAATCAAGTTTGTCACTCCCCTATTCGGAGCTATTCAAGTGGGCTTCTATCAGCCCACCATCTCATATCCCGAGACCAAATTGGCTCGGGAATGCAATTTCATCCCGGATGATATCTTTGCTCTCATCCAGGCCGAATCAAAGGAAGGTGCAGATCACACCGAGCCTATGCTGGGGCTCCTGTTCGGGGAAAGTAAGATCATCCCGACTCCTAAGGAGGAATTAGTAAACCTGATCCTTCACAGCAGCAAGTTCAATCCAACCAAGCTGATCTCTGAAGTCGGTGCTAATACCGGAAAAAGGGCTTGGAGGAAGACGATCAAGTGGACCGACAGCGAGGGTCGAGTCTACAAGCTCACTACTGGTGAAGGGGACATGCAGGACACTGAGTCCGAGTCCGAGTCTGAGTTAGAGTCAGAGTCGGAGTCTGAGTCCAAGTCTAGAGGGTCCAGTACTAGAGTCGAGTCTGTAACCCCCCCTTCCTTTAGTCACACCTATGGGAGTCTCGGAGTCTGTCCCGAGAGCAGTCCCGATCCCGCCTCTGACCAACGATCAGATGGCTGCTCTCTTTGAGCTATTTTCAAAATTTTCTATCAATAATAACGATAACCGTTCTGCTTACGACTTGTCTTACTTTCAAAACATTTTCAAAAATTTTACTTGCAATGACATTGAGAAACCCGACGAACAGGTACCACTACCTCCGCATCTAGTCGAGCAACTCGAACAAAGGGAATCCCGAGATCCGGTAATTGAGGAAACCGACTCCATCAATGTAGGAACCCCTTTAGAGCCTCAGATGCTTAAGTTAGGTTTATCCTTAGATCCCGAGGAGAAACAACAATTCACGGATCTCCTCCATGAATTCAAAGACGTCTTTGCATGGTCCTACGAGGACATGCCGGGAATAGACCGGGAGATAGCCGAACACCGTATACCCATCAAAGACGGGTGTAAGCCGGTAAAGCAAAAACTCCGAAGAATGAGGCCCGAATGGTCTCTCAAAGTCAAAGAAGAAGTCGACAAGCAATTCAAAGCGGGCTTTATTCAAGTGTCTGAATATCCAGACTAGGTTGTAAACATCGTGCCAGTACCCAAGAAAGACGGAAAGGTACGGGTGTGCGTAGATTTCCGGGACCTTAATAAGGACAGCCCGAAAGACGATTTCCCGTTGCCACACATCGATATACTGGTGGACAACACGGCCGATCATGCCCTTCTATCATTCATGGACGGGTATGCCGGATACAATCAAATCAAAATGGCGAAAGAGGACATGAGTAAGACCACCTTCATTACAACGTGGGGTACTTACTGTTACACCATTATGCCGTTTGGGCTTATCAATGCCGGGGCCACTTATCAACGGACCGCCACTACCTTACTACATGATATGATGCATAAGGAAGTAGAGGTTTATGTGGACGACATGATCGTTAAGTCCAAAGACCGAAACGAGCATATTTCGGCCCTCAGAAAGTTTTTCACCCGACTACGCAAGTACAACATGAGGCTAAACCCTCAAAAATGCAGTTTCGGGGTAACATCGGGCAAGTTACTGGGCCATATCGTCAGCGAACGCGGCATCGAGGTTGACCCAGCTAAAATCAAGGCCATTACCGAGATGCAGCCGCCCAAAACCGAAAAGGAGATTAGGGGGTTTCTCGGGAAAGTCCAATATATCAGCCGATTCATTTCAAAGCTGACCATGGTATGTGAGCCCATTTTCAAGAAATTGAAGATAGGAGAACGGGTACTGTAGGATGACAAATGTCAAATGGCTTTCGATAAAATCAAGGAGATTTTGTCTGCATCACCGGTATTAATGCCACCTCAACACGGTCTGCCTTTGTCGTTATACCTAACAATGACCGAGACAGCCATGGGGGCTATGCTGGCCCAGACAGTCGATTCAGAAGAACGGGCAATTTACTACATCAGTAAAAAGTTTTTAGAGTACGAGTGTAAATATACAATGCTCGAAAAGACGTGCCTAGCTCTAGTTTGGGCCACTAAAAAGCTCCGACACTATATGCTTAGCCACGAAGTGCACGTGTTATCTAGAATGGATCCAATCAAGTATCTGTTCGAGAAGCCCATCCTCAATGGCAGGATATCTAGATGGACTTTAATGCTAGTTGAGTTCGACCTCAAGTTCGTGCCATTAAAAGCCATCAAAGGCCGGGTAGTAGCCGAGTTCCTTGCCGATAGCCCGGTATCTGAAGAGGGACATACCGATACTTGGGCCTTCCCAGATGAAGATATATTCCATACTGACACCGAAACATGAGATCTATATTTTGACGGGGCATCCAACTTTCGAGGATTTGGGGTCGGGATTTTGCTGATCTCACCACAAGGGGAGCACACCCCGTTATCCATTACGCTAGACTTTGACGTGACTAACAACGCAGCAGCAAAACCGTCTTTTAGCGACCAAGTCAAAACCCGGTCAAAGATATTTTCGAGACACACGGACCAGCCGTGACACCTCACGAGTCCGGTTTGGACTCAAACTTTACAAAAAATAAGCTACGCAAAATATTAAACAAATCCGTTTAAGGATGGAATTCGATCTCAAGTAGGAATTATATCCGAATATCGAATCAAACACTCAACCGAGCATCAAATACTCGGCCGAGCAGCCTATTTTCAGCCGAGTTCCTTGCTTCTTCACCAAGAAAACGGAATTCTCGTTCTTCTCAACCTCTTACGTTTCCTATCCAAAGCGGTAGTTCTCACCCAAAGCACTTCTCCTAGCCAAGGTCGAGAATTTTCCTATAAATAGGCTCCTTGCACACACGATACAAACACATCTACAATTCATAAAAAACGCACACTTCGAGACTCATACACATAGCATCGAAAGACCGATACAACCCGAGATCACGCCCGACGAAACCGGCCACCTCGCCCGACCCTTTACACGTCCAAACCAAACCACCATAACTCACCAACATTAACTCGACGCTCCCGTGCCCTAGCCACATTCCGACGAGCCTCAATCCGAGTAAACAAAGCATGTAGGTTGATACCCCAATTGCAGCTTGATTGTCACAATGCATGGGGACTGATGGAGTCGGCTTTCCCCACAATGGAATGTCGCTAGCAAACTCCTAAGCCACTCTGCTTCATGTCCTGCCAATTCTAGAGCAATAAATTCAGATTCCACTGTCGATTTGGCAATGCAAGTTTGTTTAGACGATTTCCATGAAATAGCACCACTAGCAAGTGTAAACACATAACCACTAGTAGATAAGATATCAGGAGAATCGGCTATCCAATTAGCATCAGTATAACCTTCTAGAACAGCAGGTGTTCTCTCAAAATGTAAACCCCAATCCATAGAACCCCTCAAGTATCTCAACAAACAAATAATCCATTGGCGCACGAGAGTCATTCTATATACGAAAGTCGGTGTAAACGGTATCGATATTGCAATGCAAAGGGACGAGCCCCATAAACTCTGAAATCGAAGTGGGCCGTACTTTGTGTATAGCCCATGACGACATAGAGTGGGCTCGAATGGTTCCGAATAACCACAAATTCGGTGGCGACTCCATTTTGACTTAAATTTCGAACCCGAGAACAATCTTACCACAAGATTCATTCGCCTACCCAAACCCGCGCATGGCCGCGTCGGGGTGGACCTACGTCATGTCCACAATTTGGCGACTCCGCTCGGGATACCTGATGTACCACATGTCATCGTGGTTCCAAGGGTGAGACTCGAAGAGAAATCATTCGAATATTAGTGTGCGCGCATTAGTTTAATGATTCATGCATAACCCAAATTTGCCCGGGCCGGTTACTTGTGACCGACGTCCCACTATACCGCGGTGCATTCCTAAATGGGTGCACTAAAGACTTCTATGGCCGAACTCGTATGGGTTTTGTGGCATGTCCTAAGACCAACTCGGCTTAGGGAGTCCGTCCTAATTTACGAGAGAGCCATCGTTGTTGGTATAGACCCTATTTCGACCGACCGAGACTTAGCGTAATGCATACATAAGCGTCGTTATAATGCTTGTTTGACTACGTGCTACTTGGTTTCCGTGTCATTTTTCAAAAATCATCATTTCAAAAATGCATCTTTTCAAAATATCCAATTTCAAAAAACTCAGAATGCTGTCGAAAATTAGACTTGACTCAAAACAAGCCTTTTTTTTTAGCCGGCATGCTATCCATTTCAATTCGAATTTTCGATCCACCATTCGATTTTCGAATTTTCAAAATTCAATTTCAATTTTCAAATCTTCGTGATGCCATTCCCAATTTTCAAATCTTTGAGATTCCATTCTCGATTTTCAAATCTCCGAGATGCCATTTCCGATTTTCAAATCTTCGGGATCTTATTTTCGATTTTCAAATTATCGGAAATTTATTTTCGATTTTCAAAATTTCAAAATTTCAAATATTCAACTTTTCAAAAATCGTTCCTGTCGGCATGCTGCCAATTTCAAAAGACGGGACCGTCTCCCAATTTTTCAAAACGCGAATTTACTCGCAACCATTTTAACATTTCAAAATGCCCGGTCCTATTGGCCCACTACCAGTTTCAGGACCGTCCTCTCAATTTTCAAAATCCAATCATTTTTCAAATACCTTCCTTATTATAGGACCTACCGTAATCCGTGTGTCGGGTCTTTCCATAATTTGTCGAAGGTCTATAGCGTCGAAACTCCGTCGATCCAACATCACGGGTTTCTTCCCCATCCTAGTCCGCCTTTTTCTAAAGGCACAACCGACCAACACGAGTCATACACTCGTAAATGGAAGGTTCGTCTAAACACTCGAGTCCTAACTAGAAAGTCACACATAATTTTCCCTCCAACAGGACGGTCCCCACGACCTTTCCTAAGGGAATTTTGCCCGTCTTTCAATCCGTTAGTCGAGTCATCTCAAATCAAGAATCCTTTAACTTAAGGATCTACCCTAATCACAGGGTCTATCCTTATCCAAGTCAAGTCAAGTCAAGGGTCTCTAGCGTCGAAACTCTGCCGATCTTACATCGCAAGTTTCTTCCCTTACCCGTCTGCCTTTCCTCGAGGCCGAGTCAACCTTTTACAAGGCATAGCCCTGTAGCAAAAGGTTCGTGATCCTTACATCTAAGGGTCACTCGTCCGACACTCGAGTCTTAGCAGAACCTACAATCTCGCTCGGGGGCTACTTTTCAACAGAGCGGTCAATCACGGTTGCTCTAAGGGTCATGTCTTACACGTGTTGTCTCACGTACCCCACTTTTGAATCACTTAGATGTCACACCATCTGAGTCCTATTAGAGTCCTCGTTCTCACTCGGGGGCTACCCTTCAGCAGAGCGATCAATCACGGTTTCTCTAAGGGTCATGTCCTACACGTGGTGTCTCACGTATATCACTTTTGAGTCACTCAGATGCCACACCATCTGAGTCCTATCAGAGACTTTAGTCTCAGCCGGGGGCTATCCTCCACCCGAGTAGTCAACCACGGTCACCCTAAGGGGTACTCTACGTTCATCATACACCGGCGTCCTTATAATGCCTTCTTCGAGTCGTACCTATGCTACGAACACTCGAGTCACCTAGGGTTTAGGTCGCCACGGTTGGTACGAACACGTGACGCGGTCAAACACGGCCGCTCCATTTTCGGACTCACCCTCGTGCAGCTTGAGTCTCATCGTCGAGCCCAAGCCAGGGTTGTTACCTCGTCTAGGTCAACGTTCGAGTATCCCGGTCCAAGAGTCTTTGTCGACCCGTCACCCCGGGCCATGTCTAGTTTGACTCCCTCTCTTGCATTTGCGCAAAGCCGAGTTTAGGCGAGTTGTGGCACCCATCGTTCTCTCCAATTAAGGACCTTACCAAAACAAAAAACGACCAACCGAGTATCCGAAAGTCCGGATTCGATTCGAGTCTAAGTCTGAGTCCGAGTCTAGGATATCCTACATCCTTATTCCAAATCAGAGTCAGAGTCTCTTGCATTCTGTCCTCTTTTCAAAATTTAACAAAAATCAGCTTTCAATATTCTATCTCTACTATATGCTTTCCTTATGTGTTTCCGAGAACATGATGAACACCACCATACATTGTGAGCACATGCACGTGACTATTATAGGCACATCTATAATGACTGTAGGAACTGAGACCCGTGTTTTCCCTTATCTGTTCCATATCTGGCATAGACAGCCACATAACTACCCTTAGCAAGAGCGGTATCGAATCCTATGACAAATCTAAGTAGTCTCCTAGTTTGGGTTCAAGACGGGAGGCAAGCCCATTTCCCACAATAAACACCCCTCCAATAAGACTAACCAATCCCTATCTTAGGCGTTAGTCTGACTTGATGCCAAAAATACCCAACTCGGGACGATGCTCCCACTAAGCCTGCTCGGAATTATGATGACAATACCGAGATCCAAATCACCATGCTTACCAAGGGTTTAGCTCCACAAGCCTAATCCAACCGATGGGCCCACCCCCATATCCACCTGCAACACCATAGGGGGATAGTCGTGAAAAAAAAAAAAAAAAAAAAAAAAAAAAACTGGACAAAAAAAATCAAAAGTCCAAAGAAAAAGCAAAAGGCCCAAAACAAAAGAGTTGGCCATCAAAAAAAAGAACCCTCAGCATCCCCCGACCAGATACAGTCAATCCCTTGACCGGAGCACGGTCAACTCAAATGAAGAATCCCATGACCGGGGCTAAAAGGTCAACCCCAAAAAAAACAAAAAAAAACTCAAAAATCAAATACCCATGACCGTGGTCAACGGTCAACTCAAAGTCCCTTGACCGGGGTACGGTCAATTAAAAAATTATTGATGCCCATACCATCAAATAGGGGAGAAACAATCAAGCTGGTCAGCTAACACCACACTTAGCCTTCCCACATTACAACCCTCAAGACCTTCCCGAGACCTAAGTTATGAGACAGCCCAGAATTTTAAGGATTCAAGCTCCATAGGATACACCCTAACCATTAGGGCCAGACATGGAAATCATATCCCACATTATCAAACTTATCCTGATCGAAGTTCGAGTCATTTTTACTCGACTTCCCCCTTTCCTACCACATTACAATACCTTACCCTCGAAGCCTTAGCTCCACAAAATCGAGCTCCAGATTTCGAAACATCAAAGCCACTTATTGCCTGGCACCACATTTCCAAAAACATCCAAACCAGTTACCAACCCCAAACACGGGAACTCAACCCGCGGTCGGCATAGAACATGCCCAAATAGTTCACTCCACCTCTGGGGGCTACCCCGGAGAACACTCACAGTCACGGGATCAACATCCTAACTGTTCCAGCCCTTTGATCAAGACATCATTGGGAACACACCTAGCCTACACCGTCGTTATGGCTAGTTACACACAAAGCCCTAATAAACTAGGCACCATAACATATCTTCCAAACTACTGAACTACGGCTTGGTTTGATTTCACTACACGTGAATACGTAGGCAGCCTTTCAACAAAGGCACAACCACCCACATTGACACAAATTAAAAAGCACCGTCACTCCTGTCACGACACTATCATGTTCTCAAACAGTTAGCTTTGTCGTCCTGGGGGCTTCTATTAGACAGAAGTTCTCCATCCACTCAAAAGTCCAAAGACTTTCAAAAACTAGCCTCCTTTCTATAGAGTGTCCTAGTACTCGGCTCAGTCGAAGACGAGAATCCGTCAGGGACTCAATGCGACACCCACTTTGGGAATGTACCCCAAAACCAAAAATTCAAAGAGCACTAGTATACAGCATTGCTACTGCTAAGCCTTGTCCTGCAGGAACAGTCTTATTACAGACTACTGCAATTCCCCTATATCACATTCTTCTCGTTCCGATGTTCGACCGTGTCGCCACTCGCCTAGGCTACGGAATAGCGCAACTTAAGAGTCTTGTTAGGTGCCCACCCCCCTACCGAGTCACAGTCCAACCCCTTTGAGAGTCCAAGTCGTGTCTATCAGCTCCTCTTGTCGCATCCAGAGTCGAGTCTGTCGGTACCTCTCCCTTCAAATTCTCATTATAAAAAATTTTTTTGCAAAACTTAGCCATTTGAGAAAATCCTTTTCGACAAGGTCAAATTTCGGTCTATTTAAACTGCAAATTTCTTTTCTACCCCTTTCAATTTTGAAAACCTATCTCCTAGCACGTGAGTTGCTTTTAGGATTTCGATTTCAAAATGAAGCAAAAACCATTTTCTCCAGCGCAAGCTAGTCTATAGATGCTAACTGCATTTCCTATGTGCTATCTTGCTATATACTATGCATGCTATTTCTGCCTATGTATCTAACATTTCAGGTACCAGCTAGTGCTTCCTAACGAAACAACAAAGGCAGTGTTTCTCCGGGAATGCTACATCCAAGATGTGATCTGTCGGCATACGGGCACACCCAAGACTTCAGAAGCAAGTCCATGCGCAGCTACTTTACTCCCCAGCAAGAGTCGGTGTTTCTCCTAGAATGCTACATCCAAGATGTGATGTGTCGGCATACGGGTACACCTATGACTCCAAAGGCAAGTTCAACTCCCCACGGAGCTATCATCATAAGGACAGGTATGACCCTTTTCTTATGGCTGGCGAGCCCTTCACGCAAGTCTAATGGACTATAAACGACCCGACCGGAAGGCTTCCAGGTCGTAATCCTCGATTGGCCTGGTAGCTACTCTGACTTTCGCCTTGTCCAAGCCTCAGTCAGAGTGGGGGCTCTATAGACACCCGCATTTTGCCTGCTAGTGTTTATAGCAGTCTCCAACAAAACACCCGATGATGATCGGACGTCAACGTGACTTAATACGCTCGAATACGGACTCGGAATCAATAGTATCCGACGTGGGCATTTAGCGGAGTGCAAATCTCTCAAAACCGACCTCAAATCCAGGCCCAGTGGGTCGTTCCCAATAAAATGAGACTAATTTGGGCCAAAACCGACACCAAAAATAAAAACCGTCTTTTGGTGACCGGGTCAAAACCCGGTCAAGGACGAACCCATCTCACAAATCAGCCAAATTCAGCTTCTCGAAACTGGCACACAATTTAAAATTCAAATTAATCAATCAAATCAACAAGGTCAACACCTTCCTAAATATCCCGATTCACTTGATCCACTCGATCGAGTGGATAGACCCACTCGGTCGAGTGGAGCGTCATTCAGCAGATCAGGCCCGTTTTGAAGGGCACTCGATCGAGTGCACTAGGGCCACTCGATCGAGTGACCCTAGGTCGGGGGTAAAGCCTATAAATACCCCCTTAACCCCATTCATTTCAAGAGGCTTTTCCATGCATTCTTAGTCTACATTCCTACCCTAATCCTACCATACTACACTACACTACAAACCCTTAGCAACCCTAAGCAATACACACACCGAGTCCTTCGTCCCTCGAAAACCGACGAATCATTATCCATTACACATACACATACACATACAATCAAAACTCGCCAAAGACCCGAGAGCATCCTCTCCCTAACCAAACACACCCTAACTCACCCTACATATCTCGACACTCCCGCGCACACGCCGCTACTACGAGTTCGTTTCCGAGGCCATTTAAGCATGTAGGTTGAGGGTGTCATCAAACCCCATTTCTTTTTCTCCTTTCCCTTTTTTTCGATTATATATGTATATATATATATATATATATATATATATATATATATATATATATATATATATATATATATATATATGTATAGTATTATTATTATTATTATTATTATTATTATTATTATTATTATTATTACTAACCTTTAATTTTGTGCATACTAACTTTTTATTTATTTTTGTATACTAACATTTTATTTATGTATTCTAACATCTAACATTATTATACCGTGTATATATACATATTAATATCAAAATCTCGGTTTCGAATACGTTTGACTGTGACGATCGCCTAAAGTCCATCTAATTCCTTTACGAGTAACGACGGAGGTGGCGACTCCATTTTGACTTAAATTTCGAACCCGAGAACAATCTTACCACGAGATTCATTCGCCTACCCAAACCCGCGCGTGGCCGCGTCGGGGTGGACCTACGTCATGTCCCTAGCGGAGTCGCCAAATTGTGGACATGACGTAGGTCCACCCCGACGCGGCCACGCGCGGGTTTGGGTAGGCGAATGAATCTCGTGGTAAGATTGTTCTCGGGTTCGAAAGGATTTTCTCAAATGGCTAAGTTTTGCAAAAAAAAAAAATTATAATGAGAATTTGAAGGGAGAGGTACCGACAGACTCGACTCTGGATGCGACAAGAGGAGCTGTTAGACACGACTTGGACTCTCAAAGGGGTTGGACTGTGACTCGGTAAGGGGGCGGGCACCTAACAAGACTCTTAAGTTGCGCTATTCCGTAGCCTAGGCGAGTGGCGACACGGTCGAACATCGGAATGAGAAGAATGTGATATAGGGGAATTGCAGTAGTCTGTAATAAGACTGTTCCTGCAGGACAAGGCTTAGCAGTAGCAATGCTGTATACTAGTGCTCTTTGAATTTTTGGTTTTGGGGTACATTCCCAAAGAATGAAGCTCGGGCAGCTAGGCCCCCTGAGGATACTGCTGGTCCCAGCCAGGATGCTCCTAATGCTTAGGTTTTTCTGATGATAATTCTAACTTTTGTGCTGAGCCTTGGTATGGCCAGCTTGTTTGTAATATTCTGGTTTCTTTGGATCTTTGTTTTGGTGGTGTTGTTTAAACAATGTTACTTTTTCATGAATCGGCTTATGAATATTCACTCTTTATTTCTGCTTGCTTTGGCTTCTTTAGGGTATGGCCTGCCCCCTGCCTGCCCAGAGGTAGGCAGGGAGGCTTTTTGTGTTATTTATACAAGGTTGGGGAGCTTGCCCCCAGTCCTTGTTTATTCGGCACGTAGGGCCTGGCTTGACCCTGGCTTTTGATCAAAGTCCAGGGGGTCTGCCCCCTACCTGCCCAGAGGTAGGCAGGGAGGCTTTTTGTGTTTTTTATACAAGGTTGGGGAGCTTGCCCCCAGTCCTTGTTTATTCCGCACGTGGGGACCGGCCTAACCCTGGCTTTTGATCAAAGTCCAGGGGGCCTGCCCCCTACCTGCCCAGGGGTAGGCAGGGAGGCTTTTGTGTTTTTTATACAAGGTTGGGGAGCTTGCCCCCATTCCTTGTTTATTCGACGCGTGGGGCCTGGCCTGACCCTGGCTTTCGATCAAAGTCCAGGGGGCCAGCCCCCTGCCTGCCCAGAGGTAGGCAGGGAGGCTTTTTGTGTTTTTTATACAAGGTTGGGGAGCTTGCCCCCAATTATTGTTCATTCGGCGCGTGGGACCTGGCCTGACCCTGGCTTTTGATCAAAGTCCAGGGGGCCTGCCCCCTGCCTGCCCAGAGGTAGGCAGGGAGGCTTAGAATTTTTGTTGGGGGGTCCATTTTCCTTAGTTCTGGCAACAGGGGGGCCTCCCTTTATTGCCCCCTGCTCGTTTGTGTGTGAAAATGCAAGTTTGAACAGGCAACGAGTATAGACTTGAAGTTCTTTTCATTTCTTTGTAAAAACTTAACACAAGTGTGGTCGGAGCCGTCGACATTCTTGACCGTTCTCCGCCAATTTTCTTGGAAAAGAAACTTATTTTAAGATTTTGCTAGACATAGTATTTTTTAAGAGTGTCTGCATTCCAGTGCGCACTCAACTCTTGGCCTTCAAGATTGGCGATCCTGTATGTGCCTGGCCCTAAGATTCAAGTTACTTGGTACGGACCTTCCCAGTTAGCACTTAGTTTGCCGTGCTCTCTTGATTTTCCCACAGCCTGCGTTTTTCTGAGAACCAGATCGCCCATCTGAAAATTTCTCTCATGTACTCTCTTATTGTACGCCTTCCTCATCCGTTGCTGGTAGGCGGCGATATTGGCACTGGCCTCCTCCCTTACCTCACAAACCAGGTCTAGGGCCTCAGTCATTGCTACTTCATTCTTCGCCTGGTCGTATTGCAGGGAACGCAGGGAGGGGATCCTGGCCTCGATGGGCAATAGGGCTTCTGCTCCATATACCAGGCCAAACGGGGTTTGACCTGTAGACTCCTTTCGAGTGGTCCTGATTGACCAGAGTATGCTGGGCAGCTCATCGGCCCATCTGCCTTTGAGGTCATCCACCATCTTCTTGAGACCGTTCAGGATCTGTTTGTTGGCTGCCTCTGCCTGTCCGTTGGTTTGAGGGTGGCAGACAGCAGAATAGGCAACTGCGACGCCATGGCCTTCCAACCAGATCCTCAGAGGGTCGTTATCAAATTGCCTTCCGTGATCAAATACTAACATCTTTGGTAGGCCGAATCTGGTGATGATATTTCTCCATATCACCTTCCTGACTGCAGGCTCAGTGATGTTAGGCACTGCCTCAGCCTCCACCCACTTGGTGAAGTAGTCGATAGCCATGATCAAGAATTTTCTGCCCCCGGTTGCCACCGTAAAAGGACCTAGTATGTCCATCCCCCACTGAGCGAAGGGGATGGGGGATAGGATTGGTCTGAGCTCTTGGGCTGGAGCATGGATAGATGGGGCAAAAAGTTGACATTTCCTGCATTTTTGGGTTAAGTCTTTCGCGTCGGCCAGTAGTATCCCGCCCTTAAGGCCTTGTGTGCCAACGACTTTCCTCCTATGTGATGGCCACATATCCCGGAATGGATGTCATCCAAGACCTCCGCCGCCTGCTCTGCCCCCAGACATTTGAGCAGGGGAGACGAGAACGATTTTTTGTACAAATCTTCCCCAATTAATATGAACCATGCAGCTCTCGTCGGCATCTTTCTCTTCTGCACGGGGTCAGGCGGTAAAATTCCGTGTTTCTTGAACAAGATGATGGGGGTCATCCAATTCTCAGGCCCTGTCTCCTCCATAGCGCCGACTGTTTGACAGGGGATGGTAGATTTTTCTTGGATGACGTCTACCCATACTGACCTCCGTATATCCTGCAGGCTGGAGCTAGCCAGCTTTGACAGGGCATCTGCCCGGTTGTTCTGGGACCGGGGGATCTGCCTGACTTCGTACGACTTGAGGCCTGACAACTCTCTCTTCACCTTTTCCAGGTACGCGGCCATCGTCTGATCCCTGGCTTCATATTCTCCATTAATTTGGTTGACGATGAGTTGGGAGTCTGTCGCCAGGACAATCCTTTCTGCGCCTGCAGCTTTGGCTAGATTAACGTCCGCGAGCACTGCTTCGTATTCAGCTTCGTTCTTTGATGCGGGGAAGACGAATCTAAGTGCGTGCTCAAAGTCAGTCCCTTCTGGGCTGGTTAGCACGACTCCGGCCCCTGCACCATTAGCCGTGGAAGACCCGTCGGTGTATACCACTCATTCGCCGGCAGTCGGGCTATCTTCCTCGGAATGGGAGCGTTCTGCTAAGAAGTCGGCCAGGGCCTCGGAGATTTGAAAATCGGAAACGGCATCTCGGAGATTTGAAAATCGAGAATGGAATCTCAAAGATTTGAAAACTGGGAATGGCATCACGAAGATTTGAAAATTGAAATTGAATTTTGAAAATTCGAAAATCGAATTGTGGATCGGAAATTTGAATTGAAATGGATAGCATGCCGGCTAAAAAAAACAAGGCTTGTTTTGAGTCAAGTCTAGTTTTCGGCAGCATTCCGAGTTTTTTGAAATTGGATATTTTGAAAAGATGCATTTTTGAAATGATGATTTTTGAAAAAATGACACGGAAAACAAGTAGCACGTAGTCAAACAAGCATTATAACGACGCTTATGTATGCATTACGCTAAGTCTCGGTCGGTCGAAATAGGGTCTATACCAACAACGATGGCTCTCTCGTAAGTCAGGACGGACTCCCTAAGCCGAGTTGGTCTTAGGACATGCCGCAAAACCCATACGAGTTCGGCCATAGAAGTCTTTAGCGCACCCATTTAGGAATGCACCGCTGTATAGTGGGACGTCGGTCACAAGTAACCGGCCCGGGCAAATTTGCGTTATGCATGAATCATTAAACTAATGCGCGCACACTAATATTCGAACGATTTCTCTTCGAGTCTCACCCTGGGAACCCCGTTGACATGTGGTACAACAGGTATCCCGAGCGGAGTCGCCAAATTGTGGACATGACGTAGGTCCACCCCGACGCGGCCACGCGCGGGTTTGGGTAGGCGAATGAATCTCGTGGTAAGATTGTTCTCGGGTTCGAAATTTAAGTCAAAATGGAGTCGCCACCGAATTTTGTGGTTATTCGGAACCATTCGAGCCCACTCTATGTCGTCATGGGCTATACACAAAATACGGCCCACTTCGATTTCAGAGTTTATGGGGCTCGTCCCTTTGCATTGCAATATCGATACCGTTTACACCGGCTTTCGTATATAGAATGACTCTCGTGCGCCAATGGTTTCGGACATCCGGAAACCAAGGTTCTGAGTAAGGGGTGAGGGTACGTGTTGGGAAGCCCACTAAGGACACCCAACCCCGCCCGCACATGGCGGCCTCTACTAAGACATCGTTCGTGTTCGTGTACGCGCGCTAGTAAAATGATTAAATGATATGCAAACAGCGTTTTTAGCTAAACATGCGAATTATTGGTTAACGACGTCATTTTAATGCATCTTGATTCACGTCAAAGTGATTTAGCATGTGATGTTCATTTAAATAAATAAAAGGCAAACATCAAAAATAGAAAACTCGTAAATAAATTACAAATTACACGGGCGGAATACAACCCGGAATTCACAATACAACGAGCAATAAACTAGAATAATTGAATTAAATAAGAAGAGCGATAAATAAATACACGACTCGACAAAGACCCGTATATAATAAATGCTCACTAGATCGTGAATTAGTTAGACGGACGAACCTTAATTAATTACGCATTATATTGCATATTAATCAAAGGACGGAGGTTCGAGACCTAGGTGTGGTGCTAACCCGATCTCGAACCTCGATGCCTTGTCCCGACTTATCACCTCGAGAAATGGAGTCTAAATTAATTATGTGTCGGATACGACTAAAGAGTCGTCGACATAAAACTAATAGTGCGAGACCGTCGATCAAAATCGTTTTAGGTGTCGTGATATGCATGAGTTTTGAAAATTGGAATTACGTGATTGATTATGCACGTGTCGACTAAAAGTCGTAAAAAAAGACGAGGCTCGAATGTTGCATTAGAGCTCTCGGTTTTCTGGGCTACAGGACCCACTCGATCGAGTCATGGTCTGACTCGGTCGAGTGTGTCCTCATGCGTAGCTACTGTCCAGATTTTTGGGTGCTACTCGATCGAGTAGCCTACGTACTCGGTCGAGTAGCCCCTGTACAATTGACAACTCGTGTTGCTTTTTTGGTTAAAATCGATAGTTGGCCAAATTAAATACAAATATTGCACGATTTGCATTTAACTTGGCTTCCGGTACTATAATCGTGTATGCATACGATTATAATACCGTTATTGGAATTTTATGAAAATGTTATCGTTTAGATTGAAGTTTTGAATTAGTAACGGAATTGCATCCCTCTACGTCACGACATCGAAACTAATCCTTTCGGATTATGTGATGTCGGTTTTCGTGTCAACGGGTTCCGCACTAATTGTAGAAATGGGACCAAATATGTTCAACTATGACCGATCACGATCACATCACGTCCTTGAGCACATTGGGGCGGCGCTCCTCAAAAGGGCGCCACCTCCGTCGTTACTCGTAAAGGAATTAGATGGACTTTAGGCGATCGTCACAGTCAAACGTATTCGAAACCGAGATTTTGATATTAATATGTATATATACACGGTATAATAATGTTAGATGTTAGAATACATAAATAAAATGTTAGTATACAAAAATAAATAAAAAGTTAGTATGCACAAAATTAAAGGTTAGTAATAATAATAATAATAATAATAATAATAATAATAATAATAATAATACTATACATATATATATATATATATATATATATATATATATATATATAATCGAAAAAAAGGGAAAGGAGAAAAAGAAATGGGGTTTGATGACACCCTCAACCTACATGCTTAAATGGCCTCGGAAACGAACTCGTAGTAGCGGCGTGTGCGCGGGAGTGTCGAGATATGTAGGGTGAGTTAGGGTGTGTTTGGTTAGGGAGAGGATGCTCTCGGGTCTTTGGCGAGTTTTGATCTCGAGTTTTGATTGTATGTGTATGTGTAATGGATAATTCGTCGGTTTTCGAGGGACGAAGGACTCGGTGTGTGTATTGCTTAGGGTTGCTAAGGGTTTGTAGTGTAGTGTAGTATGGTAGGATTAGGGTAGGAATGTAGACTAAGAATGCATGGAAAAGCCTCTTGAAATGAATGGGGTTAAGGGGGTATTTATAGGCTTTACCCCCCGACCTAGGGTCACTCGATCGAGTGGCCCTAGTGCACTCGATCGAGTGCCCTTCAAAACGGGCCTGATCTGCTGAATGACGCTCCACTCGACCGAGTGGGTCTATCCACTCGACCGAGTGGGTCTATCCACTCGATCGAGTGGATCAAGTGAATCGGGATATTTTAGGAAGGTGTTGACCTTGTTGATTTGATTGATTAATTTGAATTTTAAATTGTGTGCCAGTTTCGAGAAGCTGAATTTGGCTGATTTGTGAGATGGGTTCGTCCTTGACCGGGTTTTGACCCGGTCGCCAAAAGACGGTTTTTATTTTTGGTGTCGGTTTTGGCCCAAATTAGTCTCATTTTATTGGGAACGACCCACTGGGCCTGGATTTGAGGTCGGTTTTGAGAGATTTGCACTCCGCTAAATGCGCACGTCGGATACTATTGATTCCGATTACGTATTCTAGCGTATTAAGTCACGTTGACGTCCGATCATCATCGGGTGTTTTGTTGGAGACTGCTATAGACACTAGCAGGCAAAATGCGGGTGTCTACACTTCATCACCAGTTCAGGCACCTACATGTACAAAATGATGCCGTTTGGGCTTAAAAACGCAGGGGCCACATACCAGCGCCTGGTCGACAAGGTTTTCGAAAATCAAAAAGGCAGAAACCTAGAAGCTTATCTCGACGACGCCATCGTAAAAAGCAAAGGAGACAGTGAACACTTGACAGATCTGCAGGAGACCTTCTCCTCCCTGCGCGCCTACAAGATGAAGCTCAATCCAAAGAAGTGCTTGTTCGGGGTTCGCTCTGGCAAGTTCTTGGGTTTTCGGGTCAGCTCTCGAGGGATAGACGCTAACCCTGAGAAGGTTCAGGCTGTTCTGGACCTTCCTGAACCCAGAACCATAAGGGACATTCAACGTCTGACGGGCCGCATGGACGCCCTGGCACGCTTCATTGCCAGGTCGGCAGACAAGTCGACCCCATTCTTCAAAATATTGAAGGGCAACAAGCAGTTTAAGTGGGAGGATGAACAAAGAGAAGCTTTCGAACAGTTGAAGGAACATTTGAAGAAGCTCCCCACCCTGGCAAGGCCAGTAGCAGGGGAAAAACTCTTCCTCTACATCGCTGTAACTAATGTGACAGTAAGCGCAGTCATCTTGAGAGAAGAAGCAGGCGCTCAGCAGCCTATATACTTTGTGAGCCATGCCCTGGGGGCAGCAGAAAAGAATTATCCTATGGTCGAAAAAGCAGCCTACGCGGTTGTCATAGCAGCCAGGAAGCTAAGGCCATACTTCGACGCACACCCTGTCGTGGTGTTGACGGACCAGCCCTTAGAAAAAGTACTGGAGAAATTCGAAAAATCAGGCAGGCTGCTAAAATGGGTATCGAGCTGAGCGGACTGGGGATAACATACCAATCCAGAACAGCCATCAAAGCCCAGGCCCTGGCCGACTTCTTAGCAGAATACTCCCATTCCGAGGAAGATAGCCCGACTGCCGGCGAATGGGTGGTATACACCGACGGGTCTTCCACGGCTAACGGTGCAGGGGCAGGAGTCGTGCTAACCAGCCCAGAAGGGACTGACTTTGAGCACGCACTTAGATTCGTCTTCCCCGCATCAAAGAACGAAGCTGAATACGAAGCAGTGCTCGCGGGCGTTAATCTAGCAAAAGCTGCAGGCGCAGAAAGGATTGTCCTGGCTACAGACTCCCAACTCATCGCCAACCAAATTAATGGAGAATATGAAGCCAGGGATCAGACGATGGCCGCGTACCTGGAAAAGGTGAAGAGAGAGTTGTCAGGCCTCAAGTCGTACGAAGTCAGGCAGATCCCCCGGTCCCAAAACAACCGGGCAGATGCCCTGTCAAAGCTGGCTAGCTCCAGCCTGCAGGATATACGGAGGTCAGTATGGGTAGACGTCATCCAAGAAAAATCTACCATCCCTTGTCAAACAGTCGGCGATATGGAGGAGACAGGGCCTGAGAATTGGATGACCCCCATCATCTTGTTCAAGAAACACGGAATTTTACCGCCTGACCCCGTGCAGAAGAGAAAGATGCCGACGAGAGCTGCATGGTTCATATTAATTGGGGAAGATTTGTACAAAAAATCGTTCTCGTCTCCCCTGCTCAAATGTCTGGGGGCAGAGCAGGCGGCGGAGGTCTTGGATGACATCCATTCCGGGATATGTGGCCATCACATAGGAGGAAAGTCGTTGGCACACAAGGCCTTAAGGGCGGGATACTACTGGCCGACCCTACTGGCTGACGCGAAAGACTTAACCCAAAAATGCAGGAAATGTCAACTTTTTGCCCCATCTATCCATGCTCCGGCCCAAGAGCTCAGACCAATCCTATCCCCCATCCCCTTCGCTCAGTGGGGGATGGACATACTAGGTCCTTTTGCGGTGGCAACCGGGGGCAGAAAATTCTTGATCGTGGCTATCGACTACTTCACCAAGTGGGTGGAGGCTGAGGCAGTGCCTAACATCACTGAGCCTGCAGTCAGGAAGGTGATATGGAGAAATATCATCACCAGATTCGGCCTACCAAAGATGTTAGTATTTGATCACGGAAGGCAATTTGATAACGACCCTCTGAGGATCTGGTTGGAAGGCCATGGCGTCGCAGTTGCTTATTCTGGTGTCTGCCACCCTCAAACCAACGGACGGGCAGAGGCAGCCAACAAACAGATTCTGAACGGTCTCAAGAAGATGGTGGATGACCTCAAAGGCAGATGGGCCGATGAGCTGCCCAGCATACTCTGGTCAATCAGGACCACTCGAAAGGAGTCTATAGGTCAAACCCCGTTTGGCCTGGTATATGGAGCATAAGCCCTATTGCCCATCGAGGCCAGGATCCCCTCCCTGCGTTCCCTGCAATACGACCAGGCGGAGAATGAAGTAGCAATGACTGAGGCCCTAGACCTGGTCAGTGAGGTAAGGGAGGAGGCCAGTGCCAATATCGCCGCCGACCAGCAACGGATGAGGAAGGCGTACAATAAGAGAGTACATGAGAGAAATTTTCAGATGGGCGATCTGGTTCTCAGAAAATTGCAAGCTGTGGGAAAATCAAGAGAGCACGGCAAACTAAGTGCTAACTGGGAAGGTTTGTACCAAGTAACTCGAATCTTAGGGCCAGGCACATACAGGATCGCCAATCTTGAAGGCCAAGAGTTGAGTGCGCACTGGAATGCAGACACTCTTAAAAAATACTATGTCTAGCAAAATCTTAAAATAAGTTTCGTTTCCTAGAAAATTGGCGGAGAACGGTCAAGAATGTCGACGGCTCCGACCACACTTGTGTTAAGTTTTTACAAAGAAATGAAAGGAACTTCAAGTCTATACTCGTTGCCTGTTCAAACTTGCATTTTCACACACAAACGAGCAGGGGGCAATAAAGGGAGGCCCCCCTGTTGCCAGAACTAAGGAAAATGGACCCCCCCAACAAAAATTCTAAGCCTCCCTGCCTACCTCTGGGCAGGCAGGGGGCAGGCCCCCTGGACTTTGATCAAAAGCCAGGGTCAGGCCAGGCCCCACGCGCCGAATGAACAAGGATTGGGGGCAAGCTCCCCAACCTTGTATAAAAAACACAAAAAGCCTCCCTGCCTACCTCTGGGCAGGCAGGGGGCTGGCCCCCTGGACTTTGATCGAAAGCCAGGGTCAGGCCAGGCCCCACGCGCCGAATGAACAAGGACTGGGGGCAAGCTCCCCAACCTTGTATAAAAAACACAAAAGCCTCCCTGCCTACCCCTGAGCAGGCAGGGGGCAGGCCCCCTGGACTTTGATCAAAAGCCAGGGTCAGGCCGGGCCCCACGTGCGGAATAAACAAGGACTGGGGGCAAGCTCCCCAACCTTGTATACAAAACACAAAAAGCCTCCCTGCCTACCTCTGGGCAGGCAGGGGGAAGACCCCCTGGACTTTGATCAAAAGTCAGGGTCAAGCCATGCCCTACATGCCGAATAAACATGGACTGGGGGCAAGCTCCCCAACCTTGTATAAAAAACACAAAAAGCCTCCCTGCCTACCTCTGGGCAGGCAGGGGTAGTCCATACCCTAAAGAAGCCAAAGCAAGCAGAAATAAAGAGTGAATATTCATAAGCCGATTCATAAAAAAGTAACATTGTTTAAACAACACCACCAAAACAAAGATCCAAAGAAACCAGAATATTACAAACAAGCTGGCCATACCAAGGCTCAGCACAAAAGTTAGAATTATCATCAGAAAAACCTAAGCATTAGGAGCATCCTGGCTGGGACCAGCAGTCTCCTCAGGGGGCCTAGCTGCCCGAGCTTCATTCTTGGTAGCATAAAGGTTTCGAAAAGCATCCTCGTCAAAGACAGGGAACATTTCCTTGATCACCTCCATAACAAGCTCCAGGGAGGAATTAGCCCAATTCTCAAAGCTCATGTCCACAGCAGCTTCAGCCTTCTTCAGAATGGCATCTTTCTCATTTTGCCTTCACTCTGAGCCTGCTTGAAATCTGAGTTGGCCTTGGACAAGCTCTCCTCCAAATCAGCTGCCTTCTTCTTGAAATGCTCTATCTCAGCCAGAGATATTGTAGCACGTTCCATCGCCAGGCGGCTCTCCTTCAGGTCCACCTCCAACTTGGACGCCTCCCTTACAGCCTTCTCCCCTTGGAATTTCCACTGATTGGCCTGTCCCCTCACCTCATCCAGCTCATTCTCCTGCTTCGCCAGCTTATCCTTCAAGTTGTTGATCAGAATGACGTCCCTCTCGACCATAGCCAGGCGGTCAGGAAGGGAGGCCCTAGGGGTGGCAGCCAACTCTTCATCACTCAGGCGGCTGAGAGCCGCCAGCTCGGCAGAAGCTTGCAAAACCTTGGAGGTGCGTTGGATGTATTGGATCACCTGGTTGGAAGTAGAGGTTATAGACTTGGTGAGACGATCCGCTAGAACGGCGCCGGAGTCTGAGAGCAGGCCCGACACATCAACACTATCACCTGCAGCATAGTGAAACTCAGTATTCTCCTCCGAGAAAAGAGTGCCTGGAACGTCGCGGGCGGGGTGCTTGGCCTCAGGAGTCTCCACATCAGCTTCCAGGTCAACCATGGGTACAGCCCCGGAAGGTTCCCTATTCCTTTTCCTCCTGCGCACCAGGGGAACACTCTCACCCGTCCCTTCAGAGTCAGCAGGGCGTGACCCCTGAGAAATATGAGTCCCAGCAGGAGAATCGCCCTGCCTGCAAGCAGAAGGGGTGGCCTCGGAGGTAACCTCGGCCTCCCCACCCTGGGTACTAGGGGAGGTCGCCGGCTTCAACCGTGGAGGAAGAGGGAGTCGCCGGCCGGAAGTGAGATCCTTCACAAACCTCATTAAGTTCTTCTCTCCCTTCTTGATAACTCGCTAATTATTCATATTTTCACCCCGTTTTTATGTGTCATTAACCTCGTTTATAATAATATTTAAATTATATGATACAATTTTGTGAGATTCGATATTTAAGGGCATGTGTATTATTTATCGTGCTAAATGGACTGATTTCAACGTTAATTATAATTAATAGGTAATGGGTCGATAAGTCACGGAAGGATGGCCCAAATAACGAATGAGTTGAATACGATCCGACTGAAAGTTGCGTGATTGAATCAGAATAATAGTAAGGGGGAAAGATCAGTCCAAATAAAATTGAAGACCAACATCCCAAAAGATTACAGAGTACATGGAAGAGTGTGGAAAGAAGGAAAAAAATAAAGAAAGATACAAGCAATCTCAATATCTATCTATCTATGGAAGAAGGCGGAGCACAGTGGAACATTGAGCCGAGATTGCATGTTTCCAGAGAACTCAATTTCCATATTTTTCTACAATGGAAAATAAATAAATATCTTCATATTACCAAAACTCATCAATTTCCATATTTCCACCAGAAATTATACTCAGAAATCATTCCAAAAGTCAACCCAATGTAACTATAAATACCCAATTCTCAAGTATGAAGAAGTCAAGCAAGCAAACACAAAAATACCAAACCTTATTAGTAATTGAATTTGACGGTTTTTGGAGCTCGGAGCAGTCCGTCGGGTGAAGCGGCTTCAACTCGAGGGAAGACGGAAGTACTACTACTTGTGGAGGTGTCGAAACCGAATCAAGGAGGAGTCTTTTGGGCCTAGATATTAAGTTCTCTACTCCTTAATACTTGTTAATTTCAGTTATTAATTTTGTCTTGGATCTTATATGACGTTAATCGTTCAGTTATAAAATCAATTAGTTTTATCAATATTATTTTGTTAGTATTCAATTTTATACTCGTCCTTATTGTTCAATAGCTAGTTGTATTATTTGGCGCGGCGTTAAATTATACAACCGAGTAGCAACTATATTAATTTAGGACTGCGAATTGTCACTAGGTTAATCTAGGAGTATAATTTGATCTAGTTAATTTAAATTGATTAGGATTAATGATGTCTTTCTTGTCCTTAATGCGACTAGTTAACTTACGGAGCGTCGAAACTTACGTAATAATTAATTAGTTAGTATTGGTGGTCGAGCGGCTCGACACCGATTATAAGTAAGGAAGGATAGGGAGATTTAGCGGCTAAATTCTCTACAATTAATATATTAATAAAATAATATGGTTACGACGAGTCGAGTTAGTAACTGAATGAGTAATTGAATTTAAGAAGTATATGAGCCGAATTATTATTCTTGTTTCACTTGTATATATTAGGATATTCATTATAGTTATTATGGACTAGTTTATTATTTATTCATTTAGATTATTCGAGACAATTATTTAAACCCCCCATTCCGTATATATTCTTGTTAATATTGTTTATATGTTATTCATAAAGGTAAATATGTAGTGGACTAGTTAATGAATAAATCGTCTCTCCGTGGGATCGACCCTTAGTTGTACTATACTACGTAATTTTTAATATCGTTAGTGTGATAAGAGTAAGGTTATAAATTATTAATTTGAGTGCGGTAACGACACGTATCAAATTTTGGCGCCATTGCCGGGGAGATGGTATAATTATTCATTCTAGTTGTACGGGTGTTGTAATAGCTGCTGTAAGACTAATATTATTCATTCCGGGTAAACATGTAGAGATCTTAGTGTGTATTCTTGTGTCCTTAACTCTCTACAATTAGATAATATAAGTTGCCTTCTCCATGTACTATTAGCTTTGAATCTTCGATGTCAAGTACTATTTGCAAATATGGTCAAATTTATGTTTTCATTGATGATTAACCAGCAGGCACTTGAATTGGAATAGTGGATCAAGAATGATAATTTTTTTTTTTACCAAAATCAACTGTAGGATAATACGTGTATGATGTGCTACTATATATATATTTTTTTTTAGATCCACTATGAAGATTTTGCTTTATAAACCTATATAATGTTTTATATGTTGATTTCTTCCGCATTCTCAACATTCTGATGCAGACAGTTCTTTAGGTGTATACAATCGATATGTGAACGGTGAACCTGTATGTATTATATGTCCTGTTATATTAACATGTAGTCTTTCCGCTTGTTTGTTAGGACATCAGAATATGTGTACTAGTAATTAATTTATGTCTATAAATCAACTTAACATTTTAACTTTAGTTTATACAAGATGAGTTCTAATCTCTGTATAGCTGGCTATTTGTGAATACTTCCCCAATCTTATCTCCTTTATACTTAGTTTCATGATTGAATGTCTTTAAGTTATATTGGCAAGATTTCATTCTCTCAACTCTATAGTACTATTTTGATATGCATACTCTGTACTGAATTATAAATATTAAATTAGGATTAAAACACATAAATACTTACTTGTTTTATGTTTTTGCCCTTTCTTAGAGGTGTATGCATCATCATAACACTCGTCGATCCAGAGGAGCTGTAAATTTCAATCCCGAAATCGAGAAAACCGCAAGGAGGCTACGGAAAGAATTTCTGAAAAGAAAGGCCGAGGAACCATTAGAGCTCGACAAATTCTTTATTGAAGAGGAAGAAGTAGAGATGGCTGAAAAGACATTAAAGCAATTGGCTACACCGGATGTGGCGACCACCCCATTGAGTATCGTATTTCCTACTCTTGAAAAACCTTTAAAGTTAAATTCTGGTTTTCTTAGTTTACTTCCTAAGTTTTACGGTAAATCAGATGAATTGCCTAATATGCATCTAGTTGCTTTTGATTTGACTTGCTCTTCTATGGAATGTGAGGAGGTTAAACCGGAAGACATTAAATTACGGGCTTTTCCATTTTCGTTAGAGGGGGCTGCTAAACAATGGTTATTTTACTTACCACCGAGTTCTATTACTAGCTGGGATACATTAAAAATTGCTTTTCTCGAAAAATTTCAACCCGCTAGTAGAGTCGCTTCTATTAGGAAAGAAATAAGTGGCATTAAGCAGGGGTATGATGAGTCCTTATGCGAATATTGGGAAAGATTTAATAGGCTTTGTGCATCGTGTCCTCAACACCAAATAACTGAGCAACTATTATTGTTTTATTTTTACGAGGGTCTTTTATCTAAGGATAGACAATACATTGATGCTGCTAGTGGGGGAATGTTGGTGGATAAAACACCAACCGAGGCTAGGAAACTACTAAATAACATGGCCTTAAATACTCAACAATTTAGTTCTCGGAAGGATGTAGGGGTAATAAATGGGATTAGTAGTACTGATATGACTGATCGATTTAAAGGATCAAATTCAAGAAAATGGCCAACAAATTGCGACTTTGACTACTCTTGTCTCGAAACTTGTTACTGATCACTCAAAAAAGACTGTTTTTGCTATAAGTTCTGATAATTTGCGAGTTAATGACGCTGGTCATCTTAGTATGTCTGAAAATGTGAATGCTATGGATGGTTTTAATGGTAACCAAAATAGGAAATATGACCCGTATTCGGACACTTATAATGAGGGATGGAAAGATCACCATAATCTTAGATACGGTTCAGGACCTAGACCCTCTAATCAAAATAATTTTAGACCTCATGCACCTCAACCCTATTCCGTATCACTAGAAGACATGGTAAAGCAACTAGCTAATACGGTTGGTCAAGTTCAGAACCAAGGTGTGTCGTACCAACAGAAAACAGATGCTCATCTTCAACAATTAGATTCACAATTGGGGCAAATATGTACGACCTTGAGTAATATTGAAACCACCCTCTCAGGTAAGCTTCCGGCACAAATAATCCCCAATCCGAAGGATAGATGTTTAGCTATTAGAATAAGAGAGGGAGATGATATGAAGTTTAATCCACTTGAGAAGGGTAATGACCACCTAACTAATAGCGTAGCTAACGAGAATAGGATTCCCTTGATCAGAGGAATTAAATTAGTTCCGAGATATGCTGAGCTTTTTGAGAGCTTTGTGAATGCCAACAAAGTAAGTGTGGGGAATTTGGTGATATCCCTTGTGCTCTTTTAGTATTCCTTGCGGTATAGGTGCATTCCATTATGATTATTGCTTATTGGATTTGGGTGCCGATGTGAATACAATGTCACTGCATGTTTATGAATCTTATGAATTTGGTCCGTTAACAAGCACCACATCCACTCTTGAGTTAGGAGATGGTAGTATAATGCATCCGGTTGGAGTTTTGGAAAATATTATAGTAAGACTTGGCAATTTTGAGTTCGTGAGCGACTTTTATGTAACTAAGTCTAATTCTTCTTTTCCTATTCTTCTAGGAAAGCCATTCTTGAGGAAGTCTAGAGCGCTTATCGATGTTGCTAGGGGAGAAGTGGTATTGAGATGTACCGGAAGGGAATTAAAAATTAATCTTTATGATATTATTCGGTACCCTTACATTTTGGATTATAATTTTTATAATTTGGAGGAGTATTGCATAGAAATATTGGGATTAGATGTGATTAAAATATTATTGGATGAAACAAGGCGGATGGTTGGATTAGAAGGAATGTTTAAGATAGCGGTTGCGGAATTGTAGGACTCTTAAGAATATCTTAACTACGTCGAGCCAAAGACGTTAAATTAAGCGCTTCTTGGGAGGCAACCCAAGCTTAATTGTATTGTATTATTTTAATTGTTTTTATTTAATCGAGTCGGCTTAAGTGCCTCCCTGAGTTTCGCAACCTTTGTAAGGGGATGTTAATAGTGTCGGTTGCACAAAAATATTTAGTATTAGATAGAATAAACTTCATAAGACGTCTCATTGCTGGGAATATTTTATTTTTTTTGGTATTTCGTGTTACACGTGTTTGGGTCTAGTGCTTATATATTGCAGGAATACTGTTATGGTTCACTTTTGGAGGCTGTAGAGGTTGTTATGGGACTGGAGCTAATACAATGGACATACAATAAGGTCGGTGCTGTACAATTGGCTTAAGCATATAAAGAGGGACTGCCACATAATTCGAATGGGTTTACTTCGAGGCACCGTACCTACTCACATATTAAATCCGCTAAGTGCTCTTATCTCTCTCCTTTATTTTTTGAGTCCATTTGTTTTACATTGAGGACAATGTCGATCTTAAGTGCGGGGGGGAGTTAATTAAAATTTTAATAAAATGAGTCTATTTTAAAATTTTCAAAGTGTGCTTTAAGGTTACAACCTAGGCGTTTTTAGGCTAACTAAAATAAGAGAATCGACGACAAACTCTAATCTAACAATTTTTTCAAAAATTACTAACTTTTATAATTTTTGTTAATAATATTATAAAAAAATATGTTTTGAAGTTATATATGCAGTTATTTTTCCTCCAGATCAACTTGGATTAATTAATTTAATAGTAGATGATATTTTAAGTTTCTTTTAAATTTAAGTCATAAGTGAATTATAAAGAATAGCACTTATTTGTACTACCTTTACTATTTTTTTTATTGACTCTAGAGGTACGAAAAGTAAGCCGGTCTTGTTAAATTAATTTGCTTTCCTAGGTGACTCCTAATTAGGGTTAAGGAAGATTAGACACCTCAAGAGAGAGTGAGTCGTTCTTGTGACTCGAGTTAGTAAATCCGAGGGGAACCTAGTCCTAATGGGATTGGGAGAATGCCTAATGCCTTGTCCGGAAGGGCGGGAGTCATTGATTGAAAACTCGTTACATGGGTCACTTGATCGGGCAAAAACGAAAAGAAAAAAAACAAAAAAAAAATCAAAAAAAAAACAGAAAAAAAATATAGGAAAAAAAATTATTATGAAAAAAGTGAGATGAGGTGTTTAGTTTACCTATGTGCTCGGGAGAACGATCCTCGTACTGAACTGGTAATAGGAATGTACGGAAAGTAAATCCCCTTCCCCCACGACCTTAAATTGCCGAAACTCGTCTTTTCGAGTTAATTTTTATACAACTTTTTTTTTAGGTAGTTCAATGAGTGTGAAAAATAATGAGTTCATTTATGATTTATATTTATAAGCGGTCTAAAATATTATATATTGTTAAATTAATTAGTTGAATAGTTCAAATGTGGAGGAAAAAGTTTAGTATATATGCTTCCTAATCTAACTCAAATATTTTTATTGATTTCTCTAACTTAGTGAACTGATTTATCTAACAGAAAGTATTTTAGTTTGTCGTCAGTAATCTTGTTTTGGTTTGTCCGAAAACGTCAAGGTTGATATATTTAATTGTATCTAAGGTTTTGTCAAGAGGGGGGCGTTTTGAAACAATGACAAACTCCTCAGACAGGCCAAGCCTCCTCACCTGCTTCCTTGTCCAAAGGCGAGAAGCAGAACCTGCAGGGCAAGCAAACAGCCAGTTAAGGAAACATAGAGGGATGGAAACCTCAAGAAAAATCAGGCCGGTTAAAGCCCCTAAACTACCTTCAAGGCCAGGAATCAGACCCAATGGGAGCAGATATTCATCTGTGGCAATAAGTTCTGCGTGAGGGAGCCAGAAAGCAGGGCCACTTTCGCCAGGCTCATCAGTAACCTCGAACTTCTTGACTAAACTCTCGTCTGCCCTGCTCAATTTCACCTTCAGATCTTTCCCCCCGACGCCCGGATGGTACTCTTCACGAGTTTCCATACGGGTATGCACATGGTTCCTAAAGTGCCTAGGGATCCGCCACCCTGAGGCACTGTGTACGTACAAAAAATTGTTTTTCCAGTCCTTCAGGCTGTTTAAAGCCGGCCAAACTAGAGCGTACTTCTTCAGCCTTGAAAGAGACCAATACCCAGGGGAGCCATCTCCCCCCGATGAAGACATCATTTGCAGCCAGGTCATGGCGCGCAAGGCGTCAATAGAAGGCCCTTCCCCATGAAAAATGCAAGTCCAGGTGTAGGCCACCAGCGACCTAATCGCCGAGGCAGTCAACTGAGCTATGGCCACATTCATCCTCTTAAAGGCCTCCTCCAAGAAGGGATGTAGAGGGAATCGCAGGCCGAATTCCAGGCTCTTATGATAAACGGCCACGCAGCCGTCAGGAGGGCAGCACACCGTGTCTTTCTCCCCGGGAACTATAACTGTGTATCCCTCCCCGAAGTGATAAAACTTCTCAATTTCCTCAGCAGCATTGCTCTCCAAAATTAGGTCTCGGTTCTTGGTTTCGGGGTAGGTTTTCAAAGGGATCAGGTATTTGTTTCTATCCAAGAAATATGTTTTCCCCTTCTCCCTGGGAATAAGGGGACCAGCAATTCTAGAAGGGTCTATCTCCAGTGCATCATCGTCGGAATCGACGACGTCGAAGGGAGCAGGTTCGGGAGAGTTGGCACCCTCATCTCCCTCAAGGTGGTCCCCCTCACCGGGCCTAACCCCGGAAGAAGAGGCTAGGTCAGATCTCCCCCCTTCCCTACCCTCCGTCCTTCCAGACAACGGACTAAATGAAAGAGCGCGAGCACGAGACATACTATTTTGTGAAGAAAAAGTATGAGAAAAAGGAAGAGAAACGAAGAGTTGGAATCAAGATTCTAACCTAGAATGGTGACCGTCACTGAAAAAATCCGAAGGTAGGCGCTCCTCAAGTCTTGAAAAGATTCTCAGCAGCAAAGAGAGTGAAGAAGTGTGAAGGGTTTAAGTTTCGAAAATGTGAAAGAGGGAAATGGGGGAGGAGAAAAGGCTTATATATGCCTGGGCAACTGAAGGGACGCCTCTTTTGCAAAACCCTCCCCGTAAATTTCCTCCACGTGTCACACTTTTAACAACCAAGTAACCCCCTCTTCCCAAGAAAAGCCTCAAGAAGACAAAAGGCGTCAGAGGATTGACTCCCCCATTGACGTCATTCCCTTTCAAAAAAAAAAAAAAAAAGAGAGAACCAAACAACAATAATAATAATAATAATAAACCGCATGACTTTTCATTAATAAAAAAGAGAGAGCCCAAAAAATGGGCAAGTTACATTCTAAGACATGCAAACAAAAGTACAAGGGCCTGATTTCTGCCCCAGTTAACTAGCCTGCAAACCCAGAGCATGCCTAATCATCATCAGGGCCTGGGGAGTAATTCCTGGGGCTGTAGTCGTCCAGAGGAGACCCCCAGTCCCAGTCATCAGAGCTCTTGAAGGGATCAGTAGGGAGGTCGTCCTCGACACCGCCTGAAGAATAACCCTGACCCTCGCTGTCCTCAGAGTCTCGGCTGCTTGAGTCCCAGTCATGACCAAAGGGGACAGTTCTAGCATCATCAGGGAGTTCACGGCCCATCTTCTTTGGAGAGGAAGGGCCTGACTCTGGAGAAGAGGTAAGCTCAGGGCAGTTTGGGACAAACTGCTCTGGGTGTAGCCATTGAAAGCAATCATGGCAACCCCTGTCATAACACCCTCCAGTTCGGGTGCATCGCCCAAGGCGTGGGCCAGCAGAAGAAGACCCAGGATGCCTGCCATGCCTGGAAAGGGACTTCCTCTTAGCCACTCGTTGGGAGCGGGAGCACCTCCTTCCACTCCTACGAAGGACCTGGTGAGCCCTCTTAGCATATCTCAAGCGACGACGTCCTCTGAAGCAGCGGATTTCCACGAAAATTTCGCGCCGGAAAACTCTTTTCCTAATCCAAGGCATCGGTTCTCAAATATTTTGGAAGAAGATCACAAGAAAGTTGCGAGATGAAGGTGCGAAAATGGTGAGAAAAACCGGAGTTTATATAAAAGCAGAAAACTCGCCATTAATGGCACTCCAACCACTCTTGTCAGGAGGTAGCCAATCATAAGATCTGCACGTTGCCCAAGAATCCACTTTGCAAAAAGAAACAATCATTACCAGAAGAACATTCCAACCCTCCTTGTCATGACCAATGTGCTTGGGCCTCCCATCTCGGGAACAAGCAACGCATTAAATGCAAGGGAGTCCAAAAGTCAACTGCATCCCATCCTGTAAGACGCCTGCCAAGAGGGAGACCCTGCTTCCCTCTGGCTGACGTGGGCCAATTGATGGGAGTTGACTAAGTGTCATGGGTCGTCCGCCCGTGTCACCCTGGAATAATTCGCCCCCAGGGCGAAAGAAGGGCTGCCCAGTAGGCCCGCCCTGAAAAAGACTGCTGAAAATACTCCAAGGCTTGTGCCTGCTCGGCAGGGTCTTGCTGTCAGCCCAGCAGGGCAACCAACCCCCCCTGCGTGCTGGTTTTCAGGGTGTCCTAACCCCCAGTACGAGCAGGGGAAGCCGATGGCCCATTCGTCATTCCGCCTCAGGTAAAGGAAAATGGGTGGATGAGGTGAGGCCACGTGTCGTCCTTGTACCCACCCATTCTCCCGCTCTTTTCCCTCTCCTCTCTCTCTCTAGTGGGAAGGTATAAATACCCGTTCATTTCCCACTTGAAGGGGGTTGGATTTTCTCTCTCTAGACTCTTACTCTAAAAACGCCACCTAGCTCCTCACGAACTAGGTTCGTCAAGGCATTCACGGACTGACATAGGCATCGGAGAGGGTTCCCTCGGACAACCTCCGAGGCCCTGTGCGTTACTTGTGAAGGGAGCAGGCTCAATCCGCCGGGAAAGGTCCGACCCGTGGAGTAAGAAGAAGGAGAGAATTGTGAACTCAATCAAACAATATTCGAACACTAAAACCCGAATTCGCAGTCGGGTCAATTGATTCCGATACCGGAACAGAAAGTAAAGTACAATTTAAGCATAAAAATGATTTTCGAGGTAAATAGGACTTTACGAGGTCAAACGATTGAAAAAAAAAATTTGTTTTATAATTATTTTAAGAAATACGAATTAAATCGTAAACAAAATAAAATATTAATAAAATTTAATTTATAAATAAAAAAAATAAAAAAAGAGGGGGGGTGTTACAGTAATACAAAGGAATCAACCCTAATTTTCTAAATTTAATATTATTCAATTGAGAGTAAGGCCCGGTACTTTTCGGCTTAATTTCAGCCCGTTTCAGACCAGCTCAGCTTTTATTAGCTCAGCTCAGCTCAGCTCAGCTCCAATATTTTTCTTAAAATTATTAGATAATTTATATAAGAATTATTAGTTGCAGCTTCTATAAATTCAGCTCAGCTCAGCTCAGCTTCTATCAGACCAGCTCAGCTCTTATCAGTCCAGCTCAGCTCAACTCAGCCTTGTTTTAGCCGAAAAGAACAGGGCCTAATACACTATGAATTATATATAATCCAAAATGACATTTCTTCCAAATTTAAATTGCAAGTTGGGAGGATCAAATTCAAAGCTAACAAACATGGAAAACCCCACGTACTAATATCACTGCAAAACCAACAAAGTTGCTAATCATGGACGACTAAATCAATCCGACAACAATTGCAATGTATATATATTCATATTGTAATACCATAGCCATCTATCTTAAAATTATTAAGTCTCTTTTGTTATGAAAATAGATTAGAAGTAAATTACTCGTACCTCATATCCAACCCACTTTGTAAGATGATCGGTTACTTCGTAATCAGTAACTACCGTTCTTCACTCTCCAATTCAATAGACGTATGAAACTCACCCCTCAAATGCTCATAATTGCACTTTGTACTGCGGTTTTGATTTGATGATACGGAGAAGGAACACATGAAATGAAAATAATCTATTTGATGTAGGAATCACTACAAGAAAAGCGGAGCTTAGCAACCGATATTTACCGACCGCGGAAAGATCAGTATGTAATACCATTTTCGGTCGGTAAATTACCGACCGATAGCTAGCAATCGGTAATTTAATCCATCGATCGTTATTCATTCAAATTATCTACCGAAGACACAGTACTCCTATTACCGACCGATTCCGATTTCAATTGGCCGGTGAAGGTTTTGAAATAAACCACCAACAGCTTTCATTCACTATCTGCTTTCGTTAGAAAAAAAAAACAAACGAACACTGCTATCGTCCCCCCCCCCCCCCTCCCCCGAATCAACCCTAACCCCCCGCCCTCCCCCTCGTCGGATGCCACCGTCGCCGGCGCCACCTTTGCCGGACTTCTTCCCAGCCGTCGTTCCCTTGCCGGTGCTCTCCCCTTTCCCTGAAAATTCCCAATTTCAAGCTAGGGTATGATTTTTAATTGATTTTGTTGTTTAATTTTGTTTATATTTACTTTATTGTTGTTGTATGTTAGATGAATTCAACCTAGGTTAGTTTAATTTAGATTAAATTTGTTTGTTAGATTAGGGTTAAATTAGATTTTAGTTTAGGGTTTATGGTCAAATTAGATGAAAAATTGTTTAAGTTAGATTAAATTGGTTTTAGGTTAGATTTATTGTTAATTGTTGATTAATTATTGACAAAGGTTTAGTTTTCTAATTGTTGAAGTTGGTAAAATGATTTAATTAGATGTTAGGTTAGCTTAATTTGTTGGTTAGGGTTAAATTAGATGAAACAATAGTCATTTGAAGCTTAGTCTTTTTTTTTTTTTTGAGCATATATACTAGTTTGAATTACTATTATGAGTTAGTATGAATTACTATTATGAAGCATTAAGTACGGAGTATGAGTTAGTCATTATGAAGCAAATATCTTAGTCTAAGCTTAGTCATTTGAAGCCTATATCTTAGTATGAATTACTAT